>CM037855.1:197680853-198280853 GCA_021234595.1 Delia radicum | reverse complement strand
CAATTAATAAATTTAAAAACAAAAACTCTATAGATAATTTGTTAGGACAATATCCTAATAAAGAAATATAGAGTATGGCCTCGAACTTGAATAATTTTCTACAGTTATATTAGTTTTTTGTTTTTATATACATCGAGATTATTTTTATGTTATTTTAAATTTATAACGAGCTTTCAACCTCCGTATATTTACAAAAATAAAGCAAATCAAACATATTAGCTAGGTTGATACTAGTATTTCGATCTGGCTAAAGATCTCATCACAACCCGAAGTTTTAGAAAAGCTAGAGCCTCCATAAAAGGCCCAACTTTAACAAAAAACCTATTAATCATCAATTTTGCTCCATTCTTGTCAATCGTTCTTAGTAATCATTATCATTATCAAAAAAAAAAAGTATTTAATTTTTTAAAGAAACAAATTGGACTTTCGATAGGAAAATTTTTATAATTATAAGTTTTCTTGACCCAGCTATCTTATTTTCGAAATCTTAAAAAATCGTTTAAACCTAAACCATTTGTAGAGCAAATTAAAATTTTTACTAACGTTGTAGTTCATTTAAAAAAACAAACCACATCAAATGACTGTTTTATGATTTTACATTCATTTTTTACAGTTGAAATAAACGTTTTTTTAATACCATGTGGTTAATTTTTACTACAATTGTTAGTAATTTTTTGAACATTAAAAAACAAATGACAATGTTAGTTGAATTTACTGAAATGTAAGTCCTCCTTTCTTTGAATGAAATTTCATTTGTTTTTAACTACATTTTCCCTACATAGTATTCTAAGTGTATTAATAGACAATTTGGAAAATGTCTAAAACAGAAAAAAATTACATAATTCAAAGTGTTATTTTAAATTTGTTTTTGTAAGGAAAAAATATAGTTTTCTTAAAAAAATCTCGAATTGAATAATAAAGTCATTGATTTTCATGTCATAACGATTTTTGGTCTTTGCAGTTTTATATATTTGTAGTAGAATCCAATAAATTTTCTCATCAAATCAATCTAGAGATTAATGTATTCAAATAAAAAATAAGCATATTTTAATAGAGTATTTTAATGTCATATAGACATTCGCAATTAATTCTTAATTAATATGCATTTGAGAAATTTAATTTACAAAGATTGAGGTTAAGAAGAAGAATAAACGGATTTCTCTAAAAATTATAAACACTATTAATTTTCAAATCAGACTAGACAAGGTTCTGCCTTTTTTAATGGACAGGTGTCATCAATGATTTTCCATTTATATTGTATTATTATGTGTGTCTTATAATTGTCAGATTGTCTCTCTACAACCAGCCGGCCGTAAGAATCGAACCTGCGTTTCTTCTAATATTACAAACATAACAATACCAAGTCATGACCGATATATTTTTTTTAAATAAGTAAGAAAACTCTGCGTGCCTCCCAAAATGATGACGCTGCTCCCTGAGCGGGCTCCAATACAAAATAAATTTTATAAAATATTCAAAAACCTTAAAAACATATTTATATTGACTAGAAACTGTTGATTCTTAGCACAAAGTGAGATTGAAGCATAAACTTTTTAAAAAAGATATAATTTTGACCCAAGAACATGCAGGATTCTAATAGCATACCTATTAAGGACATCGTCTTAACTGGAAAACGTATTGACGTATTTTTTTAAGAGTTGGCAGAAAGATTATATTTAGTAGTTTTAGCAAAGCCTTAAAGTTTAATCAATGTACGTTGAAGTTTATTTGCGTTTCGCTCAATTCCGCGTATTTCGAAAAACGGAAATCGACATATCATCTTAAGTAAAATCCCAAAAACGGTAATTTTTGTACTGTGGATATATCTTGGTAAGAGGAACAATTTATGCATAAACTTATTCTTTTTTATGGATTATTTTTTGAGTTTCGCTCTAAACCTATTTTGGCTCATATAGCTTAAAATATGTACGAAAACAATTTTGGTATAAGAACATATTGTTTATTTTTCGTGCCGAACACGTGTTATAAATTTCATTTGCAAAAAAGCTTAGGTCGGTTTGAGGGTTAAAATATAACACACACACTTTGGCACATTTTTTGTAAGTCAATTACAAATACATATCGCACTTGATCAACAAGAGGGTATTAACTCAAAATTTTAAAATTTTCAGTAGAGTCAAAAAACTGTTTATGGCCATATTTTTACAGAATTTAAAAATTCAAAAATATCATAATAAGCAAATTCCATTTAAAAATATATATACATTGTTTTTGTTTTAAATTTTACCACTCATTGCAAAAAAAAATCAATTTTTTGAGTTAATACCATTTTTTTTAAATTTTATCGATTTAAATTTATACAATAAAACAAATTTTATCAACAAAACAGTATCAACTCAAAATACAACCAAATATAAATAAAACAGTTTGATTATTTTTAACATAAAAAAAGGTTCAAATCAAAATAATACATTTTTTATGAAAATATACGATTCATTTCTATTTCAACTTTTGTATTAACTCGAAATAATACCTTTTTGTTGAAATAAAGGTAATCACTACATTTTCATGAAAATGGTCTCAAAAGTGGTTTTCGAGATGAAAGAGTAATCGGAATACGTTGAAATTTTTACAACAGATAGATATTGATGTTGTTAGTTGATTTCTTGAAAAAAGTGATATTTAAAAAATTTTTAGTTAATACCCTCTTGTTGATCAAGTGCGATATGTAAATTTTATGAAAATCGGATGAGAAACAAGCAAATGGCGAGCACTCAAAATAGTTTGTGCAATAAGTGCCCTACTTTGGAAGAAAATAAGAAAGATAAACAAGTCGCATCCCACCAAGCGGCAACAAAGCTCTTAAACGAAAGGACTAAAGCAAAAAAAAAAAATACCCTATTTTGAAAAAACAATCCAAAAAAGGTTTGACTTCGCAACAGTCAAAAAAGCTAAAACGTATGCCATTTTTGGCGCTTTTCCGCTTAATCGCGCAAACGATTCATGCAAATAAAAAATGATGTTCGTGTTTATCATTCTTAAATCAATTAGAAAAGATATATGTAACATATAATCCGAAGTTATTTGATTTGTTCGGAAAAAAAACTGGGTAACTATTTCGGAATTTGACATTTCCTTAAATATTTGGCACCCTAATAATAAAATATAAATTTTATGACATAAATATAAATTTAAATATAATTTTACGAGTTTAGTAATTTCTTCATCATTTCATCCATAATTAACAGAAACTCGATAATTGATAAATTTTGTTGTGTCCATTAGCATTTTGTTGCGTCCATTAGCATTTTAGTTTGCGATAATAACATATCTAACTGCAATAAAAAAATGTAATAAAAACACAAATACAGGTATGGAAATAAGTATATGGTACAAGCGTTTATTTCAAATATTTTTTTTTAATACAATTATAGGGAACTGGGACTTTTTATATAAAATACGTGCGCCCCGGTAGGCTAGTTGGTAGCGTGCTGCTCATTTAGATGAAATTTAAAGTTGTACCCACAAATTTTAAATGTAAACAAAAAAGTGTTAAATAAAAGTTTTACAAAAAATTCATAGTCAATTTTCTACTGAATTCAAGTAATTTTAACATTATAGTTTATACCAATAAGTAGGAAAATATGGTGATAATCGTATACTGTTCTCTGTGACTATTTCGTACTAAGTATTTCTGAAAATCATTTCATTGGTCATTCATAATGTTTCTTTTAAAAAATGCAATTATATTTTCTCGATACTTGTACTAAATATATAAACATCTTAAACTAGTCAAGTTAGATTCCTTATATATGAAAAAAACCACAACGTTGACGAACAAAAGTTATTTTTTTGTAGTAAAATCTGTGTTTAAAATTGTGTTTATTACAATCTACGCTGAAATGTGATTAAATTAGAATGTTTTGTTACAGAATTTGTGTATTTTTTAGAACCTGCTATTCGAGTTCTCATTTATAAAGAATGGCCCACTTAAAATTTAGACAAAAAATTAAAGGATATAACAACGGCCCATATGTAATTACGAATTTGATTTTAATATACACTCTGGGAACTTCTGCTTTAAAAATATGTAGTTGTTTGGGTAGAGTCTTTATTTTTAATGTAAATGTCAGTTATTTCTAGAACAAATTCAAAAAAAAAAAATGTGTTTTTTTTTACTAACATGGGGTTAATTTTTACTACAATTGTTAGTCATTTTTTGAACATTAAAAAACAATGTTAGTTGTATTTACTGAAATGTAAGTCGTTCTTTCTTTAAGTGAAATTTCATTTGTTTTTAACTACATTTGTGTTAAAGAGTGCAAGAACTCTCTAGGGAGACTTGGGTCCGGTAGGAGAGTCCACATCTATTGGGTTCGTGGGCACCGGGGTATTGAAGGGAATGAGGTTGCGGATGAACTGGCTAAACGGGGAGTCCATTTGCCAGTTGAAATGGCATTGGATGTTCGCGTGCCACTTCGGTAGAATCCACGATGATGCGAAGAGCTGATGCGGTTTGGAGAAATACCGAAACATGCAGAGTATCTAAAGTCATGTGGAAATCCTACGATCCCGTAGCGACCGAACTTTTACTGTCCTTATCCAGGAGCGACTGTAGACTTCTGGTGGGGGTTTTAACTGGTCACTGCTGGACGGCAGTTCTTGCCAAGAGAGCTGGAAGGCTGCAGAGTGACGAATGTAGATTCTGTGGGGTACCGGGGGACAGAGAGACAGTGGAGCACCTAATGTGCCACTGTCCGGCTCTTGCACGCTCCAGGGCGAAATGTTTAGGGGACCACCTATTCCGAGATCTGGAAGAAATCTCAGAAATCGGAATCTTGAGACTTCTGTCATTTGCTAAGAGGGTGTGGGGAACTCTGGCTACCATCACTGACGACTGACCTAACGTGGGGGTTATCGTTTCTTATCTGGTAACGCTAGGGACCTAATGGTCTATGCGGGGTCTTTGACCGGCCAGCTCAACCTAACCTAACCTAACTACATTTGCAGTGGGGTTTACCTTCATAGTATTCTAAGTGTATGTTTTCAGAACTAGTTGAGACACATTACTTGCTCCAATTCTGAAGACATTCGGTTAAGAAATGCAGAGAATGTAAGGAATAAACAAAATATAAAAACGAAAAAATGTGCCCAAAAACGGTATTTTTGCATGCAAATGGCACTTTTTTAAAAAGCAGTTACGCTAAATTTTAGTAGCAAAATGAAATGTTTTTTTAGAATTTCGGATTTAGTTTTTCAAAAAAATTTGAATTTAAATTTTTCAAAATTGGGAGTGTATTTATAACCGTACGGCCAAAATTCCATTTCATGTATCTAGCTTAGTTTCAAAGATATGGGCAAACAAATATTTTAATTTTTTTTCTATATTGTGTGCAAGTGCTTCAATATACTAAAACCGTTGTCGATTTTCATTTCATTTATTACATTTAGTTTTCGAGATACGTTCAAAAACGGACGAAATTTTCGCCCTAAGTGTATTAATTCACCCCTAAAACTTATATACAATGACCAGATTTGCTCTTACTCAGTTAGATTTTTAAATTGTACGCTAAGTAAACTAAGCTAGATACTAGCAAAAAGAACGATAACATGGTATTACTGTTTTCAATAATTTCTCAAAACTGGTACTTAACTTGTTTTTGAAAAATGCTACTACTTTTTTTGAAAAATTCACATGTTATTAAAAAATTTAACTATTTTAAAAAATGCAACTTTTTTTTTTTGCAAATGTTGTAAAGTTTACCTTTTTTTTTTTGAAAAACTACACTTATTTTAAAAAATTATATATATATATTTTATATTTTTTGAAAATTTTAAATTTTTTGTTACAAATTTCACTTTTTTGAAAAATTTGATTTTGTTTTGAAAAAATTTAATTTTTTTCAAGATATTTTAAATTTTTTGAAATTTTTTTTTTTTTAAATTTCACTTTTTTGAATTTTTTTTTTTTTTAAATTTCACTTTTTTGAAATTTTGCTTTTTTTTTTTGGAAAAACTTCACTTTGAAAAATTTATTTTTTTTTGGAAAAATTTCAAATCTATATGTGCCGTTTGCACAAAATGTGCATGTGCCAATACTACGGGCACATTGCACACGTAAATGTGCCGTTTGCCAATGCACATACACATTTCAAATGTGAAAATGTAATGTTATGTGAAACGTAATGTGTTGTGTGTATATACCAACCCAGGTCTATTATACCCGCTAGCAAAAATCTATCTTCCAAATGAGATTGTACAAAATGTTCAAAAAAAGTTAGGAAGCCATGTTTGTTATATTAGAAAATTTGTATTAAAAACAACATATCTAAAGTTTTTAAGCAATTTGTAGTTTTGTACCATATACTCATTTTATATGAAGATATAAGAGTTTTTTCTACACAGGTTTTTCTTATATCTTTGCGTCAAAAAGGCGGATAGCAAAGAAAATTGTGTGTTTTAATTGAGAGCTTGTCCAATATCATTAAAGCATAAAATTATTTAAGAAAGACTGTTAACTAAAAATTAACATCACTTTGTTACTTTTTACCAGGGTTGGCATTCAATAACTTTTCATAAAAATGGTAGTTGGCACTAAAACCGAATTGAAAATTATTAAAAAGCGATTCCATTAAAGAAATGTTTCTTCTTATGTAACCGGTTTTATTTTTCTATTTTACGTGTTTGATTTTGAAATATCTTGAACTAGAGTCCAAATAACACTAAAATATAGAAACGACGATTTATAACGTTATTTTGTTGATTAAAAAAAATTTTATGAGTAGAATTTGGAATAAACCCTGTGATAGCAGAAGACACATGCCACTATTGGAATCGTGTTTTTTAAACTTTCATATCGGCATTGGTGTGGTCATAAAAGGCAACCACCACTATTATGAAAAGGTAATGTTTGCTAACCATGTTTTGTACCAAATACTTTTTTCGTTACCTGTATTTCTTCCATACATATTCTCACAAACACAAAATTCATGACGACGATTTTTATTATGGGTTGAAATTTAAAAAAAAAAACAAATATTTAAACAGTAACACACAACTAAAAACAAATTTCACAAAAAAAAACCTTTTTTAAATGATATCGGATTTGAGGAACCATACCAAACTACACCGGAAAAAATTCATGAGTTATATATACGAAAATTGACGAAATATTTCGTTGTTCTCACCATTACGGGTGCGAAATACATTTTTTGTTTTACGAAATATTTATTATTTATTACGAAAAAATAACGCACTTCAAAATGGTGCAATTTTAAAAATCGATGAAAAACTATCCCAGCAAAAATTAACCTGGATTTGGTGAGCAGTAACTACATTTGTATGCTTCCAAAACAGCGCTTCACCGCCTGGCATACTATAAAGCAATTAGGGAAGGCCTTCTGTAGTGCTTCCCAGAATGCCTTCTTTGAAGCAGTCAATAATGCTTAAAATTATGCCATAAAGTATGCATACCATGAAGCACTAATGTTGTCAACATACGAAAAGCGCTTCTTAGTGCCTAAGAAGGCATGAATTTATTGCTTCTAAGAGCACATGAAAGAAACGCTTTAAAAGAGACATACCAAGTGGGATATCGCGAACAAAAATCATGCCTTCTTTATTTGCTTTGGAAGCGCTTCGTTATCAAATAATGCCTTCCGGAAGCGCTTCTGGGTAAGCACTATTTTTTGATGGTATATCAGAGCGAAATTTATAAAAATAATACATAAATACAAACAAAAATAACAATATCATAATCCGATCCAAAAATTTTACATCTCCAATACAAAATCAGATCTCACTTGATATAGATCGATATTTATTCCAAGTTTATCTCAAAATTGGGGTGGCCATTAATATCCGATTAGATTCCTCAAATATATTACCGGATTAAGTTAGTTAAAAATTTATCTCAAAATTGGGGAATCCTAAAATATCTTATTTAAGATCCTGATGGATCCCAAATATCTCGTGGGATAAATTTAGATCTACTTGGATCTAATTAGATCCAAAAAGATTAGTAATTTTTGGCGGATAGAATGAGATATTTTGAAATTAAATTGGATTTACTTATATTCCTTGACATATATTATTTTTAATAAAAATTTGAAAAAAATTTAAAGAAAAATAATTTTGACATCTGCTCATATATAATTATGTTTAGGGTTATATATTGCAATATATTATTATGTCTTATACTCATGGAAAATATTAGTGATGTTGGACTATATATAATCATATCTCAAACTAAGTTGTTAATATTAATGTCATATATAATTATATCTTGAATTGCATTCTTCATATGCCACCATATATAAGCATATCTTATATAACACACAAAAATATTTTGTATAAGTCATTATATATTATTATATCTCAAATTATTTAGCTTGTATATGATTACGTATTGTGTTATATATGAATATGTAATATTATATTTGACAATAGATCTGTCATATCTTATTATGTATAGCATATATGCTTAATATCTTATTTATAAAGGTTAATATTTAACAATATGTCGTTATATATGTTACCATAAAAGAAATATATAATAATATATGGATATGCATGACACCATATATAATCACATATTGTAATATATTTAAAGAAGAAAATAACATAAGACCATATATAATTTTTTTCTCGGCAAGCCAAGAAAGTGTTAATAAATTTTAATAAGTTGCACATATTTTAATTTTACGAACAAATTATTGTAGATATGAGTTAATCAGTCGTGTTGTTTTTCACTGATTGCTTATGAACTGGAATTTCTTAATTATATGGCAACATTGGCTAATGTCAAAAGAAAAATAATCGCGCCCAAGCCAGTTATTTTCAAAGAAAAATTTTAACTTTTCAATAAAAAAAAAACTAGAATAGGATTTGCTCCGACTGGTAAAAAAAAATAAAAACACAATTTAGTGTAAAAAAAACGGATAGGACTACATCGGAAGACTAAATGGAGTGCTGGATGAAGATTGAGGCATAATTTAATGCGGCCTTTGATTGTTATCGTTCCCACGAAATTTTAAAAATTAAATATGAAAACCTAAATAAAACTTCCAATGAGTTCCAGGACTAAATATGCCGAATGTTTAGTCAACCGGAACCTCTGGTAGAATTCGATGTCTGTATAGAGATAGATATGGTTTGGCCGTGTTCTCATTTTTTTTTACTTTTCTAACACAAGTTTTTTTAGATTTCCACATGTTTCAAAATCACTGAAATCTTAAATTATTTTTTGTTTCACATGTTTTTATGTTTTACCAGTTCCTGCCGGTGTTTAACCGGCCATTGCTGCCCGGTTAAATAGCAATTAAAATTATATGAATCAACATCTGAAAAACAACTACACTCAGAAAACAGACTCGGTGGTAACAACCGTATTTTTTGCAAATCGAATGCTTCGACCTTTGAAATAATTTCATAGCTCTAAAGAAAATTTCGTTAAATTTATGAAGAGATAATTTATGAAATCGAATGAATTTTTTTTTATGAATCTATGAAATTTTATGAAAAAAAAATTTATGAGAAATTTCTTAATATTAATAAAATTTTTTTGATATAATGTAATTCTTCATTAAATCTACGAAAAAAGTTTTATGAAATTGTTTCATTAATATCATGAAGGATAGTTCTCTCAGTGTGGGCAGCCAAAAAGATTACCATATATTATGAGCTGCTGAAGTCGGACCAGACGATCACAATTGATTCGAAAACGACCGGCATATGCGACAAATTAATAAATTAGCAAAAAATCCCGCATTTTTAAATTCTACACCTAATATTTTACGATAAAAGTGGCTACGAATGATTTCGTAAAATTTTAAAATTCTGCACTAAATTTATTTTCGTAATATGTAAGAAACTTTTTTGTATTTTACGATGAAAGTAGTTACGAAAGTTTTTTTTCGTAAAGAGTTACATTGTTTTTTTTTGGTGTAGTTATTTGTTTCATAAAATTTTTCTATGCCCGAGTAAAAATAGTTAAATCTAGTCATATATAATATAATCTGGCTTTGAATGTAGTCACATCACTGCTAATATTATTATATACAAATACATCTGATCATTTTTATTGAGAGAATTTTTTATATGGTACTTGATATTATTATATGTCACCAAATCTTCTCCATATATAACTACATAAGCCATACAATAATAATCCAAATATATGTAGTAATCAATATGATTATATATGGTACCATGCTAAATCTTATTAAACTATATGTGACGGCATACTGAACATATTTTCCTCCTAAGTTTATATAGCATTATATATAATCCCATACATATTTTGGTAAAGTTCAATATCAAATTAAGTTATCTGCAAGTTAAGACTTTATTACATATGGCTTCACATATAACCATGTTAATTTTATAACGAAATCATTTTCAATTAATTTTTTTCATATAATTTCTTATATACATTTTTGAAACACTAAATTTATTTTGGATAATTTTTAAAAATTCATCATTTGGGTCTTTAAAATTGTTGATTTCTGACGAAACTCCTCAATTTCTTCCATCCTATGCCCCTAAGATCCCCTAATGTTGATATTGGGTCACTGGATAGTATTTCGACCCGGATCCCGGAAAATGCCGGGCATTCACAGAGATAGTGTTCCAAGGTCTCCTTTTCCTCCCCACAGGCCCTGCACACTTCTAAATCCGCCCTACCAATACGGTGGAGATGGGCCGTAAGTGTCGAGTGTCCCGAGATGAATTCCATCAAAAGACGCAGTTCCTTTCTACTGATATTCAGAAATTCCCTCGTCATGTCCGTGTCCGGGTTGCCCCAGAGAATACTCGTAGTCCTGCCAACACCCGCATTTTCCCAGATGGTCCTATGCATGGTGTCAGCCCAGTCCACCAGCTCCGCCTTGAGAGCTCGAAAAAGTGACTAATTCCAGGGAAGATCCTCCCCTAGCCAAATCATTAGCCACTTCGTTCCCCGCTATACCACAGTGTCCCGGATAATCTCAATGCGTCCGCGTGCAGAGAAATCGTTAATATCCCCTTTACACCAGAGTATCGTCATTGATTCCACAGAGTCCGTAGATAAAGCCCGGATAGCCGCTTGGATATCCGTGAACATCACAATATCACCGGTCAATCCCATGTTATACACCTGCTGAATGCACTCCGTAATCGCGGTGACCTCCGCCTGTAGTACGGTATTATGGTCAGGAAGACGGAAGCATTTGCGTACATTGAAGTCAGCGTCACAGAAGCCCAGACCCGTTTTCCCATCCAGTTTCGATGTATCCCTGTAAAAGTGGATCCCCGGATGGTTCCCCAAGAAGTTCCCATTTAACCATGGTTTCCTGTCGGGGATTAACGTGATGTTTTTATATGGTGGACCTTATCAAATGAGATATTATTATTATATTAGACTCCATATTAAAATATTTACCCGGGTATTTAAAACTTAACGAATATTGATTATAAAAAAAGTCATTTTTATGTAGGTCGTATCGACCAGGTTTTACTGTCTATACTGCTTTTATTCAATTTTTTTTAAACAATATAAATAACACCCATATTAACGCCACAGAATATAGAACAGTATATAAATTTATATAAAAAATATTCAAAATTAATTTAACATTCTTTTTTTTGTTACATCATAAACTTAAAATATTTATGTTTGTATTGTATAATGTGGTTACTATAGTATAACTAACTATGTGGTAGTGTTAGTAATATTGTGGATCCTTTTTGTTGAATGAGAGTTGTTGACATGTTAAATATACAGCTAAATATAAAATTATACAAACGAAATGGAGCAAATTAAATTCAAATATTTAACCCTTTAAGACAACATGCATGGTTTTCTTTTGTTCGTTTTCTGTGTGACTTGTCGAATTCTTTCAAACTATTGTACCAATTGTTGCTTCTAAAGGGATGAAATGGAATGGGAAATGAAATTTATATTATGGGGGTGTGTTTATTGCTACACTTAGCAAACTTCTGCTGTAAATATTTGTAGTTGTTTGAGTTGTAATACAGTAATCTTTGTTTTTAAGTGAAAAAACAGTAATTTTTTGAAGAAATTTAATTTGTATGTATATACATAGTTCATTTAAAAAAACAAACCACATCAAATTACTGTATTATGATTTTAAATTCATTTCATACAGTAGTTTTTTATATTTAAAAATATAAAACAAATAAAAGTTTGCTTATTTTTTTACTGTATATGTAGTTAATTTTTACTACAATTGTGGTTCATATGTATATACATAGTTCATTTAAAAAAACAAACCACATCAAATTACTGTATTATGATTTTAAATTCATTTCATACAGTAGTTTTTTATATTTAAAAATATAAAACAAATAAAAGTTTGCTTATTTTTTTACTGTATATGTAGTTAATTTTTACTACAATTGTGGTTCATTTTTTGAACATTAAAAAACAACTGACAATGTTAGTTGAATTTACTGAAATGTAAGTCGTCCTTTCTTTAAGTGAAATTTCATTTGTTTTTAACTACATTTGCGATTATCTTGAAAATTTGAAATTTGTTTTTAATATTTCCTGTTTTAGGACCAATATACCAATCTCGGAATAATTAATATTTCATTTTCCTTTTTGTTAGCATTTAAAATAAGTCACATAAAACTTACTTCAACTGTACTTAAAAATTAGTATAAAAATACGAATTTAAAATAAATCTTGTGTTTTGAAGAACATATTTTTTTAAATTTCTTTTTCGGCAAAAATTTAGCCGAAACTCTGTTTAGTTGATGAAATTGAGTACATTTTCCGAATAAATCCTTTAATTTGGTGTGCATATATATTAAAAATAACAAATTTCAAACATTCACATTTTTTTTTTCAAAAGACAACATTAAAATAACAATAATAATAATTTCTGAAAGAAATATTGAAGTCTTCTACGACTTCGGCCAAAAAAAGTGATTTCGATCGTACGCTAGTTCATGGATAACATAGATCTCAAACTCTTCTTCTTCTTTTATCAACAAACACAATTTTTCATACACATTCAAATATTTTTTTTATAGGTGTTCCACGCATGTCTAACACATGCTCATGAGTTACGTGCACTGACAGCTAATGTCTAAAGAGTTGTAGATCAATATAATATATGCACTAGTTATTACCCTGAAGTTGACGATTGTATGTAAATGAATAGTACCTACCCTCCTTAAAATGGGCAGCAATCATTGTTAGACTTAAGTTTAGACAAATAAACAATAAATAAAGTCATTTCAAAGATGTTGATGTCTTTTACTTAAAATACACTCCAAAATTCACTTGAGTCAATGCAAACTTAGAATTAAAATATCTTCTTATTTTGACCTAAGCTTTTAAAACGGAGTATACCTTTGGATTATACGCCCCAAAATTAAGTTTACATGTTCCGGGGTTTTGGGTTATCCATTTTTAATAGGACGCGCGGGAAAAAAAGTATAGGGAATATTTCTGGTTGCCCAGGTTATTAAAAATTTTAAATATTTACAAAATTTAAATATACATAGTTGTATTTTCAAATTGGAAAATTCGAATTTTTCCCATTTTTCAGGAATCATGTTAAATTTACGTGGGGATGTCCGTCACACTTTTCCGGTATCACGTGCGTTAGTTCCCGAATTCTTAAGACACAGAACACAAGAAAATCAAAAGACAATTAAAAAATTTTATTAAAATAATCTTTGTTTTTAAATTTTTATTGCAAAATTTAAAAAGTTTTTAAGTCTTCCAAAAGACACCCAGCAAAAGTTTTTAGAACTGGTTACCTCTGAATCTATTCCAGAACAGCTTTTTTTACCACCGGTTGATTGGTACCGGTTCTAGAACAGGTTCCTGGTAGTCAAAATGTAAAGTTTAACTGTCCCAGAACCAGTTCTACAACTGGTTCTAGAACCGGTTCTAAAGCAACCTGTTCTTGTTTAGAGTTAAAGAATCTATTGCAAATAGGACAAACTCCATACAAAAAGAATCGGTTGTAGAACATAAATTAGAACCTATTTTAATACAGGTCAAGTTGTTCTGCAAGCAGTTATTTTGATTTTACTAATTTACTGGGAAGGTTAAGCTTTAACTCCGGCTATTCTTTGTTTGTGTTAAATATTTGAAATTAATGTTTTTCTATGACTTTAATTAAATTCAGTTGAAAGTGAAAGTTTTTTTTGTTGAAACCTTATAAAGTTTTTAGTTTGTTATTTTATAAAGTTAATAAGGCCCTTTAGGCTCTAGGGACTTTTAAAGGTTTTTTTTATTATGTCTTTCTACAACATGTTTATAGTTAAAATGTTGGTATTTTTTGGGGTACACAATATGTTAAAAAGGTCAGTTTATTACTGTGTATGATGATAATGATGATGGTTAGTTTGTCTGTCGGAGACTATCGGTCGATATTGACGATGTTGATGATGCCTATGTCATTGAGTATTAGATAAATGTTTGTTAATATATCCTAGCTACTACTACAACTACTATAGGTCGCATATTAAACGTTCCATTCCATTTTAGCCATACAATATTGTTTTTATTGACAGAACAGCCAGAGCTTTAAAGAATTCAATCCTTCATTTGGTTTTTCAATTCCAATTGACTATGGAAAGCTGAATTCTCAAAATACAATTTTACAAATCGAATGAATTCTCAATTAGTTTAATTTGATTTTCTAAAAACTTCAATCATATTTCATCATTTGATTTATTTAATCACTAAATTCAATAGTTCAGAATGCAATAGATTTTTTATCACGTGCGCCCCGGTAGGCCAGTTGGTAGGGTGCTGGCTTATCAGTGAGGGGGTCGTGGGTTCGATTCCCACCAGAGGCACTGGTCTGTTTTCGCTACAACGCGCCGAAGGCCATAATAGCTAGTGCTCGGTTAGGGTAATAGTATATAATTTGTAATTATATGATTATTAATTAATAAAAAAAAAAGACGATTTTTTATCAATCCATTTAAAATTTGGGAATTCAATTTGATTTTGTTTAGTTTGGTTGAGTAATTTTACATTCGATTTTCTCCATTCAATTTTTAAAATTTATGAAATCAACAAAAGAGTAATTAGTTTTTGTCAAAGAGAATTTAACAATTGAATGCCTCGCTCGAATAAGGGTACACTCAGGCAAAAAGTTAGTAGAAAAATCTGTAAAAGGTTTTCAATTCCACTTTACTATTTTTGTACTAATTTTTTATTACAATATATGTTTTTATTAACAATTTTTGCTATTCTTATTTTACAAATTACGGAATTTTTTACTAAATTTTGTTGCTGATTTCAGCAAAACTTTTTACTTTGCTAATTTAAAAAAATGTTATATTTAAAAAATGTTATTCGGGATAAAATAAAGCCTATGCTTACAAAACAAATATACTATAAGTACACTCATAGAAATAAACCTATAAAAAAGCAAAAAAGTGTACTAAAAACTAGTTAAAAGGGACCTTGAACAAAACTGCTAAAATTAGCAGATTTTATTTACTAAATATTAGTAATAAAAGAATACCAAAAATAAATATGTTGAATTTATAAATATTTTGTTATATTTGAGCTAAATTTTAGTTAAAGGAGCAAAATTAGAAAGCAGCAAAATAATTTGCTAAAATCAGCAAAAACATTTACTAAATATTAGTAGACAAAAAAGTCAATTAAAAAATGTGAAATTTTTAAAGTTTTTTTTTTTTTAATGCGAATAAAAGTCTGCCCTTATGAAATCAGCAATCTATAATTTTTTAGCAAAAATTTCTGTTGATTTTAACGAAATAAACTGTTATTAGTATTCTACTAAATTTGAGGCAAGAATAGCAAAATTTTTGTTAATATTACAATTTTTGTTTGCTATTTTGAGTCTACAAGTATTTAGTAAAAGGTTTTGCTAATTTTACATGGTACACTCAAAAAAAAAAGTTTGTAAAGTCAGCAAAAAATGTTGCTGAGTCAGCAAAATTTTAGTCAGGAGGATGCTTGCAAAAAAGTTGCTAATGTCAGCCAAAATCTTTTGCTGAAAATCAGCGAGCTGATTTTTAGCAACAAAATTTGTAGATTCAGCAAAAGTTTTGCTAACACTTAGTAGATTAGAAATAAAAAAGCCTTGCTAAAAATTAATAAATATTTTGCTGAATTTTAGTAGACTGAAAAAAACGCAAAAAATTTGTAGAAAAATTGTAATTTAGTTAATTTATTTGCTGAAAATCATAAAACATATTTTTGTGATTCTTTTAAAAATAATTTACTATAATAACGAAATATAAAAATTTTCATTTTCCCACATTGACGACATGAATTAATTTAATATCTGAAAATATATAGAAATAAATATATATAGCATAACAAAAGTTTTCTTTCAATTACTTACATCAATGGTTGTCTAAATGATTCTATCGTTTAAAGGACGCAACTTCCGAAGATAATTATAGAAACGAAACGAAAAAATAAACAAAAACAAACGAAACGAAAAAACAACCCTTTTTTTGCAATAAGAAAAAGGAACCATAAAAATCTGCCTAAGATGTGTGTCTTTGTCTTTCGCTTTACTCTGTCTACATGTCTGTATATGTTTGTTTGCAATTTGACCACACTATTATTAATCTATAAACATTTAGTTTAAATAAATAAATATTTTATTTTGTGTTTTATTTAAATAATAGACAATTATTTTCACAAGCCGGTGACAACGCAAAATTTAAGTTGTTTTAATCCTCAATTTTGTTTTATGTATGAAAAAGAGATACAACAAGTGGAAGCATTAAAGTCCGATGTGCCGAATTTGGTATTAAAAAAGATTAAATTCGGCTGTGACGAATTTTTGGATACCCTCCATCTCGGTGTTTTCATAAACCAGGGAAAGTGCAAACAATATTAATATCTATATTCTTTGTAAAAATAACAAAAATAATGTTGTTTTTATAAGTAAAACAAAATATGACTGATTGATTAATGTATTTGGGATGTTACAAAAGAAAAAATGTTTAATTAAAGTTTACTAAAATGAATCTGAAATTCTGCATGCTTATAACAGTGGGTATTCAAAGGTTATTCTGATTACCTAAAGAAGAACGTGTAGTGAAAAATATATATATTTGTATAGTTCCTTATGATGTTAAAAAAACTGTTGTAAAATTCGCCTGTTGTTTGTCTCTTTGCCTATATAATAATGAAAGAAAGTTACTAAAATATATTTTTGGATCGTTAGAAGAGATGCAATGAATACAAACGCATAAAAACAGTTTCGAATAATCAGAATTTTAGATAAATTTAAGGGAACAAAAATACACTTGCGGAGACATACATAATGAAATAATTATGAAATGCCAGTTTACATTACAACACATGTGTTTATACTATACATCACATAAGTAAAACGGAAAGTGTGATGAAACTAAGTTTGTCAAAAATTATAAAAGAAAATCTTTCGAGTGTTTAGGGTGTTTTCGAGATACAAAAAATTAAAGAAACTGGTATTTCAAATTATTGTTTTTCAGCTCAGTTGCTTGTGCAATTCTCGTTTACGACTCCTAGAATAAGAACCCTAAGAAATTTTCCCAAAATTCGATTGGTTTTTACACATCAATACTTTAATTTAGATTATTTTTGTATGTATCAAATAAAAATTAGGGCTTTTAAGGAAAACAAATGCATATAATCAAAAGATTTTAAGATGAAGTATGCACCTTATATGTCTTAAATAAAAAAGTTCTGAAAGTGAATGTCCTTTAAATTGAATGGGGTTTTTAATAAATGTAATTAGAATGTAAGAGTTTCCTTGCAAATTTATTAAAGGTTGAGAATGAAAATAAGTAAAAATAGTGTACGAAAAAAAGTTATGAATTTACATTGTTGGATTCGGGGATTTTGTTCCTGGATATTTTTTTGATCTGATAACGATTAATGTGTCTGGCAACTCCGGTTAATGCAGTCAAATAAATAAAGAATTTTAACTAAACTATTTTGTTCTACCTTTTTTCTAATTGGTGATTTTTTGATTTGTTGGGGTTAACAAAAAAAGGTATATGGCAAGCCTGGTATATGGAAAACAAAAGCATACTTTATAAATTAGCTTAACAATTTTTCGAGGGCTTCTCGCATTTGCACTTATAACCAGTGTTGCCAGGTTTGCAAAGCATAAAAACGACAAACTTTCTAGAAAAAATCGTCAAAATCGTCATCATATTTTGAAAAATCGTCAAAATAAAATATATTTGTTAGAAGAGGGATAAAGTTTTAATAAAAAATAAAATACAATAATGTTATTCACATTTCAAATGTTAACGTGTTATCGTTGTAATATAACACGATTTTTGACACTTCTCTTTGGTTTAAACTTCGAAAATCATTATATTTTACAACGATATTCATATTTATAAAATGTTGAAACAGTGTGCCCAGTAGGCTAGTTGGTAGAGTGCTGGCTTATCAGTGCGGGGGTCGTGGGTTCGATTCCCACCAGAGGCACTGATCTGTTTTCGCTACAACGCGCCGAAGGCCATAGTAGCTAGTGCTCGGTTAGGGTAACTTGTAATTATATGATTATTAATTAATAAAATAACAAAAATATAATGCTGAAAGATCAAATAAATACAACTTTAAATCAAACTAATTTTACCACTTGAACTGTTAAACACTGTTAAACACACACTGCATAATTCTGTGAACAACATTTCAGTGGCACAACTTTTTAAATATTAAATTCTTTTACAAAATTTGTAAATTCTTTAACAATAAGTCTGTTCGATTACTTTTCCTGTAAAGTTCAGTAAAAACTACTCAGTAACAAAATTACAAATAGTAAGACAAATTTACAAAGAAGTAAACGAACAGAAAATTTGTAGGAATTATTAAATTAGATAAAGCAGCTTGTTTTAAATATTAAAAAAAAATCAACTGGTCATTATGGAAAAGGAAAAAGTTAATTGAAATTATCGACCAAAAATAATTTAAATGTTTTTTAACTTCTTCCATAGTTAATTATTTAATCATTTTCACTTTCAATCCATAAACAATTAAAATTTAATTTAATTTTTGTTTACTAAAAATACAAGCATATTTTTTTATTTTTTAGTCATATGTTTTTTTCATCTTACAAATTCTTTCTGCAAAAATGTATAGAGTAAAAACTTGTAAGTTCTTTGGCATCAAACTGTCACTTTACTCTCTCTTTTTACCAGTTTTTACTGCGTATTTGTCTAAACGAACACCTTCCAGTAAAAACTGGTACAAATTTTTGTGTTATCGAACAAACTTAATGTTATATTTTTAATTATTAAATTTTGGCACTTTATTTATATTATTAGGCCTGTTTTTTAAGCACCGGATTTATTTTTGGATGTATTTTGTTTCATTTAAAGTTGTATATATATCATCTTTCAACATGAAATATATTCGGGCTAGAGATCTGTTTGTTTCGCAAAAAAAGTCCATGCCTTGTGTTTTAACATGAACATTTTTTTATTTTTATTTAAATCTAACTCCAATTAAATTTTATAAAAATTTAAAGAAATGTTCTAAACATATAAACACAGAAACTAAATTAAGCTAAACCCGTAATGAATTTATAAAAAAATAAATGCGGTTTGGATTAAGTTTTATTCAATTCTAGGATTTGCATTTTTGCAAAATTGTATTTCACATCATATTAGCATATAAAAGCTAGCTATCGATCAAAAAACAATGTTTTTGCTTTCAATTTTTAACGAAATAATATAAATTTAATGATCGAGCCGGCGATTTTATGAGAATGATAAATAAGTAGATCTTGCTGACATATTAAATTATTGTCAAAAAATCGTCATTTTGGAAGCAAAAGTCGTCAAATAGTCATTTAGTTATTTTGGGTATTAAATATCATCAAAATGACTACAAATCGTCAAACCTGGCAACTCTGCATGCGATTGCTACTAATTCATACGTACATACATACTGTATACAAAACAAAACAAAAAAACAACAACAATATTTTGTGAGTTTTTTTTTTGTTTTTAAGTGTTGATCATGACCATGGATGGTAACCGATTCTATGTGGTTATTGGTCGTAGTAACGCTATTTTCTTTTATTTCGGTAACGGTATTTTAGGGGAAACTATACTTCAGTTATTTCGGTAACGGGATTTTAGCGTTAACGGTATTTTAGCGTTAACGGTATTTTAGCGTTAACGGTATTTTATTTATTTCGCTAACGGTATTTTAGCGGTAACGATATTTTAGATATTTCGGTAACTTTATTTTAGGGAAAAAGATTTTTCAATTATTTTGGTAACGGCATTTTAAGGATAACGTTATTTTAGTTATACAGGTAATGTTAATGCACACCACAATTTTTAACCGCATTATGCCCGAGTTTAAATGACTGTCTAGTTTATGAACATACTTTGGGAAAATATATCTATTTACAGAATTTTTTTTTGTTCAGATCTTGTTAGATTATTTCGGTAACGGTATTTTAAGGTAACGGTATTTTACGGATAACGGTATTTCAAGAATATCGGTAACGGTATTTAAGCGATAACGATAGTCAGTTGAAAGGTGTTAGAATCGGGGACGGTAATTCAGCGATATTGACAGCCATCCCTGCTTGCGTATATTCTTGTGTATAAGCATTGAATGTACGTATGTATGTATGTATGTATGTATGATGAAATAAAAAAAAAAAATTTTTAGAGGTCTTCCCACATTTTCACTCATAACTTTTGAACGCGTTAACCGATTTTGATCATTTTCACTAGAAAACTGCTCATGATATCAACAAACAATTTGACTGAAAATTAGCAGTACCTCTTCTGTATTGGAGGAGTATTTTGTGTTTCCACAGACAGACGGACGGACAGACGGACAGACGGACAGACGGACATGGCTATATCGACTTCTCTATCCATGCTGATCAAGAATATATATAGTTTATGGGGTCCCAGAATTTTTTTAAAAGAATTACAAACATTTGACAAAGTGAATATACCCTCCTGCACTATGGGATGGAGGGTATAAAAACTTCCATGGTTGATTTTTTTATATGTCTTATTAGAGTTGTACTTTTTAGTATCATTTTCCTCTTCTCTACTACATCTTGACACGCCGCGACATCTGCTTCATTCTGCGTATATCTTTCAATCTGGTTGTCGTCCACACTATTAATGTGCTTATCAGCACAATTTTTTTTTAGCAAAATTAATTAGTAAAACATTAGTATATTAGTAAAGCATTAGTATAAAACAGTTAAGTGCTGAATAAGTATGACAAAAATTTTAGCTGAAAACACGATTTTAGCAAAAAATTTTGCTAAAAAATTGTATACCTGATTTACAAGACGTTTTACTAACTTTTCTACTAACTTATTTTTTTGAGTGTAAAATGCTATTTTCAATTAACTAAAATTCACATCGAATTTAATTAAAATTTTGTAAAGTTAACAGATTTATGTTTGCTGTTCTTATTTTATTAATGTTTAGCAAACAAATCTGCTAAATTTAACAGTTTTTTCTGTAAGGCAATTTTTAACTAATTTTTAGTATCTTTTTCTGCTATTTTTAGGGTTTATTTCTATGAGTGTAGATTATATTTGCATAGCCAATTTACACTCAGGGAAAAAAATTTCATCATATTAATAAAAATGTTTCATAAATCATTTGTCATGAAATATTAATAATATTTATGAAATTTTCATAAAACGAAGAAGAGTTACAAAAATTGCAGACAAATATTTTATAGATCTTCATCATTTTATAAGCGTTACTAAATATTTATTTGCAAAACTCAATGCTGGCCTTTTTTAGACTCTTTTTAAAATATTCAAAAATATAAAAAAAGACTACACTTCTTCTATATGCATTTTTTTGTAAAAAATACAAGACTTTTTTCTCTGTTAAAAATTTTATATATTATCGAAATCCGATCAATCGAATCACGTGTTTTCCAATTACATGAAATCGAAAATATGCTGAAATTTATTACGTTTTCACTTAAAACACTCAGAGAACTTCTGCTGTAAATATTGCATATTTTTCATTAAAATGCATATTTTGGCATTTTTATTGAATATTTTTCATTCAAAAGCATTTTTTTAAGAAACATTTTTGATGTTTAATAAAAGTAAATTTAAAACAATTTTTATATTTTTGAAATTTCACATATCAATACTAAAATTTGGACTCTGGGTTCATCTCGGACCATTTGTCGTCAATTGCTAGTTTAGCGATAGAATTCGCTTAAACCGTAGAAATTGGGAAAAATTATAAAAAACGCTAAATAGCGGGTTTAATCTACAGTTTTGTGAATCAAATATGTACCTCAAACAAGAATACAGGTGTTTGTGTTCACATTTCAACAGAAATTAGACACATTGATTGCATTTTAAAAACGTTATATATAAAAAACAACTGCGCCCAACTTTAAAGTCATTTTGTGGAAAAACTGTACCATACATCGGCAAAAAAAGTACGGCATTGAACTATAATTGGGGGTCATAACCTTATTAATTTTTAAAGGTTATGATTTTGTCCTCCTGTGTTATTTATTGATTGTACTACTCTAAGTTCGTACTAGTTCATGTAATCAGTATTTTGCGTGACTTCGTATTCCCCCCAATTTTGTAAGGCGTAAAACTTTTTATAGAAAAGTTAAAACTATTTTTTTTGCAACTATTATGAAAAAATGCGACATATATATCCCATTGGTCGTCAACGTTCAACATTTGTGAACAAATACCTCACCAATGTAATAGAGAAAGACGTGTATCTTGTTTACGTCATATAACACATTGCTCATTTACTAAAAGACTGACCTAACTCAAAAAAACACGATTTTGCAGAAAACGCGTTTTAAGTTTTCTATCCATATCTGCCTCGCTCGACCCATGCTCTATTTGTTTGGCCACGTTTTTTATAAATAGGGTTTTTAATGCACTTTGAGAATTGGCTGCGAATTTGCTAATTATCGAGAATCCCGTGAGTAGCACAGTTTCTCTATAAAGTATATACATATATACTCTTTGCACATACTTTCCAAAAAAAAAAATATATTCTCCTCTAACTCCAAAAGTATACATGATATTAATATGAAATTTTTACACTATATAAAGCATGATATAACTAATAAATCTTCACCATTAACTCACAAATCGTCTTTTTTGACTTATGACAGTCTTTTAGTAAATTAGCAACATGGTTTTTTAATTATCTTGCTATGCTTACCACTAATATTAAAATAGCTTGAGTCGTAAATCAAGTTTTGACTGTAGTCCTAAAATATGCTTTTAATACGATATTTAAAGGGATAGAAAAATTTGGATACCAGATTCGGAGTCAGAAGATAAAAATCTATAAATATTAGTGTCTAACCGAAGTTACTTTTTTGGCCGAATCCGTAGACGAACTTCTGCCAAATTTTCAATGTTCGGCCGTAGCCGTAGACGAAGTCGAACTTTTTAATTTACTTTTTAAATTGAATAATAAGTGAATTTCAGTTAATTTTGAAAACGAAATCAGTTTAAAGTAAAGCAAAAATATGTAAATATGAGTAAATCTCAAAAAATCTCATTTTGGGTTTTTTTTTTATAAAAATATAAAATAATGATTTCAACCATTGTAATGACGTCTTTTGAAAAAAATAAAAATACTTCAACTTTATATTTTTTTTCTAAAATATATAACGAATTTAATAGAAATTCTGGTGTTTGTACTGGAAATCAAAGAATTGAATCTGATAATGTACTCGATTTCTTCAAATACACGGTGTTCGGCCAAGTTCTGCCAAAATTCGTCCGAACTCCGAAGCCAAATCCGGATACTAACTAGGTCGGATACTAATAAATATAACTTTTTTTAAATAAAATCAAACAAAAATTGAGAAAACTTCTATACGTACAAAAAATAAAAAAAAAAAAAAAAAATTTGAATATATATGTCCCATATTGTATCAGTGTCCTGTAATAAATAGCTCAATATTTCATAAAACTTAAAGGAGTGAACCATGTCCTACCAAAATTGCGATCCCCTATGTGCAATAGCTTCCCAGCACTTACACGGAAAAAACTCAAAATGGGTTTCAATTAAAAAATTGTTTGAAACAATTAATATTGTAATTGATTTTGCACCTATCACGGCAATGATAATATCAATTAAAAAATTTATTGAAATTTAAAAAGCAAAAAAAATTTACAAATAACTTCTACAAAAATAAAAACGAATATGATACTCACAAAAAAAAAGTATGTGAACGATACCTTGGTATGTGTGTTTTTGTTAATGCTGTGTCTGTTTGTGTATTTGTGTGCGTTTCTGTTTTGTTTGTTGACTTCGAATGCAGTTGGTACTTTATAATGAAAATTTTCTGAAAAAATAATTTGAGAATTACGTCTAAAATAAAATATGAAATTATATTTTTAAAAGTCAATTAAAATATTAATTAATTCAATTAAATATTTGTTTCGAAACATATAATTATATCCAATTGTATGTGATCCCATATATGATTATATATAATTATATATATATATATACATTTTTATATATATATAAAGGGTCCGCCATCTAACGTTTTTTTTCAACTAGTGCTTATTTCGTGAATGGTAACACTTAGCTCATGTCTGATTTGACAGATAATAAGTTTTATCCTTCCGCTGAACGAATATGGTCCGTATGTTCGTTATCTTGTGAAAAAAGTGAAAGAAACTGGCATCCTCATCGATAAACCAAAACGTGAAAAGTCAAAAACAGTGCGTAGACCCGAGAATATTGCTGCTGTGGCAGGAAGTGTGCGTGAAGCGCCATCAACATCAATTCACCGTCGTTCTCAACAATTGAACATTTCGGAGACATCATTGAGACGAATTTTGCATAAAGACCTTGGTATGACGCCATACAAAGTCCAATTGGTTCAGGAGTTCAAAAAAAAAAAGTTATTTGGCGGACCATTTAATTATACATATTTACTAAAATGGCTCTAGTTCGGGCTATGTTTATTGAATCTGAAAAATTTCATTTTTGAAACCGTGAGGAAATTTCCTTTCGTTTGAGTAACCACACTGGTTTGTAAATACGCGTTTTCGTTTTTTGGACCCAGGGGGCCTATAAGGCCTCAGCGCCACTAATTTTTAGTTTAGTTTTTTTAATTTGAGGTGGTCATGTATTTTCCTTAGCCAAAAAATCTAATGATCGACTGAATTCCCAAATTGTAAACCGATTGGGTAAAAAATCGATTGAATTCCCTACTAACTAGTCAATTCCAGTGAATGAATTCCATTCATTCGATTTTACTAAAAATCGGATTTGATTTTTAGGGAATTCAATTAAAATAGAATTCATTCTTCGAAGTTCTGAGAACAGCAGCAAGTTGTAGAATTTTGTAAATATATATCCACCATTCCACGCAAGATCAGCTATAATCTGACCTTGGGTCTTCCGATTTAAATTATATTTTGCCCGCAGATACTTTACGGAGCCACTGAAAGATTAGTGTTCTTATTTTCTCGGAATTCGGAAAAACCATGGTTTTAATCGCGATTTTCGTTTTTTAAAAAATAAAAAATATGCAAAAAATCAGCAAGTTTCAACATTTGTAGTATTTTTTTAATATATATCGGATCATTATCATTTAAAATGCATTGGAAGAGTACACTCCTCTACTTTTGTATTGTGGAATAAATTTTAAAATGAATTTTTGTAAAATTTGGCCACTCTCGATTTAAGAAAAGAAAGCATATTTGCAAAAAATATATAATTTTTACCATAAAATTACTTTTTCACTTTTTTTGATCCCAGGGCTTAACTATTTTTTATCATATATTTTTTTTAGAAAAAGCTTTTGGCATTTTTACATAGAAAAAACAACAATTAGTTATTTTTTATTAATTTTTCAGATTTATTAAGATTGAGTTTGATTATGTAGTGTTAATTCGCCCTTTAAACCATTTTAAAAACTGTACATTTAATTTTTAAGATTTTTTTCTGTACTTGAAAGATAAAAGAATCTACTAAAACAGTTTGTTTTGAAAATTTAATTTTTAAACCTTTCAAGCCCACGTTTGCTCTCGAATATTAGATTCTTTCTAAAAAGAAACGTGCGGTTGAAAATGTAAAATAATTATATTGTTAAAACATAATATTTTAGTATCTTCCATCATTTTTCAAGTACAGAAAATAGCTCAGAAATAAGTAGAGTTTTTAAAGATTAGGTTAGGGTTAGGTCGAAAAGAATATTCGGAGAAGGGAAATGCTTCTCTAATCCGACTCAAGTCCCTGAGGACTTCCACTTAAGCCAGTATGTCGGCTTGTTGTGCGCTCTAAAAATCGGTCCCATGTCTTATTCCTACCCCAGGAACTTCGTCGCATTGACGAAATTCCTCAACCTCTTAAATCCTATGCATCTAAGATTCCCCAATGTGGATATTGGGTCACTGGATAGTATTTCGACCCGGATCCCGGCAAATGCCGGGCATTCAGAGAGATTGTGTTCCAAGGTCTCCTCGTCCTCCCCACAGGCCTTACACACTCCCGAAAAAAAAAAAAAAAAAAATGCATTTCTTTTTGATGCTGAAAAAAAATTTCATTCCGCAATAAAAAAAATAAGTAGGGGAAAGTAACATTCGAATGAATTTTAGATGGTGATGATCAGATGTATATTAAAGAAAATACTTAAGCTATGTACATACGGTTGTCAGATCTTACAATATTGTAAGATCTGGCAATGTGCTGGCAATGTAGTGACAATGAAACATGTTTAGCAAAAGGTAAATTGTCAGTTCAGACGATTGTAAGAAAACCTTTCAATTTCATTGTCAGACCATTGTCAAACAATAAATTTATCTGCCAACGAAAATTGTCAGTTCACACGGTTGTCAGATTCTTGTATGGCAAAAATTGCCAGATCTGTTGTTAGACATTGCCAGAACTGTCAAAGCATTTGAAAGAAATTATTAATTGTCAATTGTGTGTTTACTTAAATTGAAAAAGTAATAATATTAATTGTCATGGAACTAAAAAACCAATTGCAACGATTTTAGCTGCATATGTATTAGAAAGTAGTGAGGATGAAGACAAAATATTTTTTCAAATTGCAGTTGAAAGAGGTGCGGAGATTTGCCCATTTTGCTTTGCAATCGTTCACACTTATCTGGATGGCAGCCGCGACCTCTTACATTAAAATATCTTTGGGAAGTTTATACTCAGCGCAACCAGCATCCTATAAACTTCGCCGTACCTCAACTTCCTCGATAAGTTTGATTATACTTTCGGTCACACGGATTCCACCTTCTTGCGGTAGGATCTTTGTTTGGGTGTTGGTTTTTTCCCGGCTTTAGAGCCTGTTGGCGACTGGGAGCCTTTTGGCGACTGGGTATGAAACATCAAGTCAGTTGGCTCATAGCTGTAATCTATGACGCAGGTTTCATTAATGGAAATGTCGCCATCCATTTTTTTATTTAATTCGATTTCATATTTTGTTTCACTTTTGATTTTTAATATTATTATATGAACTTTTGTTTTTTTTTTTCATTACTTATGGACAGTGCCGCCAATAGAAACATTTCTGTGACAATACTGCCATTGTCAGATGCATTAATTTAAACACATCTGCCAATAAAAAAATAGTTTACAATGTCTTGCAATTATCTGACAATGGCAACGTAGGGTGTTCACTAGGCCGGGTCGATAAAAAAAGTTGTGCCGGTCACCCCCTAGAATTAAAGATAATTTGAAGAAGATTTGAAAAAAAAAATTTAATTTTTTTTTTGCCACGCCCCTTGACCCCAAGCATTTGGTTTTTTATTTCCTGTGGCTCCATTATAGTCCGATCGATATATCACACGTTGCGATCGGACTATAAATGGAGCCACAGGAAATAAAAAAGCAAATGTATATATCACACGTTGCGATCGGACTATAAATGGAGCCACAGGAAATAAAAAAGCAAATGCGTGGGGTCAATGGGCGTGGCAAAAAAATAAAATTTTTTTCAAATCTTCTTCAAATTATCTTTAATTCTAGGGGTGACCGGCACAACTTTTTTTTTTGTATGGGGTGCTACCCACTCTAGTGTTCACACGAATGTCGGATGTCTGACAATATTATTGTCTTACAATGTACAGACAATGCTTTTTCTGACAATGTTGCAAGACAAAAGTTGTAAGTTCACACTGTTGTTAGGCATTTTCTGAACATTTTTCTGACAATATTGTAAGATCTTACAACCGTCTGTACATAGCTTTACACACTTTTTGTACACAGAAAAAACTAAAAACGGGTTTCCATTAAAAATTTTATTGAATCAATTAATATTTTAATTGATTTTGCACCTACCACTGAAATGATAGTATTAACTAAAAAAATTTGCAGACAGTTTATTAAAACTCTTTCAATTAAAATAATAATAATATCAATTAAAAGAGTTATTGTTTTTCTTTACAACCTCAATTAAAAAGTTTAGTTAAATTGATTAAAACTTTAATTGAAACTTGAGAAGAAAACAATGGTAGTTTTAATTGAAAACTCGTATTTTTTATTTTTGTTATATTCCCCCCACCCCCCCCCCCCCCCCCCCCCTCCCATTAAATAAAAAAAGAAATGTAGGTTTGTAAATTAAATTGACATTTTATTTATAATAAAATTAAAGCTTTTTAATATAAAAATGTATTATAAGAAAACAAATAAAAGTAAAGACAAAAATTTTGTTTTGCTTGTCCTGTCTTGAACTTTTTCTTGTAATTGAATTGCTTTCTTAAAAAAATCACACACAACTTTAAAATGATAGTTTAATGACACTTATACTTATTGAAATTTAATTATGTACAAAAATAATAGTTTAATTGTCCTTTTTCGATAAGGTTTATTTAAATCCACATGTGCACTTTTATTACCATAGACAAAACACGAAACTAAATTAAGTTTTCGTGCGTACACGAATATCTCAACAAAAATAGTGTTGCAAACTCTAGTGAAATAACTACGATTTTGCGTGTATTTGAAATCAGTAAACTATTCAACTTATTAAAAGTTAAACATTTGCGATTTTTTTTCTTTTTATTTACAAATTAAATAATATATTGATGTAATTAAACCTTTGTTTGATTAATTAATCTAAATAAAATTAAAAAAAAAAAATAGTTTGCCAAATTTTTAAAAATTTTGTTTACATGTTGTCAACACTGTATGGGATATATTAGAAAATTCAATAAATTTTTTAATTGAATCAATTAAAAAAATTGTTTAAATTGCCTTTGATATTCAAACAATCGATTAATAATATATTTTTGGTCCATAATTTTTTCTGTGTATATTTCTTATTTTTCAAAAAAAAAAAAACAAAAAAATTGCGCATAAAACAGTTGATTTTTCGGAACTTTAAAAACAAAAAACGCCAATATTTAATCGGCTACATAGAGTTTCTGATTATAAAATTTAATTGAAATCGGAAGACCCAAGATAAAAAAATTCACATTTTTGGGCGGTCTTTAGTGGAATGGCCTATATATATTTTTTTTTTTTTTTGGGATGTTGGCTTTTATTTTGTGGCTGTATAACCAACAGGTTGAGTTTATTCTTTTTTTTTTTTTGGTCTTTAATAAAACTGAGTATGTAGGAGAATATTATGAGTAGTTTCTGTTTTTTTTTTCCTATTCTTTTCATTTTACATAAACTTGCTAATGACTTGTTGAATGAATATTTTTTTTATATGTAAATATATATGATGTTTTCACAGGCTTTTAAAAGCTTTTACATCTTTTATTCTAATAGACAAAATTCAGTTTACGTTTGTCATTCTCAGTTGTTAGTTCCTTTTATATGGCGGTTATTGTTCACATTTTCTTGCGGTTATCAGTGATTAAAATTCACTACAAATAAAAAAAAAACAATAAACTAAATTCTAATAAAAATTCGAGTTTTAATTTCGAAAACTCTTCTATAGTGTATTTTTTTATATGTATGCAAATTAAAAAGTGCGTGTATGTGTGTACGTGTAAATGACATTTGTAGTAGTTGGCATACATAATAAATAGTCTTACAAAAAAAAAAGGCTTGTTAGTTGTTTCATTTTAAAGCCGTTAATTTAATTTTTTTTTTTGTTTTTTGACCTTATTCTGCGTGTTGCAAGGCTTTTTTTCGTAATATGTTTTAATTAGAATAAATTTATCATTTTTTGTTTTCTGTATAATTTTGGCACATTTCCGCCATTAACATTTTATAGTCTAAAGTCACACTAGAGATATTAAACGTTACGCGTTAATTAAACCGAATACTAAAATTTTACGGTAGAACTTAAATAAAGTAATAATTTGAACAATAAAATAATCAAAATAAAATTTTATAAAAATTTTGGATTTAACAAAAATTTTTTAAATAATAATCTAAAATGATGTAATTTTTTCGTTTTTCGTTTAATTATAAATTAAGTGTTAGTTTTTGATTGAGTACAAACAAAATTGTGGCAAAATATTCAAATCTATTTTAAAATTTATTTTTTCATACACATTTACTAGGGTTATCACTCGAATAAAAATTATTCGATTAAACGAACGAACAAAAAGAAAATTCGAACGAACAATTTAAAAATCAGGGTTTTTGAATAACGAATAATTGGAATAAATTTTGACGATTAATCGAATAAAACGAATAATTAAAAAAAAAAACTTATTTTAATAAAACTTTTTTTGAAAATTTACCATTTTTGGGAAAATTTTTATAACAAATTGTAATAGCAAAATAAAATTAAAACTCTATTGAAGAAATAAGTCAAATTGTAAAACTTTTAGTAATCGTTTGGACTCTTTAATAATGGGTTAAGATATATGATTTGTCTTTCAAGCTAACAATGTGAAGGAATTCACCGATAAAGTCCTATCGTTGAAATATAGCATGATTTTTTAAGTTTAAACTATACAAAACTATCAAAAATATTGCTATTTTACAAAGATAGCACGTTAAACTTAAACTGTGAATTAATTTACTGAAATAATATCTTAAAAGCTCGACATATTAAAACTATAGCCGATATTTATTTAACTTTTTAACGATTTTTAAAACTGTTATAATATTAGTTTCAAATGACGTACACAGAAAAAATTATCAACCTAAAATAGATTGGATTTGAATTAAATTAGTTTCTGAACAAATATTTAATTGAATCAATTAATAATTTAATTGACTTTTAAATATATTAAACCATATTTTATCTAAGACGTAATTCTCAACTTATCTTTTCATACATTGTGTATGCTTAAATAGAAAATTTTCAGTACCAAATGCATTTGAAGTTTACATTGTAAACGTTTTTTTTTTTTTTTTTTTTAAAGAGAAGCAACACTCAGGAAATTCTTCCTATTTATTAATGTGTTGTTTTCTTTGGAAAGGGGATAGTCTCTCCAAGATGAAGGGCTTCAAACATGGCAACACTGTAAGTGCGCGAGATGATAAGTCTTAGAGCAGTTGTTGGTCGCCACCTGATGCAGAGTTGGCGAATTTATTGAAGCTTTTTGTTTCATAGTCCTGATTCATTATTTTACTTCGGTGGGGTTAGGTGCTATGGGAACACCGAAGGTGGGCGCAGCGATACATATAAGTGATAGAAAACTCATACATATTATTTTTCTAAATTGATGTTGCGTCACCGGGAATCGAACCCGGGACCATCTGCGTAACAGTCCAACGCGCTAACCATTACACCACAACGCTTGTAAACTTTACAAACAAAACAAGCACACACACACAAACATACAAATAGACGCAGCATTAACAAAAACACACATACCAACGTAATATATTTTTTTTTGTAGAAGTTATTTATAACTTATTTTCTTTTTAATTTTCAATAAAAGTTTTAATTGATAGTATTATTTCCGTGATTAGTGCAAAATCAATTAAAATATTAATTGATTCAATAAATTTTTTAATTGAAACCAGGTTTTAGTTTTTTCTGTGTATGATTGAGAAATCTTTTGGCGTTACTGGATAGATTCTAAAATTTTTGCATTTGAGAATTCGTATTGTTGTAGTATTCAAATTAATACCAAAATTTGCGATGATATGGTAAAATATATTAATTATTTATGTGTGCGCCCCGGTAGGCTAGTTGGTAGCGTGCTGGCTTATCTGTGCGGGGGTCGTGGGTTCGATTCCCACCATAGGCCCTGGTCTGTTTTAGCTACAACGGGCCGAAGGCCTTAGTAGCTAGTGCTCGGTTAGGGTAATAGTATATAATTTGAATATTAATTAATAAAAAAAAAAAAAAATAATAATAATTATTTATGTATTTTAAAAATTATTTTTATTCGTTATTCGTTCGATTAATCGAATAATTTCTAAAAATTAATCGTTTGATCGTTCGATCATAAATTGGTTGATCGTTTATTCTGACAAAATAAAAACCCGAATAATTGACAATCCTAACATTTACTCTCATTTTTATTAATATTGGATTAGAGGTGAAAGTAATTTCGTGAAAAAAAATAATTATATTTGTAATTGCCGAGAGCAGAAATTTAACAAATATCCTTTATTAAGGATTTTTTTTGTAAAGTTCTGAAATATTAAGAAAATTTGATAAGTAGCGATTTTAATATCTACTTTAAAATTGACCACCTTTGTATTTAGAGAAACTTTAATTCAAATACACGCTTTGCTTATTGCACTTTAGAAAGCGTAAACTCTAGTGTTAGTTAAAAACACTACCGAACCCAGTGTAGAAATGGTAATGACTAGGGCAACCAAAAAACAGATTTAAAAATAATGTTTTTAGCGCTTTCCCAACCTCGAAAAATAGTAAAATAAATCGTTTAAATATAAAAATAAGCCGTTAAATTTAAACCTCTATCCCTAGGTGAGATATTTTTATTTTATATTTTTCGATAGAAAACCAATTTTGAAAAATATTTTGTGAAGTTATTTTTTATGTGCAGTGCACGGCTTGGAAGCGAGAAAGTGTTAAAGTAAAAATTTCGGAAAATTTCAAAAAGTAAATATGTATTGTGAAATGAACAAAAATTATTTAAAAATCTTATAAATATGGGTAATTTTCAAAATTTTTTTCATATTGATGAAACTGACTTAATTTTGCAATAACTTTTGTATTTTTTAACTTAGAGCATAGCGGTTTACGGGTTTTTGTTAACGATTAAAAAAACATTCTTTTGGCAAATTTTCAGAACATTTGAGGCAACAGGCTCGTAGTTATGTACGCTCAAAGTTAAAATTTCTTAAAAAATCGTTTGAGTCAGCGTCAAAATTTGTCAGTCTAAAGGGTATATTATTTGCAGCTTATGACGTAGAAGTCTAAATCATGGAATATAAACTCACTACACTTGAAGTAATTTACACTATATGTAAGGAAGGTGTGCCACCAATATGTAAAAAGTTATATGGTGGTAATATTTTGAAACCAAATTTTTTCGATATTTACTTTTTTTGAAATGATTGGCCAGCAAATGCGCGGCCCTTTACGTATCGTATGTTAAGAAAGTGTTTATAAAAGACAACTAAAGTTTGGTGCATGTCGCGATAATGTGCCATTAACACAACCAGAGTTAGGGTTCCACAAACATGAAAAAAAAAACGTGATTTTTTTAAAAAACTGTTATTTTCGCGAGGCACATTCATAGTTTTAGTGTCAGATGGTCCGAATATGGTGTGATCGTAATATTATACCATTTTACACATATGTGCAAAAGGCCGCTCTGAAATGTTGCAGTTTTGTGTTTTTCGCATTTTTCCATAAATTGTGCAAAAACTGATTTTTTAATTAATTTGTTTTTAGCGGAATAAAGCATTAACGTTACCGTTTTTATCCATAAATATTTGTGTCGATAACTATTAAACAATTTAGTGTGCAAAAATTTTGATCAAATGTCATCGTAAGTGAATTACGCGATAATCTTAATTTAAGAGTTTTTGCCTGGGCACACTCAAACCGTTGATGACAATGCTGAAGTAAATAGAGAAATCTTAATAGCTTTAATAGTGTTACCAACAACCAAGAGGCCGCAAAAAAATTTTGAGGAATAAGGCGTATATGGATCTTTCAATATTTTATTGATCTTATTCAGCATCACTTAATAGAATAAATAATTAGTAAAACAAATAAGTGTTCTTTATGTCACATTCTATCAATTTGGTCGTGCTTATTTTAGTTATGCCATCAAAAATTGTTTATCTGCTATAGATTTCGCGAAAATCGCGATTTTCTTAAAAAAAAAAATAATATTTCAAAAGGACATGGAACACTAAGTTGACCAGTTAATAAATCCACTTAAAGATTAAAACGAAGTTTTGCATTTGGTTTTTAGCGAATTAAGTCATAAAACGATACCACTTCGTGGAAATGATTCTAATTCTAGTTTAAAAATTACTCATAAAAAATTTTAAACTGCTATAACTTTTGCGGCCCTTGATTAAAATGATGCACGTGAACAGATTTCAGTTTCTTATGTTGAGTATATCACGTGTACAACGCTTCATTGATGTGCCGTTAAAACAATGTAACTTTTTCATCACAAGTATTAAATATTTTCATACAAAATATTTACAATATGATATTAAACCACCATTATTTCTAAAGCAATAGAAAAAATTAAAAATATTCTGTATTGTTCTCAAAATGTGATGGATATTTTTAAAATTTTATCGAATTTGTATGTACTTTGTTATTTTTATAAACATTATATAATCAAGCCATTAAACAATTTTTGGATCCATTTACATTACTTAATTTGTTTTTTTTTTTTCAATTTTAAACGGAATTATTAATTATGGTAAATAGACTCAAATTTTAATCACCTGTGCATAGAAAACATTATGACATGTAACCCTTGTTCTTTGTTTAAAGAAATCATTTTTGATAGTTCACTAAATAATTTTAAAAAGTTTATAAACGTTTCAACTTTTAATCAGGAATATGGTATCTAATAAAGCTATAAAACTGCGGGAAAAGCGAAAAATTGCATCCGAACGTCAAAAGAAAAAAAATGAAATTAAACGAAATTTACGTAAAAGTAAACGTGTTAAGTCAGACAAAGTGATAGTTCGGGATAAACCAACAAAATTGAAAAGACTGCAACAAAAACATCAATTTGTAGATGTTACAAATGAAAATGTTGAGGAACTTTTAATCAAAAAAGTATTAGGAGCTAGTGATTTGAATGCGAAGAAAGCCAACTTCATGAAAGCCTTTTGGATGAGCACAGCGGTACTGATGTCAGAAATAACATTGAAAATGAAAAGGAACAGCCAGAAATAAGTAACACTATCGATTTTGATGACTCCAATAACGAAGAGGATGATCAACAAACTTTAGAATGTAATACTTGTATATTAAATATTAGTGATGACTGTAAGGAAAAGGATTTGAATTCGTTTATGTCAATGGAAAAAACAACTTAAATCCGCTCGAAAAAGAGAACAAGCTTTACGTAGAAAAGTTAAAAACCTTGAAGTGGCCATGGAAGAAAAGAAAAAGGAAGTTCGGTTTTGGAAGCAAAAATATTACAGAGCGATAAAAGCAGAGGAAACAACTCCAGAAAAAAAAGTAAAAAACACAATGCGACAAGGCCATGAGGCAGTCCGCAAACGGCTTATGTTTTGCGAAGTATTGGAAAGTCAATTAACGGAAAATCTTAAGAAAGTTGGCCAGCAGAAAGAAAAAGCTATATTTTCTAAAGTTGTGTCTGGAAGAATCATAAAAAAGCATAAACTCTCACAACGTGTATCAAATTTAGTCAGTCCATATTTGCAAAAGAAGCACTTAAACAGTACTAATCTAAAAGTAAGTAGATCAAACAAACCAAAAACAATTAAAAATGTAATAAAAGAGTTTCTGGAAAAGGATGAAAATTCTTCACTTGCCCCGGGAAAACGTGACTTTATTAAAAAATTTGGAAAGACCATGCGTAAGAGGTATTTGCAAGATACAGTTACAAATTTATACAAAAAGTTTCGTAGTGAAACTAGGTCGAAAATTTCATTAACAACATTTTTCAGATTTAAACCATTTTATATTATTTCTAAAAAAATGACAGCACGCGACACTTGCTTATGCAAACAACACGCTAATTTTAATTTCATGATACAGAAACTATCTAGATTAAAGATTTTTAGTTCAGCTAGCACAACTGCCTTTACAAATTCCGTAACTTGTAATTCAAGCTCAAAAGATTGTATGTACGGTGATTGTCAGATTTGTAAGGATAAACGTATACCTTTGCCAGATAATTATTCTATGTCAACCTTTTATTATCAATGGAGCCAAAAAACGGTAGATAGAATTGGAGCAAAAAATGTAAACTACCACGTAAAAATTACATCTAAGCATATAATCGAATGTAACGTAAAAGAATTGGTTGAGGAGTTGAACTCGAGAACTGCAGTTTATTTAAAACACGTATATGATACTGGCCATCAATATAAGTCTATTGATAACATTAAAATTAATTTGGATTGCAATCAAGCATTATTAGTTATAGATTTTTCAGAAAACTACTATTGCAAATGCGCAACTGAAATTCAAAGTGCTCATTTTGGAGCTTCCAAAAAACAAGTTTCTCTTCATACGGGAGCTTTTTTTTATAAAGACAAAATATCGAACACAATAAAATGTATTTCATTTTGCACAGCGTCAGAATGTTTGCGTCATGACGCTGCTGCTATATGGGCCCATTTGGGTCCTATTTTAAAACTTCTTAAAAGACATGTTCCACATTTAAAGACTCTTCATTTTCAAAGTGATGGCCCATCGACTCAATACAAAAACAAAAACAATTTCTTCCTTTTTGAATATCATTGTCAGCTTCTTAAGTTAAATTTTGCTTCGTGGAATTTCACAACATCTGGCCATGGTAAAAGTGTTGCTGATGGCGTTGGTGGTTCCGTGAAGGGTCTTTGTGATAGAGCAGTGTCTTTTGGAAAAGACGTAACATCTGCTCAAGATATGGTTAATATTATTTCTGCTAATAGCTCAAAAATAAATATGTCTGTAATTAATGAAAACGACATGCAAAACATCGATAAGCTGCTTATAAAAAATTCTCAACAAGCTCCAAATACAAAGAAAGTCCACCAGATTATTTGGACAAACAAAGAGAAAGGATCGCTGTATCTTAATTACTTAAGTTGTCCACAGTGCACTAAAAATCCACCTTGTATTCATTATGGCTTAACTCCAAACAAATATTCAGTTGTTGGAAAAGAAAAGAAAACAAACAAAAATAAATAAATACCTACTCGTTTTTTTGTAATTATGTATTGTTATAGTCGCTTAAACTTTAATAATATAAATAATTTAATTTATGCTAGTTTATACTAAAATCTTTATAAATTTTTTTTTATAAATTTTAATCCAAAATAAATTTAAAAAATAAATATAAAAAAAAAAATTTAAAGGTATACTTTATTTTTTTTCCAGCTTGTTCCATTCCAGCATACCACATTCTTGAAAATAATTAAAATTCTCGTTTAAAAATGACCCCAAAAAATTTTAAAAACCGCTATAACTTTCGCGGCCCTTGCTCAAATTGATCCACGCTAACGGATTTAAAATTCTTATGTTTAGTATTTCAATTGTACAAAACATCATTGATGTGCTGTCACAAAAAAAAAATAATTTTATCTCTTTCATACTAAAATTGTTTATAAAAATTATAAAAAATATTATATTCAAACCCCTATATTTTCTAAACCAATTAAGATATTACCTTAAAAAAAACTGCGAAAACTTTAGCATTGTTGGCAAAATGTGACGCATATTTTTGAAATTTTTTTCAATTATAATTTACTATGTTATTTTTAAAAATAGTGTAATTTAGGCATCAAAAAAAACTTTGGATCCCTATATCTCTTTACGCTGAAGAGATAAATCAAAAATTTAAACGCAGTTTTAAAGATGGTAATGATTTCAATACATACCGCCAACAACTTTTGAAATTTACAAGCAATTGTAATTTTGAAAATTTTTTTTTAATTTGCATCTTTAAACCGCTATAACTTTCGCGGCCCTTGTCCAAATTGATGCACGCGAGCGGTTTTAAGTTTATTATGCCTACTGCTTCAAGTGCACAAAGTGTCATTAATGTGCCATCAAAAAAAATTTGATTTTTTTTTTTTTCATAAAATGAAAGGATTTTGAAAATTACCCATATATTAATGTTAACTAGAAGCAATTGATAGTAAACACCAAGTAAGATTGAAGCTTAAGCTTTAAAAAACTATTTTTATTTTGGTTCAAGGACGTGTACAGTATTCTCATAGGATACCTCTAAAGGAAATCGTCTTAACTTGATTTTTATGAAATTGTCAGAAATATTGCATTTAGTAATAGTAGCAAATCCTTTAATTTTGAGTAATATATATTGAAATTAAGGTGCGTTTTCGCTCAATTTCGCGATTGCCAAAAAACGAAAATCGCCATATCTTCTGAAGTAAAAGCACAAAAAGTTTAACTTTTGGACTGTACACTTAGAATACTATGAACACTGCAAATGAAGTTAAAGCTAAAGACCTCTGCAAATGTAGTTAAAAACACATGAAATTTCGCTTAAAGAAAAGACGACTTACATTTCAGTAAATTCAACTAACATTGTTATTTGTTTTTTAATGTTCAAAAAATGAACCACAATTGTAGTAAAAATTAACCACAAAAAACTATTGCAAAAAATTAATGTATAATCATAAAACAGTCATTTGATGTGTTTTTTTTTTAATGAACAGTCATTTGATGTGGTTTGTTTTTTTAAATGAACTACAAGATTAGTGAAAAATGTTATTTGTTCTACAAATGACTGACATTTACATTAAAAATAAAGAAGTTCCCCGAGTGTATATGCAATCAATTGGTTTTATTAAAATTGTGAATATAATTCTTACCTTTTGCAAAAATACGACTTGCTTGTTATTCACTTTTATTGTAAATGAAATATTATACATTATGATGTGAGCAATATTAATCAAGTTGAAAATCATTTGTTTTTTGTTTATTTATTAATTAAAAAATTTTTTCTTCATCCGCTAATTTAAAGCAGACTTTATCTACTTTCAGGTCCTTACATGTTTCATTCCACGTCCCCCAAAATCTTCAGAGAACCAATGTAGAAGGAGTAGAAGATTTAACCAAATTTTGAAGGAAAAAGAACAACGCTTTACCCGTATTGTTATATATACCCGACGAGACAATAATGTTTATTAGTTAAAATTTTTTTATTTTTGATTTGAATTAGTTCAATTTTTCCAATTTTGGTTTTACTTTTCATCGGGTAAATAAAGCGTTGATCTTTTTCCTTCAAAATTTGGGTAAATCTTCTACCCCTTCTACATTTGGTTCTCTGAAGATTTTCGGTGACGCGGAATGAAACATGCAAGGACAAGTCAGTAGAAAAAGTCTGCATTAAATTAGCGGATGAAGAAATTTTTTAATTAATAAATAAACATTGCACGGTTTTTGTTTAACAAAAAACAAATGATCTTGAACTCAAATAATCTGGTCTCACATCATAATTTATGATAAAAGATCAAAAAATAAACTTTTGATTATAATTTTTTAAAATTTAAAAGTAAAACATTTGAATTGTAAATTATTCAAGTTTGAGGCCATACTCTATATTTCTTTATTAGGATATTGTCCTAACAAATAATCTATAGAGTTTTTTGTTTTAAAATTTTTTATTTGACCCTTTCAGGAAATTGTTGATAGATCTATTTTGGGAATTTTCTAGGTTCCCATCATCAGAACACGTTTTGAAAGCGGTAACAATCCCATGTCAAACATCAAACATTCATATAAACTAGTTTACCCACTACATGAGAACTAATTAATATATGAGCTTGAAATTAAAGATTATAACCATTGATCAAACATATTAAATAGTATACTTTATGTCGCGTTTTTTATTCGCAAGGACACTATAAAATCAGGAAAAACGTGTTGATTCACGTCAAATCTTTTTTTAAATAAATACTTGTATATCGAAAGTTAAACTTGATGACAGTTGAAAGTTTTGACATAGTCACGAAATAACAGGATATCCACTTTAGATGAACAGGTCACATTAGGGCACATTCCCTTAATATATACAATTTTTAATTCTTCGAAATTACTTAATCCCTAATCCAATACTCGTGTATGGTAAATATGTATAATAATATTTTTAACGTTTTTTTTTTTAAGAAAAAGTGAATTTATTGTCGCTTTTAGTGTATGAGCGCTCTTGAATTTTGTTATTCTTAAAATAAATTGCAACTGCAGCCATCTTAAGATTAAATTGTTGTTGTTGCTTTAAATAATACTTCTTGTTGCGTTGTGTTTTGTTTTGTTTGGTCTTGTCGCTGTTGTCGTCGTCACAGTAATCACAATTGTTTTACTAAATAATACTTGACAAATATGACTTCACAAGTGTCTGGATCTCTACTTGTTGGTAAGCGTTTTATGAGTAAACTTTTTTTTTTTTTTTGTTTCGTTAGTGTGTCGTTTTTATTAATTGTCTAACTAATATAGAATAGGGGACCAACAATGAACTCGGGGTATAAATATTTTAGTTAAAGACACACTTGTTGATTAATGTTGACATTTACAATTTAATATAGGAAATACTTTACATACCAACGATTTGTGAGATGAAATATTTAATATTAATGGCCACATGCATAATCATTTTTTAAATTTTATAACTTGTTTATAAAACAAATTTTCATACAAAATTGTTTGAATAAACAATTGAAGGGCTTATTGTAAAAACATGATAAGCCACATTTGTTGTTTTATGAATATTCGCTGTTTTCTAGACATCCATTGATTTATTTTTGATAGGGATCTTGCTTAATCAATTATTTCAAGTGCCTAGAGTATAAACGTCCTGCAAAAATCATATTTTTTGCATTCTGTCAACATTTAAAATGCGACAACAAACTAAAAATGAAATGTGACTTGTCAAGTTTTTACAACAAGCCCTTTAATTGATAAATTTTGAAAAATGATTGAGCATATAATATATAATGAACAAAATTGTCAAAAATCTATATTTGAAAAATGCGGATAAAAGGGGTTATTCCCATGGATAAATATCAAAGTTATCGAAAATAATGTGAGAAAAAGTGCATTAAACCTTTTATGTCAAACACGCTTTTATGCGGTTTTCGCTTGTAGGCTGTATTTTTGAAATGCACAATTTTTAATTAGGAAGCCAAATTTACTATGAGAACAAAAATGTAAAATTAAACAAAAATATTTTTGAAAACAAATAAATTTCAATAAATTACGAAAAATACTAAAACTACACTCAAAGAAAGTATGAACAAAAATTAAGTTTTTAAAAATTTCCTTAAAGCAAATAAAGGGTGTTTTTTTATAGAGGCATATAACTTTTAAATGGAATAAAACAAAGATGAATTTTTTAAATTGACATGAAATTTACTTTATTCGAAATAAAATCTTCGGGCATTGTAATTTAAATATGACTTCCGGCATATGGCTGGCTCGGACGTACACTCAAAAAATAAGTTAGTAAAAAATAAGTTAGTAGAAAAGTCTTGTAAATCAGGTATAATATTTTTCAGCAAATTTTTTGCTAAAATTATGTTTTAAACTAAAATTTTAGTTATACTTAATCAGCACTTAACTGGGTTGAACTAATGTTTTACTAATATTTTACTAATGTTTTACTAATTTATTTTGCTAAAAAAAAAATTTGATGATTAGCACATCAATAGTGTGAACGACAACCAGATTAAAAGTTATACGCAGAATGAATCAGATGTCAAGATGTAGTAGTGACGAGGAAAATTATACTAAAAAGTACAACTCTAGTAAGACATATAAAAAAAATCAACCATGGAAGATTTTTGTATCTGTTTTTCATACAGAAAACAAAATTGTGGATTGGAACAACTTAAAGTTTGCGTTTTCATCGGCTTGTGATAGTAGTTGTCTATTAATTAAATAAAAGACAAAATATAATATTTAAATTTAAAAATGATTAAGTGTGTATTTGTAGTCAAATTGAGTGGTCAAGTTGATAACAAATATACAACAGGTAGACAGACTAAAGCGAAAGACAAGACATACATACATCTTAGGTACATTTTTATGTTTCCTTTTTCTTATTTTGTTATTAATTTCATTGAGACAACCATTTATGTAAGTAGTTGAAAGATAATTTTGTTTATGTTATATATCATTATTTCTATATATTTGCAGATATTACATTAATTCATGTCGCCAATGTGGTAGTATGCAAATTTTTATATTTTGTAACGTATTGTAAATTATTTTAAAAAGAATCACAAAAATATGTTTTATGATTTTCAGCAAAATAAATTAACTAAAGTAAAAATTTTCTACAAATTTTTTGAGTTTTATTCAGTCTACTTATATTTAGCAAAAATTTTATTAATGTTTAGCAAGGGTTTTTTAATTTCTAATCCACTAAGTCTTAGCAAAACTTTTGTGAATCTACTAATTTTGTTGCTAAAAATCAGCTCGATCAGATTTTGCTGACATTAGCAATTTTTTTGCAAGCACCCTCCTGACTAAAATTTTGCTGACTCAGCAAAACTTTTGGCTAACTTTACTAACTTTTTTATTTGAGTGTAGTCTAATTGGGATGTCCAATTTTCGATCACTTTTTCCAACATTTGTGGCCATATATTGGCAATAACGCGGCGAATGTTGTCCTCCAAGTGGTCAATCGTTTTGGGCTTATTGGCGTAGACTAGAGACTTCTCATATTCCCACAGAAAATAGTCCAACGGCGTTAAATCACACGATCTTGAAGGTCAATTCACAGGTCCGAAACTTGAAACTATGCGGTTACCAAACGTTTCCTTCAATAAATCAATTGTGACACGAGCTGTGTGACATGTTGCGCCGTCTTGATGAACCAACAGCTCCTGCACATCATGGTTGTTCAATTAATGAACGAAAATGTAAGTAATCATGGTTCTATGGCGGTCACCATTGACTGTAACGTTCTGACCAGCATCGTTTTTTAAGAAGTACGGACCAATGATTTCACCAACCCATAAAGCACAACAAACAGTCAGTTTTTCTGGATGTAACGGTGTCTCAACATACACTTGAGGATTATCATCACTCCAAATACGGCAGTTTTGTTTATTAACGTATCCATTTAACCAAAAGTAAGCTTCATCGCTAAACAAAATTCGCTTATGAAAATCGGGATTAACGGCAATCTTGTTTGGGGCCCATTCACCGATTCTACGCCTTGCTAGGTGATCGTGTGGCTTCAATTGTTGCACGAGTTGGATTTTTTAAGCACGGAAACCAAGATCTTTAAGCAAAATCTTCCATAAAGTGGATGGACACATATCCTATTCCTGTGCACGATGGCGGATAGACTGGTTGTTGTTTTCTTTTAAGCTACGCTCTACATCAGCAATGACTTCTCCTGTACGCACTGTACGACGTCTCTGTAGATGCATATTATCATTTATAGTATACGTGGTGTGAAAACGTTCCATAGTTAATCGAATTAATTGCTTTCGATGAACGATAATATTGACCGTAAAATGGACGTAGAATTACACTGTGGCATCATAGAAATTTAGGGTTGATTTTTTAAATTTAAGTTGACATATTAAAATGTATTATGAATAAACTCTGTGCTAACAAGCTTCTAAGCAAAAAAGTGCATTCCAGTAAGCAGCTTGATGGTTGCGATGTATAAGTAACTGCTTACTTTAACTTATGAATATGGGTGTAAGTTTTCTATAAAAAGTCGTATTTTAAAATTTATTGTGTATTAAAGTCAAAGTAAATTTTGTGAAATTTATTTCAGTTGCTAACAAAAAAATGAGATTAAATATTAATTATAGCAAAATCTGTATATTCTTAAAATATGAAACTCAAAAACAGCAAAAAAATTTATTCAATATTCGAAATTGATGTTGCAAAAATAAAGAATTAAATAATTCCAAAAAATTCTTTTTTCGAAAAAAAAAGGAAAAACAAAAAAGTAAAATACAGGTTTTTTCTAGAAAGTACTACTACTGTGATAAAAAAAAAAGATTTTTTATTAAAAATATGCTCTTAAGATCAAAATATTTAAAAATATGTTATCGCTTACAAAATTCTTCAATTATTCTGAAACGTGGACGTATTTCGAACAGAACCATGATTTTCAAAATAAATTTTGCACAATTTGGAAGCCTTGTTCGGGCTATTCATGTTGAAATGCCAAACTTGACATAAATCACTTGACAGCTGACAAAATCACTTGACAGCTAAAAAAGTGTTGCCAACTTAAAGTTCTATACCTGTATAAAAAACATCCATTATAACAAACTTTCCAGTTATGACACTAATGTTTGAACAATTTACTACATTACACGAATGCGGATTTTTTTTAACTCATTTTATCCTGTGTTAATAAATCGTGCGAATTTTTCCCTGAAATTTGGAATTTTACCCAAAAAAAAAATTATTATCCTATTACCAAAGACCGGCATAATGGATTCAGATTTTTTTTAAATTAAACTTTTATCCTAAATAACACACCTCGACCAACTTTCTTGGTTTGATTGCTAATAAGAGATTTATATCGTCTTTGATTCCCTAATTTAAAATCCGGCATCCAAATTTTTCCATCACATCACAATTTCGAGAAAACCGCGGTTAAAGTTACCAAAAATGAATATACAATTTTAAAGATAGCTTATATTTGAAATACAATTTAAAGCAGACATTAAAAGCAGAAAATTCAAATTTTATATCGTGAGCCAAAAATAAATTCAAGCTGTTTGGATGCATGGGCTACATTAAAAAAAAAAAAGTTTGTAAAGTCACCAAAAAATGTTTTCTGAGTCAGCAAAATTTTAGTCAGGAGGGTGGTTGCAAAAAAATTGCTAATGTCAGCAAAATATTTTGCTGAAAATTAGCGAGCTGATTTTTAGCAATAAAATTAGTAGATTCAGCAAAAGTTTAGTTAACACTTAGTGGAATAGAAATTAAAAAACCCTTATTAAAAGTTAATACAATTTTTGCTGAAAATTAGTAGACTGAAAAAACTCAAAAGATTTGTAGGAAAATTATACTTTAGTTAATTTATTTGCTGAAAATCTAATTTTTTTTTTAATTTACAGAACGATGCAAAATATAAAAATGTTCATAATCCCACATTGACGGCACGAATTAATTTAATATCTACAAATATATATAAATTTATATGTATATGATACACATTGTTGGCATCTTTTTGTTTTATTATGTATGAAACACAGATACAAAAATCTTCCATGGTTGATTTTTTATACGTTTTACAAGAGTTGTACTTTTTAGTATCATTTTGCTTGTCGCTACTACATCTTGACATGCAGCGACATCTACACCATTCTGCGTATATCTTTCAATCTGGTTGTCGTGCACACTTTTAAAGTGCTTATCAGCACATTTTTTTTTAGCAAAATAAATTAGTAAAACATTAGTAAAATGTTAGTAAAATATTAGTTTAAGACATTTAGTAGCTTTAGCTATTAATTCGCCAACTCTACATCAGGTGAGCAACAACTGTTCGAAGACTTATCTACTCGCGCAATTACAGTGTTGCCATGTTTGAAGCCCTTCATCTTTCATCACCTTTCATCTCTCCGCTATCCCCTTTCCAAAGAAAGCAACACATTAATTAATAGGAAGAATTTCCTGAGTGTTGCTTCTCTTTAAAAAAAAAAAAAAATGAATTTCAGTCGGTTGGTACAACTGAAAATAAGTTTTCACAACTAAGTTCGGTTAAGTGAACTGAATTTTGGTTAAAACACCCAAAATATTCAGAAAGCTAATGCAAATATCGTTGTACTAACGGAATTTTTAAGTTGTTATCTTTAAAATACACTTTTCAATTTGGTTGTCACTTTATTTCTCTGTGTGTATAACTAAAATTTCAGCTGATAACATAATTTCATCAAAAAATTTGCTGAAAAATAGTATACTTACAAGACGTATTACTAACTTTTCAACTAACTTATTTTTTTTTGAGTGTAGGCTACTTTTAAAAATGCAATATTTAGTAATTTTTATGACAGTGTAGTTTTAAAATGAAATTTTTTTTTTAAATAATACACAAATGTTAAAATTTATTTATTTATTTATAAGTTCTTTTAAAATAAGACGTAGGATCCACAAATTTTTATTTTTGCGAATATTTTACAGGATTCTAACTATCAAATTATGTTAAATTCTTTATTTGACACAAAAAATCTAACAATTGTTTTCAAGTTCATCATAATTTATCTCTTTATTTGTTTATTTTTAGAACCTGTTGCACCACGTTTTTCCAATCGTCGCAAATCTGTATTTGCCGAAGCATATGATCCAGAAAATGATGCTGACGATGATGAGGGAGCCACTGCCGTATTCCCCAAATCAGATGAACAGCGAACCCGATTAGTAGAATCGGTTAAGAATGTTTTATTATTCCGTTCCTTAGAAAAAGAACAGGTAGAGTGGTTATTAACAAATGAAAACTAGCTATGTTGTACTCGACGTAAGTTACCGCGGGTACCCAATTTTATCATAAAGCGTTTCTATCAGAGCTGTTATGTAGAACCGCTAAAATACCGCCATTTCAAATGACTATCGTTCTGCCTAAATACTGTTACCGAAATAATTGAAATGCCGTTATTAGTACCGATATGACTAAAATTTCAATATTGAATGTACCAATATCGAATATAACAATACCGAAATATCTAAAATACCGTTATCGCTAAAATACCGTAACCGAAATAATTGAAATAGCGTTATCCGCAAAATATTATTACCGAAATCGCAGTTTGTGTCAGTTGATGGTAGGGAGTCATTGACCTTGGAGGTTACTAGTGGTGTACCTCAGGGGTCAGTAATTGGCCCCATTTTGTTTATGATGTACCTAAATGATTTTGTTAATATTTTTGATAATAACTCAATTGAGACATTTTTATATGCTGATGATGTTCAGATTTTGTTTTCATCAGATAGACAATTTTTAGATGTGTTGAAAGCCAACATTGATTACTTTCTTAGCCAAATCAGTCTATGGATGCGGGAGAATGGGTTGAATATTAATTTTGGTAAAACTCGGGCAATGTGTTTTGGTTTAGATTCAAATGACTTAAATATATCGTTGGATAATGTGGGGCTAAATTTCGTTTCTGAAATGAAATGTTTAGGCGTTTTTATAGATAATAATTTGAGTTTTGCAAAACATATTGATCATATATGTTCCCGTGTTAATAGTACCATTAGACGGTTATATTCATTAGATTTATATTTGCCTCTCCGCGTGAGGAAGCATGTTGCCAGTTCACTGCTCATGTCGCAGATTATTTATGCTATGGAAGTATTTTCAGGTACAAACAGTGTTGTTCTAAGAAGGCTGCATCTTACTTTTTACCGTATTATTAGATATATTTATAAACTGAGATTAAGGGATCATGTGTCTCCCTTTGTAATGGACTTTGTTGGATTTTCTTTTGAGAATTTTATTAAATTGAGAATTTTGTTACTTTTTCGAAAGGTTGTTATGCGAAATTGTCCTGAGTACATTAGAGATGATTTTAGATTTTCTAGATCAAGTAGAAACCCTCAGATAATATGTCACCGTATATCCTCATCTATATATGAAAGATCTTTTCATGTACGTATAACTAGGGTGTGGAATATCCTTCCCATAGATTTAAAATTATTTGCATTCACAGATACCACCTTTAAGCGTAAACTTAAACAACATTTTGATGCTCTTTAATTGATTAATTTACCCCCTGTTCTTTTACGAGGGTTTCCATCACTGACTATAATTTCTTATATATAAATTTCTGTTATAAGCTAGTTAGGGCCTTTAGTTTTTAGTATTTAGGTTAATTATATAACTTTTTAGTTTTAAGAAATTGTTTTTTTTTTATATATATACTTTTTTTTTCTTTTGATTTGTAATTTTTGATAATGGAGTAGTATTTGAACCATATTTGGCCTTATAGGCTTGGTTCTTAAATTTGAAATAAATAAAAAAAAAAAAAAAAAAAAAAAAAAAAATAATCTGACAAGATAACAAAAATATAATCGCTATAAATAGTAGGGTATTCAAATTACTCGGTTTTGGTTTTGTTCAAGTAAACGAGAAACTCGATTTTGAGGCTTTTAACATACTCGATTAATCGAGTTCGATTTGAAAATTACTCGAGTAACTCGAATAATTTGAATAATGTTATTTCACTAATTTTTCCTTAAAAACGCACAATAAAACCCAAAATAAATACAAAATTAGGAGTTCCGAAATGTATTTTTATCAAAACAAAAAATATACGTTATGTTAAAATAAAAACGATCTTCTGAATTAATATACAATTGTGGTGTTTTAAAGAAAAATTATATTATTTTTTGGCCGTCGTTGAAAATGCAAATGCATTGAAATTTTTAAGACAGATAATTTTTAATTTTTTTGATCAAGTTGTATATGCATACATCCGTATAAAAGAAAAGAGTGAAAAACCCAATCCGAGCTGTAACACTTAAAAATTATGAATTAACTACGAATCTTGCAAAAAACAAATGTTAAATGTTGCGACTATTGCGATTTATTTATTGAATATTTAGATATTTAAAAATTTCGCATAGTTTCGGGAAATCGGACCTTTAGGTGTAACATTTTTGTAAAGTTGCGACCCTTCATTTGAGTATAATATTGTTTTTAATTGTCCAAGGATATTTTAAAATTATCTTCAGAATGTGCTATTTTAGGCATTGGTCTCGGTGCTGAATGTTTTTTTTTTTCAAAATGTAAAATAAAAAAGTTTTTTTCTAGTACATTATTATGCATATCGTGTTGCCACGTAAAAGTTATAGCCCTATTGAACAACTATAATATGTAAATTAAAACGGTAACTGTTACATTCCCAGTCAGTAAAAGACAAACGGACCAACGCTGGCAAAACTTTAGTAAAACCATGAAATAGGTGGTCTAAAAATAGATTTTCCAAAATAAAAAAAAGTTCTTTTTTACAGTTATATTAGTTTTTTGTTGTTATATACATCGAGATTATTTTTATGTTATTTTCAATTTATAACGAGCTTTCAACCTCCGTATATTTACAAAAATAAAGCAAATCAAACATATTAGCTAGGTTGATACTAGTATTTCGATCTGGCTAAAGATCTCATCAGAACACGAAGTTTTAGAAAAGCTAGAGCCTCCATAATAGGCAGAACTTTAACAAAAAACCTATTTATCATCAATTTTGCTCCATTCTTGTCTTCTTAGTAATCACGCACGTGGTTAGGTCTTTTCCTAACAAGCATCATGACGTTACTAAACTTTGAAGACCAAAAATGTTCTATTTATATAAAAAATTTTTAGTGTGTACTCTGGCTCAAGTAATATTTTTTACAGTTATATTAGTTTTTTGTTTTTATATACATCGAGATTATTTTTATGTTATTTTCAATTTATAACGAGCCGTATATTTCATTCATTTATTATATTTTTGGTCCTGCCGGGATTTGAACCAAATGAGACATGTAATATTTGATAGTTTAAAAAGTAAGTGCATGATAACTGCTGGGTAACAGTTGGCTGATCAAATATGTCAGCACTGGCATAACGTTTGCTGGAAACAACTTGCCAACGTTGGGAAAACAAACAAATATTTGCTTCTAAAAGAGCTTTTCCAGAAACAAAAAAATCAATTTTATATAATATAAAAAAACCACAAAAAAATATATTCATGGAACCGGAAGCGAACTCGGAACCTTGTGACTACAAACGTTTTTAAACAAAGCATTATAATTTTTATAAAATATATGCAACCAGTGTTAGACTTTTGAGCCGTTGGTAATTTCTGACTGGATAGCACTGGAAAAACACTTTTTGCCATCGTTTTGCCAATACTTTGCCAATGTTTTTTCTGTGGACCACTAAAATTATTATAAAACAAATACTGGCAAAACGCTTTTTGGAAACACTGGTAAAGCGTCTTGAACAAGGGTTCTGCCAGTAATATATTTACAATTCCTCGGTTAGCCAGTGTTATGCCAGTGCTTGATTTTTTGCACCACAGGCAGTTTCCGATTGCTTTATGTTTTTAATCTTTTTAAAAAATAGTTACGAAACAAATTAAAGTTTTTTTTTGGAAAATATAAACTGAAATAGAACATGTTTTGATTTACTCGATTAATCGACCAACATTTTTGAGTTATTCGTTACTTGAAATTGGCCATTTTAATTGACTCGAACAATTGTTTGATTAAAATTCATTGATTAATCGAGTAACGGTTAATCGATTGAATACCAAAGTTCAATCATAAACTAGGCAGTCATTGGAGTTCGGGCATAAAAATATGGGTGAGCATTGACGTTACCTGAATAACTAAAATAACGTTACCCTTAAAATACCGTTACCGAAATAACTGAAAAAACCTGTTACCTAAAATATCGTTACCCCTAAAATACCATTACCGACATAAAAAATATCGTTACCCTTACCGATAACTACATCGAATAGTTTACCATCCATTGTTTCTTTTGTCAAATTTGTGTGTAAATTGTTGTTGTTTCGGGTAAATTGGGTTTCCGCGGCAACCCGTCACCGTCAACCAGATCAAAATCATACAGATTTTCTTTATATTTTTGTAATAATTTCTAGATGAATCAAGTTTTGGATGCCATGTTTGAAAGAAGGGTGTTACCTGGTGAATATATAATACGTCAAGGTGATGATGGTGATAACTTTTATGTTATTGAATCGTAAGTATATTTTTCTATTTCATTTTCAGTTTTTTTTTTTTTGGCAGCAACTTTTATGCGCCATAAAAAATTAAAATAACAATAAAAAAAAATACAGTTCACTAGACCGTATGGGTGTTAATGTCATTTCTATAATAATAATACTCATACGTACAGTAGGGCTTTGAAATGTAAAAAATGTTTTTTTATAATATTTTTTAAATATTTGTTTGATTGATTTTATTTTTTTGCTGTTCTTTTTACAGGGGTACATACAAAGTTATTGTAAATGACAATCATGTACACACATACAACAATAGTGGTATATTTGGTGAATTGGCTTTGCTCTACAATATGCCCAGGTAGGGGATTAATTTCAAACATAATGGTTTCATTATATTCTTTCATTTTTTTCACAATAATTTTCTATGTATTTTCTTTTTTCTTTTGACATTTAGAGCTGCTACTATACAAGCTGAAACAGAGGGTTTACTTTGGGCTATGGATCGTCAAACGTTCCGTCGTATCCTATTGAAATCAGCCTTTAAAAAGAGAAAAATGTATGAAACACTGTTGGATAGTGTACCAATGCTAAAAACTTTACAGGTGCGTTATTTTTTCAATAGCGGATACTATAGTATTCATTTCTTTTGTAAATGTTTCTGGCATCTGAAATTATTATTTCCTCTTTGTGTTCTCTTTTATTTTAGAATTATGAACGTATGAATTTAGCTGATGCTTTAGTTACCAAACGTTATTGTAAGAATGAAAGAATCATTAAACAAGGTAGGTTTTAATGTTTAAATATTTAAAAAAAAAATTTTTTTTTAAGATCAAGCAATTATTAAAAATGGAAAATGGTATACAAAAATATCTGTTAAATTTTATACAGATATTGAATAAATATATTTTCTTAACGATTTTCTAACTGAAAAAAAAAATTTTAATTTTAAATCTGATTTATTCCAAGAACCATTTCTACGAAAAAAAAATTTTATTCTTAGACATTGGGCCTAAAAGAAAAAATTATCGTCCATTTTTTTTTTCTTCTCTAATACATATCCGTATTTCATTAAGATCGAAAAGAATCCTTCGGGAGACTCTCTTTGTTAGAAAAAAATTTGTTCACTTTTGAGAAAAAGTATACCGTATCAATGTCAAACTTACAATACGAGCTTAGAAGCCGGATACTTTGTTACCGACAGTTTTATATATCGGAATATACTTACATTTTTAGAAGAAATTTAAATATTTTTCACAAAACAATCTCTCTTAGAGCGAGTAACTTTTCTATAAATAACTAGAGTTTAACTTTAACCACAGATATTTCCATATAAATTTGACATTCATAACCATTATTAGATTAGATTAGACTAGAGTGGCACTATGCACCGCGACCAGAAGTTGGTATTTTGTGCTGCCAGCGAAACAGTTCCAAACGTCCGATGGCGTCACTATTCGACCTCCAAAATAACGCACCCTCCTGTCGGAGAGCCTCGGACATTTGCAGAGAACATGCTCTGAGGTCTCGGGTTCCAATTCACAAAACCTGCACGTATCCGTAGAGGATCGTCCCATCTTGTACAATTGATACCTAAGGCCACAGTGTCCCGTGAGGTAAGCCTTCACGGTACTTAGTTCGCCCCTCGTCATAGACAAGAGTTTCCGCGACCTCTCCCCAAAGGGAGATATAAACAGCCTCGCCTGTAGCTGCCCAGGCAATCTGGCCCAAACTCCGACTCCCTCCATAACCATGGTTAAACCCTAAACTTTGGTTAATATAAGATAATACATTTAATACATTTGTTTAACCTCTGTTGCACAGAAAAAAATATTTCCCTACTTTTTTCAATTAAATCGATTGCTTGAAAATTTCAAAAGCTGTCAATTAAAAATTAATTGAATCAATTAAGTATTTGCTTCAATTCGCAACTTGCTTGACATTTTTTTTAACTAAGTCTCCAAAGCATTTAGTAAAAAAACCAGATAACATCAACATGTTGTTGTCGCTTTTTTATAAATATTTTTATGTTAGTAATAAATATTTTGAATTTATTTCAATTAGATTTTTGTAATTCTCATAAGGTTTATTACTTAATTAAGTTAAATAATTTAATTTAATTGCTTTAAAACTGAATATTCATTTATTCTAAACCTTTTAGATCCAAGCTCACGATTGAGAGCTTTGATGATTTCTCCTAAAACTGCGAATACTTCCAATTGTAATCGATTTATTGAAATGAAAAAAGTCTCTGTTATATTTTTTACTATATTATATTTCATAAAATATGCATAACTATATTGCCCTACTAAGAAAGAAAGTCACATCTCCATTTTAGTAGTTTTGAAATATTTAGCTTTTACGTTTTTTATGTTTCGCGCCTTTAAATTCAATATTTTTTTAAAATTTCAAAAATGATTTCAAAATATATTATTTTATTCAATGTTATTATAGTATCAAATAGGGGAAATTTTGATGATAAATAGATAAAATGGACTTATGACTTTTTTGCCTAGTATAGACATTCAAAAAAATCTTACGAAAACCAAATTGCACAAATAAATTCAAAATTTCTTTGCATTTGTTCGCAATAAAAATAAAAAATTTATTTCATATTAATAAAAACATAAAAACATAAAAGCATAACAAAAGAAAACAGAAACAAACATAAGTCAAACATTAAAGGTAACAAAATAAATAAAGCATTAGTCACTAAAACTAAAATAAAAAATAAAGATTTAATCGCTGTCGTAGGTCGGTTCATTTGCTATTTCTGGAGGAGATTCCCAAAATTCCATTCTGTTTTTGGGCAAAATATCTTTCAGCTTTTTTATAAGGTCTTCTTTTCTTTTAATCAATATACCACGAGGAATCGTTTTGGCTTTAGGTTTTAAAATTCCAAATTTTATTGATGCAGCTTTTATGAAATTTAAGTCTGTGTAGTTTGTATCTGTAAACTTAGTTTTGTGTAACAAAGAGCTATTGGTTTTTACAAATTTTACTTCTACTAATTCATTTAAATAAACTCTCGGAATTGTTGCTTTGAGTTTTTGTTGAGACAAGTTGTCCTTCCATTCGTAAAAGTTTTCCACTTGCATTTCAATCACTTCAACCTTTCCCAAAATACTCCTTTGAACGCAATTTTTGAAATCTGTTATGTTATACACTTTTTTCTGTTTTTTTAATGAACTTTCAACTTGGTGATGAAAGGTATCAGCAGAGATAAATGTATGTCCTGGCTCAAAATATTTTAAAATTATGTTTTCAATATTATATTCCGAGGAATTAACAATATATACAAAATAAAAGTAAACAATGCCCAATTTTTGTTTCGCGTGGCACAGTTATCAAGCCAAAAAATTAAATTGCGAACTCTTCTTGTGTGTACTATTGCACACACAAAGAAGAAAAGTCGTTCTATCAAAAAAAAAATCATTAATACTAAGGAAAAAAGCCCTAAAAGCCTACAATTTTGGTCAATGTGACTTTTTATCATAGTAAGTGGCAGATAAGACTTTTTAGACTAGTAAAGACGCTAGAAGTGGTAGATGTGACCATTTTGCTTAACGTTTTTTAGCCATTTACAGTTGAAAATAGGTCTTTTAAACTTAAATCGAAATTCAGAAACTCATTCAAGGTTCCGAATCTGCCCTTATCTCAATTTTCGATTTTTGGCGCTTATGACTTTCTTTCTTAGTAGGGCAGTATAGGGAACGTGTAATAATTTTTTAAATTATTTTAAGTTAAACTAGAAAAATCACGAAATTTTTGCACGCAGGTTGGATCACAAAGTTCTAAAGGCTTCATTTCGTAAACGGAGTAAATGAGTAAAATTAGTGGCTACATACAATATGTTGTCTCTGTTTGACATACTAAACAAATGGTGTCGGAAAGCAAATTCTATTTTCAACAGAATTTACTTTCCGCAAATCCGTCACCATTTGTTTAGTATGTAAAGCAGAGACTACTTATTTTATGTAGGTACTATTTTGACATATTGTATGGAGTTACAGTCCGTTTAAGAAATGTATCCGTGTAGGTATACGACGTATATCCAACACATTCTCATGGGTAACGTGCCCTGACAGCTAATGTTAAATAGTTGGAGATCTATGTAATCTATGCTTAAACCATTATCATAAAATGGATATAATTTTTGAAGTTAAATTTTGTTTAATAAAAATGTCATCCTTTTTTAAATGCATGCCTTCTTAGAAAATGAGAAACGCTTTTTTGTGTGTTGACAACATTAATGCTTCATTGCATGCATTATTTACTGCTTCAAAAGAATGCATTCAGGGAAGCACAGCAAAGTGTCTTCCCAATGGCTTTATTGTATGCAAGACGTTTAAGTGCTTCCCTGGAAGCATACAAATGTAGGTACTGCTTACCAAATCAATGTTATTTTTTGCTGGGTAGCTTCAGCGTTATAGACTGTACGATATTGAGTCCGTGAGTGCGTCAGTAACGTTTTTATAATTATACACTAAAAAGAGTTTTACAGTTACTACATGATGTTGTTTTTGTAGTAATCAGTAGTAGTTGTTTTTAACTGCAATTACTTTTCTATGAAATGATACAAAAACAACTATTTTGTTATTTTAGGAAACAACTGAAGAAAACTATTGTATTTTTTTACCAGTTGTTTGAAGCAGTTATTTTAGTAGTTTATTAAACAACTACCCAAACAATAATTATGCAGTAAACATTTAGTTTCAGTTAGTTATTAAAAAATAGAAGAATTTATCTAGTTCTAAAATTCTCGTTTATGTATGAAAAATACTTTAGATTTTCAATATTTTTAAAAAAAAATTAAAATTTAGAATTTTGTACTTATGTATTGTTGATCTTTTAAAATTGTTAGGTTTGAGATCAAAATTAAAATGTTTCTATTGCAAATAGAAAACACTAATTGTTAATAAATGAAAGAGAAAAGATGACAAAATTGTGTGGGGATTGTTCCGAATACCCACTTATTGTTCCGAATCCCCGTACGTTATCTAGTCCATGTTGTCACCTAGCTAGCTCTGCACCGGCGTGGATTTCCAACCCGCAACATAATCCGAGGGCCGACAATAAAACATACACAAAATATTAATGTACCAAAAAAATTGACTAAAAATCAGCATACTAAAAGTTCAAATCAAACATAAAACACACAAAACAACCACCACAAGTTCGCGTATTCAATAAGGGACAGATGTCACTCCCACATACGTAGCCCACCCAAAACATATGTGATCTTATGATGGGATCATTATTCAAAATAATTTATTCTTGTTCGGGGCCAAATTATTTCCTTATTATGAACTAACAAATAAGTACTAGTTTTAAAACATATCTTTACTTACTCCCCCTTTACATCTTTGTTTACTCCCCCTTTACATATTGTTTTTAAACAAAACAATTGTGAAAATAAAAAGGAGAATAAAAACAAAAAGCGTGTATTGTATATCTACCAAAGATAGAGCGTGCACATAACGAACAAGTTTTCAATTTATTTTTGATCAATGATGATAATCTTCAACTTCGAGCTCATATATAATTTCTCATTTAGTGGGAAAACTAGGTTATATGAATGTTTGATGTTTTGCATGGGATTGTCACTTCTTTCAAAACGTGTTCTGATGATCGGAACCTAGAAAATTCCCGAAATAGATCTATCAACACTTACCTGAAAGTGGTCAATTAATAAATTTGAAAACAAAAACTCTTTAGATTATTTGTTAGGACAATATCCTAATAAAGAAATATAGAGTATGGCCTTGAACGTGAATAATTTTCATTTTCATTGCATAATTAAAGGTTGAAAAAAACATAATTTTTATTTGTAATAAAAATTATATCAAACAAAACTTTTTCTTTATCGGGATATTTTCCTAACCAATTTCTCTTAAATTTTTTTTACTTTTAATATATTCCGTCACTTTGAGAAATTAAAATACAATTGTTGTGGGTATTTTCCAGTTTCCCCATTATTTTTCAGTTTTCCCAAATCGTTAACTGTCATTTCATCAATTCTAACTTCAAAAATTGTCAAAAGGGAGACAAATCGTCAAAGTTGGCAGCGCTGGTAGTTCGGTTATATTGAACATTCTTTTTATGTATGACGTATACTTTATATTTAATAGCATGCAGACATATAACTCATACGCATCGTATAGGTCAACTATTAAAATTTTCAATACGATTTTAAAGTTCACAATCCAAACCAGAATAAGTTTCGAATAACACACTTTTGCCCTTTCACTACCAACTTTTTGTTTGTGGGTATATTTCTAATTTGACTTCAGCTTCTTGTCAGGGATTCTTAAATTAAAAAGAAAAAGGTTTACATGTATGTCCCCTTCCTCTTTTACCCACCAAAAAATGGGGTCGAAAATCGAATTTTTTAAACTACGCTTCGAATTTTTACCACTGATATATTCGTAAAACCTAAAACGCTTCATTTAATTTTGTTCTCGTCATAAGACGAGAAATTCTAGCTGTCTTAGTTTACGAGATTCACGAATCGCCACTTTTTCGGAAATAAAGGTTCATTAAAAAAATCGGACTTTCTTAACAAATGTCGCGACTATATTGCCCATCAGTTTATCCACATAATGATTTTTTTTGCAGTGACCAATAATCCTAATGAACAAATTTAAACAAAAATATAAAGTTTTATTGCACTATCAAGATTTGTATTTTATTGCATTATCAAAATTTCTATTATCAAAAATTATATAATTAGAAAACCGCCTAAATTAGAAAACCAATTTTAAATAAAACTAGCTCGTAAATCGATAATTAGGTATATATTACAGAGATGCACGTAACTCATGAGAATGTGTTGGACATACATGATATACCTATACAAAAAATATTTGACTGTGTATGAATGAATAATTGTGTTTGTTGATAAAAGAACAAGAAGAGTTGGAGATCTATGTAATCTATGAATTAGGTGCTTATGATTATTTTTTAAATTCAATTTATTTTACTATTTCAGGTGATGCTGCCGATGGTATGTATTTCATAGAGGAAGGTACTGTGGCCATTAAAATGGATCAAGATGGTGCAGAAATTGAAATTTCTAAACTGGGCAAAGGTGAATACTTTGGAGAATTGGCTTTGGTTACACACCGACCACGTGCTGCCTCTGTCTATGCAGACTGTGATGTTAAAGTGGCATGTAAGTTATTGGCAAAACAATTCATGAACAACAACATTTTCTCAAATAAAATATGTTTATGTTCGTTTTGTTGAAATATTAAACAATTTCTAGAAAGTTTTGTTTTGAAAGCCTTAAGCATTTTGTAGTACATTTTGTTTTGTTTAAGTTATATTTTGTACTTGTTTAATTTTGTTTTTTTCATTAATTTAATTTTTTTCCTTTCCTTTTGTTTTGTTTTTCTTTCTTTTTTAACACAAACATTTTCTTTTCTCCCTCAAACAAATAAAACGCCCGGCCCCCGCTACCAAACAATTTATACATGCCTAACTTAAAATTCTTATATTTTCAATCCAATTGCCAAAAACGAAAACCCGGAAACTTTTATCTATATTTCCACCCTCTGATTGAAATGTTTAAATTTTTTTTGTCATTTTTTTTTTATTCGCTTTAATAATATTTCTGTAGTCTTAGATACCGATTGTTTTGAACGTTTATTGGGAAAATGTAGTAAAGTGCTTGAACGTTCTATTAGTGCTTATCGTTATTTGGATGATGATTTACGTTCATATTATGATCAATTAAAAAATATGGAACATTTACAATTGTAGTTTAGTTTCTTTGTTTCAATATATTTTTTTTTAATTTTGTAGTTTTTTTATATAACTCTTATTTTTATAATAAACCCTTATTATTCCCCATTTTTAAGTTTTGGAAACTGAAGCTTTTGAAAGAATTTTGGGTTTCCTTAAAGATATTATGAAAAAACGTATAGGAGTGTATACCCATCAATTAACCCAATTGGCCCGACAAACTATGTGAATATGCATTAATTTACAATTTTTTAAAACTATTTTCAAATTCAAATTTTAAATCATTTTAATAAAAATCTTTTAAAAAGCTTTGCTTAAAACTTTAGATTTATCAAATTTTTTTTTTTTTAACTGGAAGAAAAGAAAAATAGAAACACAAAATTTTTTAGGTAAAACTTTTAATATGGCGCTTGAAATGCTATCAAAATTATTGGTAAGATAATTGGTAAAATTTTGAATATTGTAAAGAAAAAAAAAAAATTATCGTCGTTTTAACAAAAAACAAACACTACAGCATGCGTCACCTGGGTATAAAGTGTTTTGTAAAGAAATTGATGTTATTGCAAAGAATTTATAATGACACTAGTTTACAAAATTTTAAACGTCTTTTGTGCATTAGGTTTTTTCTCATCTTTTTAAAATGTCTATAAACTTTTTTAACTTGAATCTTAAAGTTATTGGTGTCCGTTTTATAATTTCGACTATGTTATACCCTGCAATAATGCAATTTTGCAAATTGCATCTAAAAACTGTATTTGCATCAAAAATTCAGTTTCTTAACAGATAAACCTTAAGGAATCATGTTTTTTTATAAAGAGTGTATTCTGAATTTTAAACTGAAAATATAAAAATTACAAATTATGCAAAAAGTTCTACTTTTGTATGAAAATAATAGATATACAGGAGTGTAATGAAAATCGAAAACTAACAGTTTTTCAATCTGGAATATTTAGTTTCTCAAAATAATATTGGATTCGATTTTTTTTTACATCGGGTTGTAGTACTCAAAACGTTTAACCTAGGCATTAAACAAATAATTCGTATCGTCCGCCATCTAACGTTTTTTTTCAACTAGTGCTTATTTCGTGAATGGTAACACTTTGCTCATGTCTGATTTGACAGATAATTAGTTTTATCCTTCCGTTGAACGAATATGGTCCGTATGTTCGTTATCTTGTGAAAAAGTGAAAGAAACTGGCATCCTCATCGATAAACCAAAGCGTGAAAAGCCAAAAACAGTGCGTACACCCGAGAATATTGCTGCTGTGGCAGAAAGTGTGCGTGAAGCGCCATCAACATCAATTCACCGTCGTTCTCAACAATTGAACATTTCGGAGACATCATTGAGACGAATTTTGCATAAAGACCTTGGTATGAGGAGTTCAAAAAAAAAAGTTATTTGGCGGACCCTTTATAATACACTAATTTAATGAAAATGAAAATTATTCAAATTCGAGGCCATACTCTATATTTCTTTATTAGGATATTGTCCTAACAAATAATGTATAGAGTTTTTTTGTTTTCAAATTTATTATTTGACCCTTTCAGGAATGTGTTGATATATCTATTTCGGGAATTTTCTAGGTTCATCAGAACATGTTTTGAAAGAGGTAACAATCCCATGCCAAACATCAAACATTCATATAAACTAGTTTACTCACTACATGAGAACTATTATATATATGAGCTCGAAGTAAAAGATTATCACCATTGATCAAAAATAAATTGAAAACTTGTTTGTTATGTGCAAGGTCCAAGTTCTATAGTGGATATTCAATACACGTTTTTTTGTTTTTTCTCCTTTTTATTTTTTTTTTGCCTCGAACTTGAATAATTTTCATTTTCATCGCACAATTAAATTTTTATTTTTATTATTAATAACAATTATATCAAACTTATACACTAATTTAAATTTCTGCATATGTAGTATTAATGAATTGCTTCATTAATAAATGAATTTTTCATAAAAAAATCCCCAAACAAATGTTTCATTGAATCAATGAAACGTGTTTCATGAAATCAATTTTAATGGAAGGTGCATTGACCCAATAAAATTTTCGTAAAGTACATATTTTTTTTTTTTTAATCTAATGAATTACAAATTACCTTCCACATCCTAACTATGTAATAAACGATTTATACTTTAAATTCTTTACATAACTTGTGACTTTTTACAAAAGCACTTATGTCGACTTAAGAAAATTTGTTAAGAATTGTTTAAACTAAATGATATGTGACCGCCTCAAAACAATTTCAAACTTTTGGAAATTTAGGTTTGACAAAAGAATATATTGCATTTGTGTTTTACTTCAGCGATTATAAAAATGGTTTGTTTTTTCCATATTACAAGTTAAAAATTTTGTAGAGAAAATTCAAAAAAATATTCATTAATAAAATGAATTTATTTTATGAAATTATGAAAAAATCATAAAAAAATTTAATCATAAATAAAATTCATTAAATCAATGAATCTACTTCAATGAAGAAGATACATTAATACTGTGAAGGAAGTCATAATCACTGTATAGCTTTTACGTTTCTGATAGTTTTTAGAATAAAATCCAACAGTTTTAAATGCTCCATCAATAAGTTCTGGAAGCACAGCTCCCATGCCGACGTCAGATGCATCAACCCATAAGGATGTTTCAGCAGAATCGACAGAATATGCGAGAAGAGCAGCATTTGATTCTTACATTCTTCGAAAGCAGCCCGCTGTTTGGTTGTCCAATTTATAAGTCTTTTATCATTTTTCTTTGGACCAGTTTTGAGAGAATTTAACGTTTCTTGTGCTTCTCAGCTGCTTTCGGAATAAAACATCTGTAAAAGGTTAGAGTACCAAGAAATCGACTTAAATCGTTGACTATTTTCGGCAAGTTCAACTGTTGAATAGGAGCTAACTGTTCTGAATTTGGTTTAAAATCATCTTGTGTATTTTCATACAAATGTAGAATTTTTTATACAAATGTAGAACAGAGTTCAACAATAAGCTCATATTTTTTTATAAATTTAAAAAATGTGCATTTCAAGACCCCAAAAAATTATCTTTGACTCTTCAATACAAAAAGTCGATATGCATATCAGTTTAAAGAGCACATTTTCACTTAAAATACAAGGCCAACACGAATTTTGTATCTTATATAGTTTGAAAGTTATAGACCAATTTGTAAGGATATTTAAGTAATTTTTTAACGTTTTCTGGAATTTTCATGAATTCATATTTCGGAAACCGATAGGGTCCGGAACCAGAAATTTATGTTTCGTCGATTTCTTGTCGAGTACACTTTGAAATATGTTTGCTAGGTAAATATGTTTACAATGATTCAAATTTGCAAACATAACTAAACAAAGGTATATTTGCAATTTTAAAGTTTTTAGATATTATGTTTGAGACAGGCAAACATACTTATAATAAACATATATATATATTGCAGCCAAACATATTTATGTTTGCCGGTAGTCGTTTTTCACTAGTTCATAACATATATATGTTTACACACAAACATAATTATATTTGCAAGCAAACATGTTATATTAGAAATATGGGAAACGGAAATGTTTTTCAAACAAAAGAATATTAGTATAGCAGGTCTTTTTGTTCAGCGTGTATGACAGTTATGGTGAATTTCATTGAAATCGGGGGTAGTCGATCCAAAAATGAAATATTTTTGATTGAAATAAACAATATGAGTAAATAAACCAAACAAAATGGCATTTTTAATTCAAACTATTTAAATGGTGTCGTGAATTACGATAATAGAATGTCGATTGCCTAAACAGAAATTCGGTGATAACTACCAAACAATACGGTAGCTGCAACCGAACCTGTTGTTTTCAAATTAGCTTCAAATATGGTTGCTACGACTGAGTCTATTTTTTGGGTGTTTGTTTACGGTTAAAACACAAAAGGTTTCGGTATCCAAATCATATTAAAACGTAATCGATTGACAACGTTTTAATAGGAATTGGTTTTAAGCGGTTACAGCATCCACCCAAGGATGGCAACCGAAATAAATAACGGTTACGGTCCGTGCCGGAATAACAATGTTTCTTATTTCAGTTAAGGTTTTTGAAAAATAACGATTGCGTTGTTTCAATCGGTTACGGTATAATTTAAATTTACCGTCTTTTGTTGACGTGCGGTTATTAATTATTAATTTGTTTTGCCACGCTGGCATTTGTTAACAACAATATCTAATTAATTGTAAAATCGCTATTTTTCAATAGATTAGATTAGACTATAGTGGCACTATGCACCGCGACCAGAAGTTGGTATTTTGTGCTGCCAGCGAATACACCCTATAGGTTCAGGCTCCCTACGAATCCAACTATCCTATCAGGTGAACAGTTCCAAACGTCCGATGGCGTCACTATTCGACCACCAAAATAACGCACCCTCTTGTCGGAGAGCCTCGGACATTTGCAGAGAACATGCTCAGAGGTCTCGGGTTCCAATTCACAAAACCTGCACGTATCCGTAGAGGATCGTCCCATCTTGTACAATTGATACCTAAGGCCACAGTGTCCTGTGAGGTAGCCCGTTACGGTCCTTAGTTCGCCCCTCGTCATAGACAAGAGTTTCCGCGATCTCTCCCCAGAGGGAGATATAAACAGCCTCGCCTGTCGCTGCCCAGGCGATCTGGCCCAATAGGCCCCAAACTACGACTCCCTCCATCTTCTGAGCCTCTCTCTGATATACCCATTGCGTACGCCACAGAAGGGTTCCGGGCCAATGAATTGTCGACGAGCTCCGCAGTTGGCTAAACAGTCGGCCCGTTCGTTGCCCTCATGCCCCTCATGGCCTGGAACCCAGCCCAGTGTCAAGGAGTTGTTAAGTCCTAGACGATTTAGAGAGTCGATAAATTCCTTAACCAGACCAGACGACACATCTTGAGCCCTCAAGGCACCAAGTGCCGCCTGGCTGTCAGATAGAATGTAGATCGTGGAATGTAGATCAATAAGCACGGTATGTATTTGGTAATTAGGTAACGGTAAAACCGTTTAGAATGAAATACTCTTACCGATACCTATTCCATCATTATAGAAATATCATTAATAATGCTAAGGGTCATTACTTTTGAATTTATCCATGGATTTCATAAAATATATCTTGTTTTATTCGTTAGGATGTGAATGCAAAAAATAAAAAAATATATAGTCTGACTCTTTAGACCTCTGACAAAAAGCATAAAAATTAAAAAACTTAATTTTAAATTTTTGAGTTTAATAGGATAGACTATTTAAAAAGACATTTAATGCACAAAATTGCTGTAAACTAGTGTTATCTGTACAACGTTTAAATGAATATGTAATCTGTCTACACTTGAAAATATGATGACTACACAACTATTGTGACCTTAACATGTTTTTTTTTTTTTATAAAACTAAATAATTTTAAAAAAAGTTGTTCTGTCGATATATGGTGAAAGTTTAAAAATCTAGGAAAACTTCTAGAATTTGTATATATAAAAAAAAGATTTTAAAGATTTGTGTTTTAACAAATTTTAAAATGTGAGATTTAGCTATAATTGTAATATTATAGGAATTGAAAAAAAAGTTTGAGATTGTGTTTAAAATTCTTAAAATTTGTAGATATGTATTGGGCAAAAACATTTTTTTTTTAAACGGCCAAAATCATTGTCAATAAAGTGGCAATTATAAGACAAACACTAATTTTTACACGCAGATACAAAATATGATTTAGGAGCATTATGTAATGATTGGAATTTTGATTTTTATCATAGTATACTCCTTATGATAATTAATATGATACTAAATGATCATATTATGATCACTGCGGCTAATATTATGAAAATTTAGGATCATATAATATTTAAGATTATACTGTAACTAATTATCATACCCGATCATAATTTGATGCTCTTACATTAGACCAAATTTTGTTCTCTTAAACTTGGTTGTGACCCAACGCACTATGGGAATTTTAGTAGGAATTGTTATCCAAAAGTGAATTTTTTAATTGTTTCAAAATCTTGTTTTTTTTTACGTACCGGCTAGTACGTAAGCATCAAAAACAAATTTTATTTATTTTTTTTTATTACAAAAATACGTATTTAAATAATAAAATCTTTTAAAATTTATTTCAATTAGCAATAAATGAAATAATTATATGATGTAAAAATTAAAAATTTTCAATGCGGATTTTCCTATTTTTAAATTGCTCAGTTTATTTTTTTTTTTATTTTAAAACTTTTGCAACTTTATTCTTGCAGATATTTTCATACTCCCATACTTTTTCACAGTATAAAGTAACTAGTGTCCGACCGAACAGTTCGGCCAGAAAATGTATTTGGTCTGTATTCGGTATTTTAAAGCATTATGGACAAATTTGGCGGATGGGGAAATGTTTATTGGACTGATTAGTAGTGTCCGACCGAACAGTTCGGCCAGAAAATGCATTTGGTCTGTATTCGGTATTTTAAAGCATTATGGACAAATTTGGCGGACACTAATGGAAAAATGTTTATTGGGCTGATTAGATGCTATTTTGAGTGTCAAATTTGAAGAAAGGCTGTAGTTAAGCAATGAATTCACTGTTCGGACTTAGAAAGTTCGGCCAAATTGAAAATAGTTCGGCGGCCGAACTTTTAACTTTATAGCTAAACTTCGGCTTTTCTCTTAAATTTTATACACAAAATCGAATTAAATCGGCTCAACAAACATGTTTCCAATACCAAAATTTGTCATCATTGCCTCTAGATATCAAAAACCCGACAAAATATAGTTTTTTGGCCGAACTGTTGGGTCGGACACTACTGATTAGATGCTATTTTGAGTGTCAAAGTGTCAAGAAAAATCTGTAGTTATGCAATGAATTTATTGTTCGGCCTCAGAAAGTTCGGCCAAATCGAAAATAGTTCGGCAGCCGAACTTTTAACTTTATTTCTAAACTTCGGCTTTTCTCTTAAATTTTATACACAAAATCGAATTAAATCGGCGCAACAAACATGTGTCCAGTACCAAAATTTGTCATCATTGCCTCTAGATATCAAAAAACCGAAAAAATATAGTATTTTGGCCGAACTGTTAGGTCGGACACTAAAAGTAACTCTTTTTAGGTAAGATGTATTTGATCGCTAACCCATGAGGTTCCTGTGAAAAATGACTAGGGCAAGTTTTTTATGACAAGGTGTATTTTGATTTTTTGCAAAGTAATTGAAAAAATGGCAAAAGTAGTATTTTGTAACAAATGCCATAAAAAACTTGAAATAGTCATTTTTCTATGGAGGCTCATAGGTGGGTTAGCGTTCAAATGTCATTTGTTTACTGTTTTGCAATACTTTTAAGTATTTTTGCCATAAAACTTCCTTTTTCGGTCAATTTTATATTACAATTAATAATTTTCCAACATGGCTATAATTTTTATTTTATAAAAATTATAAGCAATTCAAAATTATTCTTTGAAAAACCTGAAATAAAATCTGACTTGGCGTTTATAAAAAGTAATCTCGAATGCGTTTGTTTACGCATTACCAAAATTGAAAACTTTCTACACTGCGTTGCAAAACTATTATTACACATTAATTTCACTCAATTTCGTAAGTTAAAAAAAAGTAAAAGTGTTTAACCGGCATAAAAGTAAAACCAATATTTAACACAAAAACACTTAATTCTTTTTTATTTTACTATTTAAAAAGGAACAACAATATCAATTATATATAAATTCCTGGGATTCCTAGTTGAAACATAGGGCCAGTACAAAAGCTTTCCATTGACTTCTATCTTCGGCTAGTCTTTTTGCTTCTCCCCATGAAGTTCCGGCTGAAAGCAGTTCATTTTCTATTTAGCGCCTCCATGTATTTGCGGGTCTTCCTCTACGTCGGCTGCCCTGGGGATGGTAATCAAGAGCTTGTGACGTCGTCATGGCTTTTTCTAAAGGTATGACCCAGCCAGTTAAACTTTTTCTAGCGGATATCTAACATGATTTGATTTTGTTGGGTTTTTCGCCATAGATCATTATTTGAAATTGTTGTTCGCAAACAACGGTTAACAAAAACCTGGAGTGCATTTGAGTCTTTACTTGTTATGTTCCATATTTCACATCCATATAGTAAAACTGATGTTACATTCGAATTAAAAAGTTTTATTTTCGTGCGAAAAGTTATACGATTGGAGTTCCACAATATCAATTAGTGTTTCATAACTATAAATACACTTAAATTAAAATATCAAAATTTACAAAAATTTAAGAAAAATGTTTTAAGGCAATAGTTTTAATAATGCCTGAGGTCTTCATTTTTTTTTTTTTTTTTTTTTTTTTGTGATTTAACTCGAAAATTCGATCAGACATAATGTCTACAGATTTATTCGAAGTTTTTTCGTTATATATCTCCGCACATCAATAACTGCTTCTTTTAGATGAAAAACGCTTTCATTTTGACGGGTTTCTGTGTAAACTCGACGGAGGGGAGTATTAACTACCCAAATATTCTCAATGGGGTTTTGATGCGGAGAATTTGCGGTCCATTCCAATACTCTTATATTTTTTGATGATAGCCATTCCATCGTCGGACGACTCTCATGTACTGAGGCACTGTCTTGTTGAAAAATAATTTCTTCTTCATTGCTATTTTCAATAAATGGCACCAATTTCTCTGCTAATATTATAAAGTACTCAGAAGAATTCATTCTCAAAAAAAAAAAAAAATATTTTAAATAAATAAAACTTTTTATTACAGAGTTAAAGTTAAAATAATGTTCTTCTATTAGAAAAACAACCTATTTTTATTTTACTTTTTAATTTTTATTCTGTGAAATTCTATTGAATGTACTATAATTTAGCAAATTTTTTGCTGTTTTTAGCAAATAAATTTTCAATTGCAGTTTACTGTATTGTTACTAAAATTTAGTAGCGGTCACTAATTTTTCCTACTAATTTCATTTTATTACCGTTTAGCACACATTGTGTTGCTAAATTTAGCAAAAAATACCGCTCAAAATAGTTGAATTTCGCGTAATAACAGCAAAATTTTCAGTAGCCATTACAGATTTTTTTTTTAGTGTACTGTAATGTACTCAGAACAAGTAATTCTAGTGCTTGGAAATGCCAAATCAACCATACCGTCAAAACAAAAAGCGCCCTGACCATTAAGGATCCGCCTCTGAAATTTAATTTTGAGAAATATCGTGGTTCCTTACATAGGTCTCTCCAATAGCTGTTAAAAGTATATGGACCGTCAATATTTAACTTTTTCTCACCTTTTAAAGAAATTTGTGTTTAATCAGTCCTACCAACAACAGCGTTGATTGACTTACCTTTCTCCAGTTGGTTTGTAAATTCCTTTTAGCGAATTCAAGTCGAGCAGTTTTGTGGCTGGGTGATAACCTTGGCACAGATATCAGCTATTGGCGAGTAATTCTCTGGGAATCCTTTAAGAGCCTGTGGTTGATTTGAACACATTTACCTTACATTCATCGATTATCTGATTGAGACTCTTTTTTTTACGCCGGTCAAATTTTTACGCCGGTCCCGATCAGAAAGCTTTTTTTCGGGCCGCCTGTTTTATTTTTACCATAAGCACTCGAATTATTTGCAAAATTTGTGACAACCACATGTGAAAGGTTTATTTTTCTAGCAATTTCCCGAAAACTTAAGCCATTTTTAAATAGGGTGAAATTTGCTCTTTTTCTAAATCACTTAGATATGAACCACGCGGCATTTTATTGCAAATCGATTAAAATTACATATAAAACTAAAAGAATTCTTTTTTTTTATTTTCTATTCTTCTCTGTTTACCATTTTATGTAATTCTAAATAGTTAAGAAACACTAACAAAATATTACTCAATTTTTCTCTTAAATCAATGAAGTAATCTCTTAAATATTACACAAGAGATGAAAACAAAACAGCTATAAGTTTTCAAACAATGTTTGTAATATTAGAATAAATAGTAAAAATCCTTTGTAATTATACACTCATAAAAATAAACGTGTAAAAATTGCAGAAAAAGCTACTAAACATTGTTCCAAAATGAACTTGCAGAAAGAACTGCTAAATTTAACAGATTTTTTTTTTTGCTAAATATTAATAAAATAAGAACAGCAAATATAAATCTGTTCACATTACAAAATTTAAGTTATACACGATGTGAATTTTAGTTAATTTAAAATACTCTGCAAAATTAGCACAAACTTTTATTAAATATTTGTAGACTCAAAATTGCAAACAAAAACTGTTATATTAACAAAATTTTTTTGTTATATTTACCTCAAATTTATTGGAATGCAAATTTTTGCTAAAAAATTGTAGATTGCTGATTTCATAAGGCCGGACTTTAATTTGCATTAAAAAAAACTAAAAATTTTCCATTTTTTAAGGTTTTTTTTGGCGGTTACTTTTTATACCCTCATCACTAGTGGAGGGTATAAAAATATAAAAGGTCATAAAAAAAAGTTTGGCCTGAGAACACCAAACACTTTTGAGGTTTTACTATACTGACCTAGTACTTTCACTCTGACTTGGAATTAGGGTTGCCATACTTGAAAAGTGAAAAAAAGTACATTGATGAAAAAAACAGTACTTTTCAACAAAAAAAACAGTACATTTTTGTATTTATTTTTAACATAACTTTTACTTCAATACATCACATATTTACTTAAAATAAGTTAATACACCGAACCAAATAGAGTAGGTAAAATCAACAAAAAAATTTTTGTAGATCTTTAACGAAATTTTGTCAATTTTTTTTTAAGATTTAACAAATTTTATTCAAATCAACAAAATTTCGTCAAGTTTACATCCTCTAAAGAAGTAAAATTGACTAAATTTCATCAAATTGACTATATTTTGTCAAATTGGCTAAAATTATTAGTTTGGACGCCATTACTTTTTGCATTGGGCAGTGTCATGAAAAAAAATTGTGTTTACAAACAGCCATTGCTTGAAAAGTAAACAAACCAAACTTATATATGTACAAAGAAACGAAGTGGAATCAATACAGGGAGATTCAAAAAATTTATATAAAAAACTATTGCACACACGAAAAAAAACATGGTTAAAAAAATATATATTCTTTGCACACGCAAAAAAACTTGTTTATATAAAAATATGTAAAATATACATTAAAAACAGTACAAAAACAGTACAAATCCAAAAAAACAGTACTTTTGCGTACTGTTTTAGGTGTTGTGAATAAAACAGTACATTTTTCAAAAAACAGTACATGTACTTACAATTTATTCTTTTATGTTGTATTGCTTCAAAAATTACATGTACTGTTTAAAACAGTACGAATGGCAACCCTACTTGGAATTTCAAATACAGTCATCGTCGTTTTGACTACATTTTTAGTCATTTTAACTGTCATATTTAGTCATTTCTACCTTCTTAATTTTTATAATTAATAAATTTATTTTTAAATTCGCTAAAAGAACGCATAATCATGTCCGATCATTACATATCCGATTATACAGGAATAAAAATATCACGTCAAATACCCTTGCCAAATTTCTCATCATTTAAGGTTTTGGCCAGAAAATACTTTAAAATTCCCCATAGTGCAACGTATTGAAAATTGTTAAAAATTTAAATAAAAATTTCATTTTTCTATCAAACATCTTACATTTTAAAATTTTTAAAATAATACACACAAAAAAATTATTGCCAAGTAATTAAGGCCATTTCAACAAATAAAAATTTTTCATATAAATTATTTAAACATTAAGTAGAAACAAGAAAAAAAACTTGGTGAAAAGCTACTAGTTTTCACATAATTTTTGCGAATAAACTTTATTAGTTGAAATGCTTCTAATTACTTGCCAACGATTTTTTTTGTGTGTATGTTAGCAATCTCTCACGACAATTATAAAAAGCTCAGATTATTATAATTTCCATTTAAGTTTTTAGTATTTGTGTTAATCATTTTGTATGTGTGCATGTATTAAAGGGTAGCATGAATGTTTTGAAAAATATTCTCTTACGTGCTTACGTGATGTCTGTTTTGACGATTTTTATACAAGGTGGCGCAAAAGTAATCCTCCTATCAGAAAATGCTATAAATTTTGCGATTTGCCCCTAATGTCAGTTCTGTTTTGACATTTGTGTAGTAAACACATGCGAAATACACGTTAATAAACAATATTACGCTACACTGCTCCAGAACGCGGAATATTGGTGACTATTTATTTGACCTATTTATTTGACATTTTTCATCAAAAATAATCATGAGTGACGAGGCCCATTTCCATCTTAGCGGGTACGTAAATAAGCAAAATTTACGCTTCTGGGGCACTGAAAATCCGCGTGTAACCCACGAAGAGCCATTTTTCGCTGGAGGAGTCATCGGACCGTTTTTCTTCGAAGACGTCGCGGGCCAAACGGTTACTGTGAATAATGAGCGCTACAGAGCAATGATCAACGAGTTCTTTTTGCCGCAACTTGATGAATTGGGATTGGAAAACATGTGGTTCCAACAGGACGGTGCAACGGCACACACTGCACGTGCCACAACCGATATGCTGAAGGATGCATTTCCCGGGCGCCTAATCTCCCGTTTTGGCGATTTGCACTGGCCAGCAAGATCGCCTGATTTGACCGCTCCAGACTTCTTTTTGTGGGGCTTTTTGAAGTCGCGGGTTTATGTCAATAAGCCTCAGACTCTTGCAGCTCTTAAAGACAATATCCGTCAAGAATGTGAGGACCTATCGCCGGAAGTTTTGGCCAAAGTGATGGAAAATGCCATAAAAAGGGCTCAAATGACAATCAACTGCGGCGGCGGCCATTTACATGACATCATATTCTCGACTTGATGTAAAAAAAATTAAAATACCAAATAAAAATAATCCACAAGAAGAATCAAAGTTTTTAATTTTTTTTTTTAAATTACAGCCAAAAAACATCGGAAGGTTATTTTTGCGCCACCTTGTACTTAAAATATTAAAAAACAGACAAAGTGAATTCACTTAAAAAAGTTTTTATGTTTTTTTCATTTGATACTTTAATTTTGTCCATTTTTTTTTATAATTTTCAAGATTTAATATTATTAGAGCAAAAACAAAATTTGTTGTTGTATCAAAAAAAAAAAAAAAAATGTCTTGGGAATGTCCTGCAAGACGTTCGTGCTGCCCTTAAGTATGTACGTTATATGTGTTATACTTACCATTTATGTTAGCATGATATGATGATATTAAATGTCTGTAACTACCAAATTACATAACAAATGTTTTAAGAATTTATTAAATAACAACTGAATAATTAACAATTTTATTTTCTTAATTTAACATAGTCCTTGAGGTTGAAGCATTTGAACGTTTATTGGGTCCATGTATGGATATTATGAAACGCAACATTGATGACTATGAAACACAATTGATAAAGATATTTGGTAGCAAAAATAATATCACCGATACACGATAAAAAGTCTGATGTATAAATATTATTTAAAAAAAAAAAAACTACCACAACAACAACAACTTCAAATAAACACACACACACCCATACATATACGCATATACATATATAAAAAACAATAAATTACTGCACAAATATTTTAATAACTAGCAGAATTAAAAAAACAAAAAAAATTTTTGAAAAAAATTTTAACAAATCACCACCAAAAAAAATTCAATATTGATATAGAATGAAAAAAAAGCTACAATTACTTTAAATACACAAAATAACCCGACAAAAATTATACAAGAAATTTGGAAAAAAAGCACAAGTCAAATACATAAACATACAAAAATTACATATACTACCAACAGGCATATGTGTGAAAAAAAAATATCCTTAATAATTATTTAAGTAAAAAACAAAAAAATTAAATACTTTTTGAGGGTAAGAAAAAAACACATAAAAAATTAGATAAATATCATACATTTTTAATAAGAATTTAATTTATTTGAAACAAAAAGAAAACAATTAAGACAAACAAATATTTATATATTAAAAAAAAAAATATGTACGATTAAAAATCAAAATTTAAACCCCAGCCTAATTATAATTGATAGAACATTTTTAAGCTCAAAATCTGTTTTTTTTTTTTTTAACAAAACCAAAATATATTCAAATCAAATATCATTATAATATGGACCGGACCACTCCCCTTCCTTGCTTTGTGGAGTTTTAACAAAAGAAATTATTTTAAAAACTTTTCCAGCGACGATTTTTGTTAGAATTTATTTTTTTTTTTTTAAATGTGTTTGCAACGCCATACACTCAAAAAAAAAAAAAAAAAACCAGTAGAAAATGAAATTGAACTAGTTCCAAAAAGTACTAGTTTTCAGACTAGTAGAAACAAACAAGTTCTCAAACAGTAATATTGAACCAGTTGTGTACTAGTTTTAAATAATCTATGTTGGGACTGTTTGAAAAGATTATCGTCTATGTGCTGGCTTTCGAGTCGTTTTCAAAACGAAAATTTTTTTGAAAATTTATCATGTGGAAATCGGTGTTCTTAAAAACGCTCGTTTTTGAAATTCTAAGTTTTGTTCCAAAAAATAAATTTACATGTCAAAAGCTTAAAAACATAATTTTAATCATCTCTTGTATTTTATAAAAAAAAATCTTTTTTAAAAATACATGCAATTTGAAGAGATTATTTTTATTTTTTTATTTTAAATTAAAAAAGCTATTAAATGATTGTTTTTTGTCTTAAAATAAATAAAAAACATTTAAAATTTTTAATACTAAGTGTTGTTTTTATTATTTAACAAACCTTTCTAAGTAAAAATCCACATTCTATTTACTTTCGACTGCTCGATTTGAAGCCAGCAAAAAAATTGCGATATCGGAATCTGGCACACCTAATCTTGTAAACTCGTTTTTCTTATGCGGTTTCGTTTTCTGGCACATACACGTATATGGGAAAATCTATGCAACCGTACGATTCCAGAACTTTAACAATTTTAAGAACAATATATAATATTTTTGATTCCAGAGTTTTTTCTAACAATTTTAAGATCAATATATAATATTTTTAATGGTATCAGAATTTCTGAATTTATGTAAGTCTTATAATGATTGTGTTTATTTCACGGGCCGAAAATAACAGTTGTTTTTGATTCAGGTATGAACTGATTACCATACACTCATAATAATCTATAGGTAAAATACACGAAAACCGTTGTTCATTTTACGAAAGTTTTGGTTATTTTGACATTACGAAAAAATTTGTAGAATATACAAATCACATTTCGTAAAGTTTTGTAAAAACTTTTTTTAAATAAAAATGTGGTGCATACCTTACGGGTTTATTTTAAAACTAAAAAAAAAAAATGTAATGGTGCCACACCAGAATCGAACTCACGATTTCAGTGACGTCCTGCTGTGTTGAAGTAGACCCCTCTACCATTTGCACCAAAGTAGCTGATGCAATACAACAAACAAAAAAGGAACTTAAGTCGAAAATATTATGAAATTTTTATGAAAACTAGAAAAATATGCTACAAATATTTAATAAAAAAGGTAAAATGGCAATTAAATATTTTTATTATGTTTATTGAACTAAATAAAATAATATAATTTTTTTATAAATATATCAAATAATATATTAAAAAACAAAATAATAAAATAATAATAATAAAAAACTTAAATAACAATTTCAAACTAATTGCATTTTATTATTAAATATTTTATCTTTTTAAATATTTGTTTTATTGAATTTCATACTAAACCCGGCAAATAAAGTGGAAGTAGTGTTTTCGGGTCCTCTTTAACTAGTTTTAGGATCCTCTTTATTAAACAAAATACAAAATATCCATTTATATCAAAACACAAAAATAGTAATAATGAAATAAAAAAATAAAACAGAAATTTAAAAAACATTAATAAACAAAAAAAATATAAAAACTAAAAAAAAAAAAAAAAAAAATTTGTCCTGGCCAGGAGTTGAACTCGCAACCTTCTGATTGCAAATCCGACCTCTAACCACATCAATATCCATATGTAATATTTGTAACATTACAAATTTTTGTACAATGTACTAAAAAAATATTACGAAATCATGTTTGTATTTTTTACGAAATTTGTAAATTTATATAATTTGTTTTATACAAAAGTTTTGTAATATAAACAAAATGTTGGTACATTCTACGAAAAAAAATTTACGAAAAATATATTTGTATTTTTAAGCATGGATTATTATGAGTGTATTGATCATTGTGGAGAAGTCGTTCATAAAATATTCTGCTTTTTAAATTTTGGATTTTTATTTTTTCGTAGCAAATATAAAAGTTATTTTATAACTTTTATTTTTTTGAGCAAAAATAAAAGTTATTTTTTTGACTTTTATTTTTTCGAGCAAAAGTATAAATAATTTTTTGATTTTTATTTTTTAAAGCAAAACTAACAGTAATTTTTTGACTTTTATTTTTTCAAACAAAAATAAAAATTCATTTTTTTTTTTCAAAATCCATTAAAATGATTTTTTTTTATTTTTAAAAAGCTCATAAAAGGCATGTGAGGAATACCGATAAATATCGATAAATAAATTTTTAAAAATTTTGATTTTTATTTTTTCGAACAAAAATAAAAGTTAATTTTTTTTTTCAAAAATACATTAAAATTATTTTTTTTTATTTTTAAAATAACACCGCATGTGAGAAATCCCAATAAAAATAAACTTCATGGGAATTTTTAAAAATTTTGATTTTTATTTTTTCGAGCTAATATAAAAGTAATTTTTTGACTTTTATTTTTTTAAGCAAAACTATCAGTTATTTTTTGATTTTTATTTTTTCGAGCAAAAATAAAAGTTAATTTTTATTTTCAAAAATGCATTAAAATGATTTTTTTTTTAATAAGCTCATAACGCATCAAAATGTGAGGAATCCCTATAAAAATAAACTTCATGGGAAGTTTTAATTGCCATAAATTTAAAAACAAGAAGAGAAAAAAGTTGCTTAAAAAATAAAAATCAAAAAATAAGTTATTTATTTTTGCTCAAAAAAGATAAAAGTCAAAAAATATTTTTTATATTTGCTCGAAAAAATTCAAGTCACTAAAAAAATGTTTGCGTCTGACTTTTATGATAAAAGAAAAATTTACGGTCCCTGGTTGATTTGTATCTTTTCTCTTCTCTCTAATTCTTCTAGACAAGCTGAGGCATCTATATCACATATTTTTATTTGTTCTCCGTGCTATGAATGTGTTTATCAGTACAATATTGGTAGCAACAAAAACTAGTTAAACATCAGTTCAAAATTAGTTTTTTAGTAAAACCGTAACGTTAACTTAATTTTTTTGCTGAAAACTCAATTTCAGCAAACAACAATTGCTGTAAGTTAGTTAAATAGACGTTTAACAAAACTTTTAGCTAACTTTTTTTTTTTTTGAGTGTACAAAAGTGTTAATTCTATTCATCTTAAGCCGACTTAAGTTCTTTTGTTAAAATTCCCCAGAATTAATTTTTTATCTATAATAGTAATCATTGATATCATTTATTTATTAAGTTATTAAATTAGATTTGTTAAATTCATTTTAAATTAAATTACAACAAAATATAATATAAATAAAACAACAACAATAAAATGTTAACTATTTTATTTTAATATTTAAAAAGAAAATAATATTCATCTAATGAAAATAAGCTATAATTATTATAACTATTATTTATATTGATTTACATATAAAAAAAATGTTTTTTTATTATTATTATATTACAATTTTGTTAAATTATATTTTTTGTTTTCATTTAAAACTAATTATTTAGTTAATTTTATTTAATTTTAAATATTCAATGTAGGTATTTATCAAATTTGTATTTTGTGAGTGACAATTGTATTGGGTGGTTTTATTTTAAATGAGGATTTTTTTCAAAACTATTGTGCAGAAAATACGCAAGGACTAAATTAAATTAAAAGAACATCCCTAGTAAAATGGTTTAGATATGATCATATGTAATTATATCTAAAATTTAATTCTATCCAAATTATCTATCCATCCAATTATATCACAGTTCAGATATATTTATATATACATTTAGATATAGTTTTATATATGGTTATATATAAATATATATAATGTTATATATAAATATATATAATGGTATATATAAATATATATAATGTTATATATAAATATATATGGACTCAGATATAATTAGATAAATATATATGGTCATATATGACCTTTTTACACGGGATCTCGCAGGAAAATAAAATCTCCAAACTAAAGTTGATTATCTTACAAGGAAACTACAAAGTGTTGTAATAATCCCCAAATTTTAACCCTTTAGCTATATTCTATCGTCTTTGGGTGCATCTGACAATTATTAAAAATCGACATATATGGACCCATACATGAACACACATGCTTTGTACATGTCCACATGCTTCCATATATGACTCATACAGTGGGGAGCACTTGTGAGTACATCATAAGTAAGGAAATAAGTTATCTTAAAAATTTAAAAACTGAAAAAAATGGTAAGAGTAGTTTGTTCAGGTGACGTTACAAGTATTATGAAAAATGTATTTTCAGGAAGGTAAAAAATCGGAGCATTTTGTTCAAAAAATACACTTTTCTCGTTAATATAGCTCGAACGCCTGATGTCGGAGAGTGAATCTAAGGCCAGATTTGGATTCAGCGTACCTTGTATATACTTTAGTTCTAGTGTCATACATTTTTTGGCCTAAATCTTTAGGTGTAAACAGTACTTATATGTACTCACAAGAGCTCCCCACTGTATGTGTTCATAAGTGATTCATGTTCATATGATATGAGTTCATGTGTGTGCATTAACCAAAATATAGGTAATATTTACATATATAATCATACATGTTCATACATTTCCATACATGTTCATATACGCACATTAACGAAAATTGAGGTGATATTTGTAAGATCACATATGAACTCTTATGATCATATATGAATCCTATATGGGGGTATATGAACATTTATGACCTCGAATGGCTTCACATATGAGCATGATTGCGTTCATACATGTTCATAAATGGATGCATACATGTTGATTTTAACCGGATGATAATAATTTTTTAAGGTCTTACCCGTCATTTGGCACCAAAATTTCAAATAATAATCAGCTCAGTAATGCCATATGGGCATTTCCATAGGAAGGTTAAAGGTGATCGAAAAATTAAAAGCAGACAAAGAAATCAACATAGAAAACAAAAATATAAAAGATTTTCCTTTTTTATATTTTTAAATAATTTTTAAAAAAAGTTCCATCAAACGAGGTCAAAAATTGATTTTTTCAAATAATTATTTGGCAACGATGTACAAACATTTCCCATAATTTTTTTTTTTATTCATGATTGTACTCAAGATGTTGACTTAATTTAGGGTTTTTAAATCATCTAACTATTTTTATCTAGTAAAAAAAATATAGCCGTTTAAAAGTACTGGGTCGAAAAAGGAGCGCAGTGTCGCAAATGAGTTATACGCGTTTTTCTCGAAACCACGCTTTTGAAAGTGGTACGCAATATTTCTCAAGTTCTACGTAACCGATTTTGATGATATAGGTCTTTATCGACGAAGAATTAACGTGGCTCATGCTCAATTAGCTAAGCTAAATTACAAAAAAATATGATCAAATATCGATTTTTCATTTTCAAACATAAAAATATATTTTATGTTTGAGCATGGGAGGATAAAGGCATTCATACTAACAGATTAATGTGAGTCCCCTATACCCTACTTTGGATGCCCTCAACTTTACAAACAGCTCACTTATTGACAAAATTGTTAATTTTGTATTTTTCTTGATGAATAGCGCAACCAAAGACAAAATTAAAAAAATCTTTTGCCTTTCCACTAATTTTACAAAAACACAGCTAAAATTCAGCCGTTCAAACAAGAATACCCCCTTAAATTGTTTTTTATGGGAAAACAATTTTAGCGGAATATCAAATTTCTTGTTTATAATTTCGAGTTTTTAATGATTTAATGATTCTTGACTCTAATTATCCACTTTATTGTCACTCACTATTAAAAGTCAAATTATATTTTAATTATTATTTTTTGTTAAAAACTTATTTTTAAAGTTCTTTAGTTAAATAAATAAATTCTTATTGATGAAAAAATTTACAACAAATTAAGAAAAGAAAAAAAAAACACTGAAAAAGTAGATATGTGTTTATAATATAATAAAATAAAAAGAAATTGTACACAAAAAAAACCAAATCGTAAAATAATACATATTAAAACAAATCCAAAATTTAGATATGAGAAAAACAATCTTAAACAAAAAAAAAAAAACAATCATTAATAAAAAAGTAAAAAAAAGTCGGACAAGACCGACTATAGGATACCCTACACCAGTCTGGGTCAGAAATTTGTATAAATTTGTGTGCCTGATCAATTGTTGAACTTACAATTTCTTACCAGATTGAAAAAAAAATATATAAGATATATCAAATTATATATAATTATATACGGAAATTGGTGGATATAATTATATATAATTCTATAAAATCTGATATTATCAGATATAATTATATATAATTATATCCGAAAAATGGGTACATATAATTTTATATAGCACCATATAAACAAATTTTTGAATAATCAACCTCATATATAATTATATATAATTATATATGGTGCTATATATTATTATATATAATTATATATAAGTTTATATAATTATATATAAATTTTTTTTTTTAAATCGGGTAGTTAATTTAAATTTGTTTGTTCTAAACATGTTTATGAGAAAATCAGTTATATGGGGACTTGGTCCAAATGTGAATTAAATCATTAGGATTTGTCTCTATGCTAACATGAGTCATTCACCTCTGTCCTATGTTCCACATTCCCATAAAAGTGAAATCAATACCACTTTTTGTGCTTTGACTTTCGCATAGCCATTTTTATTTTCGAATTACTCTCCTGTAGAAAATATAAACGAATGCACTTTTTTCCTTACAACATTTTTTTAAAAAATCATAAGACTACTTTATGAGTTTAAATTTAGCATTTTGACAGAAAACATATCGCTCATTTACTTCAAGACTGTCATAAGTCAAAAAAATGTGACTTTTGAGTTAATGATGAAGATTTATTAGTTATATCATGATTTATATTGTGTAAAAATTTCATATTAATATCATGTATACTTTTCGAGATGCAGGATAATATATTTTATTTTTTCTTTAAAGTAGAGAAAATATGCTACTTACGGGTCTCTCGATAATTAGTGAATTCGCACAGAACTCTCACTAAGAGAAAAATATATTAAAACCCCCTACTTATAAAAAAACGTGACCAAATGAATAGAGAAAGGGTCGAGCGAGCCAGATATGGATTGACAACTTTAAGCTCGTTTTCTGCAAAATCTTTTTTTTTTTTTTTTTGAGTTTTGTCAGTCTTGCAGTAAATGAGCGATATGTTTTCGATAATTTTCGAATTTTATACTTAAATGGGGATTAGAAAGCAACAAATTTTGAATTTCATGTGTTTTTCAAATTCATTCGTATTCAAAAAGTAAAGAAAAACAGGACATGGGCTATTATATCAAATTTCATTAAAATATCTTTCTATTTTCTAACTAAATCGTGAGAACAAAAAAAAAAAAAAACAATTTCAGGCGAAACTTGGTATGGGCAATGTGTCGAAATATGGACCAATTACAACCAAAATCAATAGGGTTCGTCCTTGTACAGTAGGGTTAGAACTTTTTTTGTTATGAAAAAAAAAAACAGAGCACCACCCTGTGGATAATATTGTACTGATAATAAGTATTGTTTTTTTTTTAAGTCAAATCGGGACAAAACCCTTCAGCACCGAAACAAATTTCTAAAATCCTTTTTTATTCAAAAATTTACTAAAACAGTATAATTCAATGGGTATATGTGCATTGGAATGGCGAAAATCAAATTTTTATTGATGATAGTATAAGACGTAACAAAAACCTATGCTTTTTTAAGTAAAATGTTAAATTTTTAAAAAATTAATTTTTTTTTTTTATCAAAACTTTATTGCGTTTTGTTCGGGAACTTTTTTAACAACCGCGAAAGAGTAAGATCGTGGTTCTTAATATTTTTTCAAGGTCTACAAGGCTGTACTATGTAATTTTTAATATTTGCAACAAAAAAAAATGCAAAAAGTTAAAAAAAATGCATAAAGTTATAACCCTACTTACTGTCCAGTCAGTCCAGTTTTAAATTATAATCAAATATATTTGGTATCGGCTGACGGACATCGAAACAGAAAGGGATTCTAAATCGATCGGTATACTAAAATTAAGGGTTTTTGTCCGATGCTTTTGCTAGTCACCAATATCAGGACAAACTCATTAAACCCTGACTACTTATGGCCGTAATTTCAAGCAATATATACCTACTGGTGCTTAGATACCTACCGTGTACACGAACAAAATCGGGTAGGTATCTAAGCACCGGTAGGTATCTATTGCTTGAAATTACGGGCATTAGAGGTGTAGGGTATACAAACTGTTAGAATTTAAACTCGGCTTTGTAAAAATTTAAAATTAAACGATTTTTTTCATTGAAATAATTGCGTTTACAAAGCAGTTATAAGTTTTCAAACAAGTTTTGAAAATGGTTGTACTTTTTCCTAAAACATATTTCATAGTCTAATTTTTTAAAAATTTTATTCAAAACTGCTAAAAATTATTTTAAAATTTCTATTGATTACAAAATTTTGTTTTAATGTTTCTTGACAAAAATATACATGTTATATATTTAAATTATGTATTTAAAAAAAAAAAAAAAGCGGACATAAAAAGTCGTAGTTAGATGTTTTTAGTCATGTTAATTTTTAAGTAAAAGATTAAAAACACAATAGCTTACAAATAAACAAAATATACAGCCATATTTAAAAAAAAAATTGCATTACCAAAAAAAAAATATATTAAAAAAAAACAACTCTACACAACAACATACATACTTTACATTAGAGTAATTTTTAGAAAAATATATTAAAAAATCTAAAAAAAAAAATTTCTCTTTAAAAAAAAAAAACTTGATGGGAACACAGCTAATAATAGAAAAAAAATATCTTTAAAAGCATATAAAAACTTAAGCACAATCATAACAGATACATAAATATCATTAAAAAAAAAACTTCAAAGAAATGACTAAAATCTATTATGATTGAAAAACAAATATTAATAAATTTAAAAAAAAAACAAATAAAATAAAATAAAAACTTTTCAAAAAAGCAATATTTTAGTTTGTTCAAACAAAATTTGAAAAAAAAAAGTCTGGAGGCTTTACTCAAAAAAGTAATTAATACATAAATCCTATAACATATCGCACTTGATCAACAAGAGGGTATTAACTCAAAATTTTCAAATTTTCAGTAGAGTCAAAAAAACTGTTTATGGCCACATTTTAACAGAATTTAAAAATTCAAACATATCCTAATAAGCAAATTCCATTTGAAAATATATATACATTGTTTTTGTTTTAAATTTTACCACTCATTGCAAAAAAAAATAAATTTTTTGAGTTAATACCATTTTTTTGAAATTTTATCGATTTAACTTAATAGAATAAAACAAATTTTATCAACAAAACAGTATCAACTCAAAATACAACCAAATATAAATAAAACAGTTTGATTATTTTTAACATAAATAAAGGCTCAAATCAAAATAATACCTTTTTTTTATGAAAATATACGATTCATTTCTATTTGAACTTTTGTATTAACTCGAAATAATACCTTTTTGTTGAAATAAAGGTAATCACTACATTATCATGAAAATGGTCTTAAATGTGGTTTTCGAGATGAAACAGTAATCGGAATACGTTGAAATTTTTACAATTGATACAAATTGGTGTTGTTATGATTTCTTGAAAAAAGTGATATTTTAAAAATTTTGAGTTAATACCCTCTTGTTGATCAAGTGCGATATGATTTTTTTTTTTTTTTTTTTAACTGTCAAAAGATTTTCTATACAAATTTTAAATAAAAATATCAATTTAAAAATTTGTATACAAAAAAAAATTGTATAAAAGATCTTTTTAAAAAAAATCTAATGTTACTGGGATTTTAAATAATTTTATTTAATTTTTTTTTTTTTTTTTTTTTTAATACTGTTAATACTAATAAAAATCATAATCCTCCATTAATATGAGCTTATTAATCTATACCTTAAAAAAAAAAATCTTTATTAAAAAAAAAAAAATTAAAACAAAATAATTATGTTGATTTTGTGTTCTTATACATAAAAAAATAAAAATAAATGTTTTAAATTTAAGTAAAATTAAAAAATCAAAAAAAAAAAAAAAAACATAATTTATCAATGGAATTTATTAATTGTATAACAAATCAAAAAAAAAAACCTTTATAAAAGCTGCTTTAATAGATAAAAACTAAAAAAAAAAATTAGTTTTTCTAAAAAAAAATAAATAAATAAATAAAAAATATTAAGGACTTAATTGCAGCTAAAAAAAATAAAATAAATAAAAAAAAAAGTAAATTATAATATAATTGAAAGTGCTGGACATTTTCTTCATTTACAAACACATATACATACAAACAAAAAATCTACAATTACACACACACACACAAGCTATATACACTTTCATTAAAAAAATATCGTTCATAAAAAATAACTTTTAAAAAAATATTTATATTTTTTTTTTTTTTTTTGAAAATTAATGTATAAGTTTTGAAAAAGAAAAGAACATTTAACCAAAATGAGTTATAAGAATTAATGAAAAAGAAAGAAAAACTATTTAATATAAAAAAAAAAACTAAAATGTTAATTTAATTGTTGTGTTGTATGTGTAAAACTATTATGAAAATAATTATTAAAACAAATAAATCCTTTGACAAAGAAAACTTTAGATATGTAAGAGCTAGCCATGCATCAATGCCACTATAATTTATACAAAAATCAATCAACCAACCAACAAACAAAAAAAAAATTATCTATAAAAACAATGTTTCCTTAAAAATCCTTATTCATTTTTAAGTATATTTTATTATTATTTTATAATTTTTATTTTAACCAATTCATTTTATTGTATTTTGTCTTGGCTATGCAAAAAAATTTAAAAAAAAAAACACACATGAAAAGTATGTTTAACGTACATAATAAATAAATAATTCATTAAAATAATAAAAAAAATAAACACACACAAAAACTTACAAACGCTAATAACGACGACGACGACGATGATGATTATAATAAATAAATAAATTATTGATAACCGATTTTTAATCCCAACTTAAAACATATTCAAAGAAATGAGTAACAGAAATATGAACAAAACAAGAAAATATTCATGTTTTTAGAACATTAATAAAGTGGAAAGAAAAAAAAAATCAGTAATAAAAATAAAGCAAATAATTTAACAAACAAAAACGTTAAAATATAAAAACAAAATTGCGTTTTATTGAAAAAAAAAAAAAAATTAAAAGATGAAAATGAAAAATATACAAGTTTGAGGGCATATATTAGGGTATTCAATCGGTTAACCGTTACTCGATTAATCGATGAAATGATGTCGAACAATTGTTCGAGTAATTCGAAGTGGCTAATTTCGAGTAAAGAATAACTCGAACAATTTTGGTCGATTAATCGATTAACTCGAGTAATTTAAAAATATGAACTATTTTATATTTTTTTTATATTTTGTATAAAATAATGTGACTGTTATAGTGAATATTTAAATGTTAAGTGTATTTTTATATTAAGTGAGCACTGTTAAAGAAATTATATTACGAAAAACGAAGAACTTAATGCGAAAAATTCCGATATCGAAGAAACTTGGACATTTTTTAAAGAAACATGTTCTAAGACTGGGGTGTTTAAGATTATTGGTGCGGATTTGAGGGTTAAAAGTGGGATCAAACATTATTTTTTTTTTTTTTAATTTAGTTGCCATTTGATCTAAAGAAACTACATATAAATACTATATATTCAAAAAGGAATTTTTAAATGTCATTTACTAAAAACTTTTTGTTGGTCCCTTTTATGTCGTTGTAACAAGCCAATTTTAAAAGCCCTATATGGAAATTCATAGCGGTCCTACACATATTAAAATTTACATATAGAAGTATTGAAGTTTTCATTAATGTGATGAAAATCTTCTTAAATATTCATGAAAGTTGTTTCAAAACTTCTTTATAATTTTTTTAGAAAAATTACATATCTCAAAATCCCAAAATGATAGGACAAAATGGACTATTTGATTTTGATTTTGAAAGAAAATCAATGAAGATTTCAACATATTTATAAAGAATTCCATTGATATAATAACGCTTTTGCTTTGAGTGTACTGAGACAAAACTGTCGCAATAATAAATGATCTTAGCAAATGTTTTTCTCTTTTAGATGTACTTTTTACTAAAATTTTTAATTAATTTGTTAATTTTTATATATACAGTGGCGGACAAAAGTATTCACACAGCAACAAACTTTATTTTTAATCTTTTATATTTTTAAAATTAAACTCACTAGCCGGATATGGTATTCAACAAAATTGTTTATTAACTTATAAATTATTAAAATACAACAAAAAACTTATTCTTAGTATGTTACATTATAAGAAAAAACTAAATATGTAATTCAAAGTATTATTTTAGGCGGACAAAAGTATTCACACAGCTTCAAATGTTTGTACAAAAAATAAAATTTCACATGATTTAATACTTTGTGGAGTAGCCTTTCTTTGCTATGACTTCTTTTAATCTTCTTGGCATAGAATGGACCAATTTCTTCGTAACATCTATTTTTTAATTTTTAATTTTTTTTTAAATACAACATGCTTAGTGTTAGTTTTGTTGCATACCTTATACGGCTAATAGCTTTCATTTTAAAAATATAAAATATTTAAAATAAAGTTTGCTGCTGTGTGAATACTTTTGTCCGGCACTGTATGTTATATTAGTACTAAGAAAATATAAAAACTTACAAAAATGTGAGTTTTTGGAAAATAAAATTAAAGTATTAAAATTGTTCGAGTTACTCGAGTTATTCGAGCAATTTTAAAATCTTACTCGCCTACTCGAGTAAATTAAAAACCTCAAAATCGAGTTACTCGATTACTCGAACAAAAGCAAACCCGAGTAAATTGAATACCCTAGCATATATATAAATTTCTGGTATTCCTAGTTGGAACATAGGGCCAGTACAAAAGCTTTCCATTGACTTCTATCTTCGGCTAGTCATTTTGCTTCTCCCCATGAAGTTCTGGCTGAAAGCAGTTCATTTTCTATTTGGCGCCTCCATGTATTTGCGGGTCTTCCTCTACGTCGGCTGCCCTGGGTATGGTAATCAAGAGCTTTTCTTGTGACGTCGTCATGGCTTTTTCTAAAGGTATGACCCAGCCAGTTAAACTTTTTCTAGCGGATATCTAACATGATTAGATTTTGTTGGGTTTTTCGCCATAGATCATTATTTGAAATTGTTGTAGGCCAAAAAACACGTAAAATTCTTCGCAAACAACGGTTAACAAAAACCTGGAGTGCATTTGAGTCTTCACTTGTTATGTTCCATGTTTTACTTCCATATAGTAAAACTGATTTTACATTCGAATTAAAAAGTTTTATTTTCGTGCGAAGAGTTATACGATTGGACTTCCACACTTTAATTAGTGAGCCAAATGATTGATTTGCTTTGACAATGCGGTAAGCTATATCTTCTTTGCTACCACCGGATGTAGTTATTATACTACCGAGATAGTAAAACTTGTCTACATCTAGTAGTGGGTGATCTAAAATTTTTAGAGGCTCGGTGTTGTTGGTGGTAATACGCAATGTTTTTGTCTTAGATATGTTTACCTTAAGACCAGCTCTGGATGCATTTTCAACAAGTATATTTAGTTTGGTTTGCCTGTTATTGAAGTTATGTGACAGAAGACATATGTCGTCGGCATAATCTAAATCATCTAATCTGCCCTGCAGCCCAAAAGCTATACCACGATCACCTTTCATCGATTGTTCCATTACAATATCAAGAACGATGTTAAAAAGAAGTGGGGAGAGCACGCATCCTTGTCGTACTCCTCTTTCAACTGGAAATTTATTGCTTATAAGTCCATCATGTAATACACGACAGGATGCGTTATCGTATAATCATTTGGTTAGTTGGATCAGGTGTTCTGGAATCCCTTTACATCTTAAAGCATGCCATATGGCCGGTTGGTGTAACGTGTCAAATTCCCTTTCAAAATCAATAAAAAGCAAATATAATGCAGACCTCCACTCGACTGATTCTTCTACTATTATACGAAGACTGCTGATATGGTCTATACAAGATTTACCTCTCCTGAAACCAGATTGTACGTTGCGAAGTTCTGGCTCAATAGTAGCAGAAATGCGTTTGTTTATTATGTGAACAATGATCTTGTTTGTCATGTTTAAAAGTGTGTTTGAGACCATACTCTATATTTATTTATTAGGATATTGTCCTAACAAATAATCTAGTTTTGTTTTTTTTTTGAAATTTATTAATAGACCACTTTCAGGAATGTGTTAATATATCTATTTCGATAATTTTCTAGGTTCCCATCATCAGATACGTTTTGGAAGAAGTGACAATCCCATGCAAAACATCAAACATTCATATAACCCAATTTTCCCACTAAATGAGAACTAATATATGTATGAGCTCGAAGTTAAAGATTATCACCATTGATCAAAAATAAATTAAAATCTTGTTCGTTCATTGCACAATTATAGGTCGAATAAAAATTATATCAAACTTGTAAAATTAAAAGATTTTAGAATGAAATTGCCTGTGCCTGGTTTCGATAAATAATGCGAGAATAAGTCACCCAGTTACAGCTGAGAGATAATAAATTTGACAAAATTTGTGGAACTAAATTTTTTAGATCTTGCAACCTTTTAAACTGTGAACAAATGGATTTTAGAAAAATATATTATTAGAATAAGAAATAACGTGATTGCAGGGGACAGATTCTCTAAGAAAAACGATATTGTTTCGTTCATAGTTTACTATCGTTTTAAGGATGTTTCTTACGAAAACGTTAAACTAAACGATGAAAAATTGTTTTTGATTTTTATCAAAATTGTTAACATTATTTAAAATTTCTATGTAATATTGTCGTAATTTAACTTCGAAAAGTGGACGATTATCGTCTATCGCCCTACAGAATTCCTAGACAGCGTTTGATTTGCTTTTTTTGATAAACTTTCTATTTTATTGTCTATGACTCACCCTATGTAAAGCAGAGCAATGTTATATTTTATATGCCAAACCCAAAAAAAGTTTAAAAAAAGTTAAAGTACGATATTTTTTTTTATAATTTTTAAGTTATTTCGTTTTTAAATACTATCTATTATTATTTTTACAGCTTATGTTGTATTATAGCTGTTAACTTCACTAAAAAATTAAAAAAACTTGGCAAAAGTCATAAATTAATTCATTATATTGATTTTGTATTGCTTTACAAAACCCTCTATCTAATAAAAATTTTTTTACACATCGATTTTTTTCAAATGCAAAATCCTCTATATTCCACAAAATTGCCAAAAGTGTAAAATTTTAAAAATAGATTATACTTTAGATTCAGTAGTCGCTTTAAAAAAATATTGTAGAACATAGAATTTTAAAAACAGTTTTTATGCTCTCCTGTAAAGTTCGGTTTTTTAAGATAGAGGATATTGCATATAAGCCCTTGATATATAAAAATAAATTTCGTAATTACATTTGAGCCGTTGTTATGTCTGTTTACTTTTTTCTAGATTTTAAGTGGGTCATTCTATTTTTTGGAAAATACGATTTTTGTATGTCGGTTTTATGATATTTACATAATTGGGTTTTGGGTTACTTTTTTGCAGGAAATCATATTAATTAATTTTAAATTCGCAAAATTCAAAATTTTACATAAGGATTCTTAAAATTCTTTTTGATTTTAGTATTAAGCTATTTAAAATCTTTTATTTAATGTACGTTTTGGTAAAATTTATACAGCGCTTTAGTTGTCACAAATACAATTTTTTACACTTTATCAATTTAGTCCATTGTGAGAATTCATTCTAACTACCTAATTATGTTCTCGTCATGTTTAAAAAAAAAAAAAAAAGTGCGATAAAAAAAAAATAATTACATTTTTGCAAAATTTTTAAAAAGTTAATAATATTATTGAGCTTTAAAATTTTTAAATGTCTTTTTTAGTTGGCATTGCTAAAATTACGAATGTCAAATATAATTATGAATGATTGGTGGACTGACATCAACTTGGTATACCTCAAACTTTATAAAATTACACAATTTTTAGAATACTGTTCTCAAAACTGAATTCCATTAAACGGCGCAGAAACCCTATGAAAAAACTGCAAAATTTTTAAAATCGGAATACTTTGGTTTCACTTGCAAACCGCCACACAACATTTTACCAAGCGCAGATTTGGAAATTCCATTTTCAGTCTCGGGACTCCAATTTGTATTGGTTTGAATCTGAAAGTTTAAAAGTATGAGCAAAAAAATAACACGGATATAAATAAACTCTTGTAAGTTTGAAGTATTCTTTTTTAAATAAATAAATTCTTGAGGACTTATCTTGTGACTTTTTATGTCACAATATTTAAGTATACACGCAGAAAAAGATACTTTTAAATATGTTTGCATGCAGTGGCGTACCCAGGGGGGCCCTGGGGGCCAAAGCCCCCCCCCCCGAAATAGTTTCGATTTTTTATTTTAATAAATGAATTTATAATATTTTTTTGAGACTATAATTTTTCAAACTAATGTTATATTAACTGAAATTGATCTATGGAAACACTACCATAAAGATCATCAAATCCGCTAGATGCTATTCAAGATTGCAACAAGGAGCTTTTTCCAAACGTTTACATGTCTTTACATTTACTGATAGTCATTCCTGTTACAACTGCATCCGCGGAGAGAAGTTTTTCCACTATAAAAAGAGTGAAAACATATTTAAGGAATTCTATAGGTGAAGCTAGACTTGGTGCTCTAGCTCTTGCATCAGTGTATCGAAAAAAGGTTAAACCAGACAAAATCATTGACACTTTTATGAAAAAAATCCTCGAATTAAATTTTAAGAGTTTTGTTAATAGTATATAAGGATCTTAATTAATATGATAGCTCAGTTTAAAAATCAAAATAAAATTATTTAATTGATACATAAATTTGTTTGTAGATATAAGAAAACTAAAAAAACAAAGACATGTCAAAACATTTTTGCTTCAAAATTGCTATCATAACTGGGTATAACGTCAATGGTAACTTTCCCATCCAAAACTTATTTAACAGATTCAAAATATTAGTGTCCGACCGAACTCATTTTTTTTCGGCCGAAGCCGAACTTCGGCCATAATATCAATGTTCGGCCGAAGCTGAACTTTTTGTTTTAATAAAAAAAAATATAAATTGTTTTTTTAGATCAATAAATTTAAACCAAAAAGTTATTAAACATAAACAAAATACAAATTTATAGGTATATTTTTTAAAAAATCATATTTGGAAAATAGTTTTACTATTTTAAGTACAAAAAAAGAATAAAATATTTGTATTGTACTATATTTTATAGTCAAAGAAAAATAGTTGATCGATTTTTAAGTTGATATAGAGAAAAAAAAACTTAAACTTTAATATTTAAAATTAAAAAGTTTGATATTGTCATGACAGAAAAGCAATTTTTCAGCATTCACACCATGTGAATTGCTTCGTCTATCAGAATACAGCTGTCCGGCAGCGCTAAAAAGCTGTTCGCTAGCTACACTAGTTGGTGGGGCTGATAAATATTTTATTGCTACAGCTTTTATATTTGTAAATGGACTTGAATTCCTATACTCAAATATATTTATATTTCGTAATAAACATTTTAATTTATTTTTAATAAAATTTTCGTTTGGTTCTGCTACTTCTAAGCATCATGTCTATACCAAATTGATGAGCCTCTCTTTTCAGGATTACTTACCACTCGAATTTTTTTTTTTTTTATATTTAATTATATCGCATTAAATTTGATTATTTGCTTATAAGTCTTGTAGCTATATTTCTGGAAATTTTTTTTTAAACTCTTTTGGCTTTTTGAAATTTTTTCACACACATTGATGTTTAAATATCGGTGTTTTTTTTTGTATTCTATCATATTCAACGTTTTATTTTTTATGTAGTTTTATTTGTAAATTCTGAAAAGTAAATATAACCACAGTTGTTATTTATTTGTGCTTTTTATAAATAATCATAAAAAGTTCGGTAGTTCGGCCAAATTCGGCCAAAATTTGGACGAACACCGAACTTGGCCGAACTTCACTTTTTGGCCGAACTACGAAGCCGAAACCGAGTACTTGGTCGGACACTATAAAATATTAAATATACGCTCTCGTATGTAAAAAATTATATGCTTTTCAAACAAAAAAAAATTTAAAAAACAAAAATTGGGCCCCCCCCCCCCCCCGAAACAAAATCCTGGGTACGCCGCTGTTTGCATGTATGTAATTATATTTATGTTTGCAATGATTCAAATCTTCAAACCCAAACAAAGATATATTTGAAATTTTTAGATATTGGGACATGCAAACATTTTTATAATAAACATATCGTCACCTGAAATGTAAAAGGGTGTAACTAACAAAGTTTCCGAAACCGGTTTTATTGATGATCATGATTCATTTGGCTAAACTACATGACTACACAAAATGTTGGACTTCTACAATAAAAAATAGCGGGTTTATAAATAAAGTTCAAATTTTATATGTTTTTGTTTTCGCCCATTTTTTGTTTGCCCTAGAAAATATTAAAGTAGAGTTGAATGATTATGAAGCATTGTGTCGAACTACATTTCTCCACTTAATAGTTTGGTCCTATGATTAAAACTACCAGTTTTATTAACGATATTGTTAAAAAATCAGTGGTCGCTTTTTGCTTATCCTGTGAAAAAGTAAATATCGTCACATATAATGCAAAATGACATCATCAAAAAATCGGGGTTTTGATTGATTATGATTTATTTTATTGAACTACATGTCTACAAAATTTTAGACTCCTAGGTTCAAAAATCACTGTTTTATGGACAAAATTTAAAATGACGTATCATTAATTGCATGCTTTTCATAAAACAATATAACGTATCATCACACTTGCATAGGAAAAAACAACACAATAGCATTTGAGTTTTGTAAACAAAGTAAACTGTATTTTTTTGAAAATGAAAATTATTCAAGTTCGAGGCCATACTCTATTTCTTTATTAGGATATTGTCCTAACAAATAATCTGTAGAGTTTTTTGTTTTCAAATTTATTTGTTGACTCTTTCAGGAATGTGTTGTTAGATCTATTTCGGGAGTTTTCTAGGTTCCCATCATCAGCACACGTTTTGAAAGCGGTAACAATCCCATGCCAAACATCGAACATTTATATATACTAGTTTACTTACTGCATGAGAACTAATATATGAGCTTGAAGTAATAATATATGAGCATTGATCAAAAAATAAATAAACAATGTTCTTGATGATATGTCATTTTGGTTTCACAAAACAGAAAAACAAAAAACGTAAATGACATAACTTGAAAAATACTTCTAAAAACAATTTTTTTTCCTATGAAGTATATCTGTCGTTGTTTTTCAATACGATACTGGAGGAAAAATTTTTTATGTCTCAAATACTTTTGATTTTAAATAGTTTTTTGCTTCTCCTGAAAACCTATGAAAAGTGATGATACGTCATTTTGCATTATATGTGACGATATGTTAGTTACGTCCTTTTGCATTTTAGATTACGACATATATATGTTTACGCTCCAAACATATAGGCAAACATGGGAAACGGAAATGTTTTTCAAACAAAATTATATTACCAGCATTTATATTTGCAGCAGGGTTTTTTTCAGCGTGTAGTCTACCATCGGTTCTCTCAATTGAAGGGCTTATTGTAAAAACTTGATAAGCCACATTTTATTTTTAGTTTGTTTTCTCCTTTTAAAAGTTGAAAAATGCAACCAATATGACTTGCAGGACGTTTGTACTCTAGCTACTTTCAATAAGTGTTTAAGCAGGACTTCTTTCAAATATCAGCCAATGGAAGCCTAGAAAACGGCGAAAATCCATAAAACAATAAATGTGGATTATCAAACTTTTGCAATAAGCCCTTCAATTCAAGAAACTTTGAGAAATGAGAGGCAAAGTAAGTAAACAGGTATTCAAATTCATTGAAATTACTCATATTCATGTTAATAAAGCATTTCAAATGCATCACAAATGCTAAAAATGTTAAAAACTGTAAACTTAGGATTAAAATGTAATATGCTAATTAAAATAAATAAAGACAGTAACCGATTAACACAAATTTGTTAAAATTCCGCCCTTGCTACTGAGCCTTTTAGCATGATTTTTGTTACTTCAATCAATTTACACGTGATTAATTTAATAAATATATAGGAAAAAAAAGGAAAAAATAAAAAATAGGAAAAAAAACTAAAATAAAGCAGTTTATAAAGTTTTATATTTGAAAGTGACACAATTTGAACACATTTTGGTTAATTTTTGAACTGCAATTTGGGAGTAATAGCTAAAAAGTACTAAATGCACCAACGAAATATTAAAAATGCACCAACAAAATATTACAAAAGCACCAACTTAGGCAATTTTTACATTTTGGCACCATTTGTAAAATTTTCACGGTTTGGTCGTCGAAATGTGTAATAAATAGTACCAAAAGCACCAAGTTGGCATTACTGTGTGTGTGCTGCAGTACTATTGCATACTTTTAGGCATATGTAAAAAGCCAGTTCTACCAGATTGTGTTTCATAGTGGACTCAACTTTCGGTAACCAGTGATGCCAGACTGGAGAGAAAAATTTTAAAATACAATATATCTCGAAAACTATTTGTCTGATCAGAACAACTTTCATTAAATGATACAATAATTATAAATCTCATTAGGAATCCATATCCTTTATAACTACGACCTCACAATTTTTAGTAATGGCAAAAAATGAGTTTTATTAAAGAAATTTACACATTTTTAATACTTGTATAGATTTTGAATTATCCCAAATCAAATGACGAATCTTTATTCTGCAATATAAACAGTTTTGAAACAAATCTGTGCAAGGCGTTTTTGAGATATAGCAGTTAAACAAAAATTTTAAATGAACACCTAAACTCAAAGTATATTTTTAGGCGCAATTTTTATTAATGCATATAATATAGTTAATTCCAATTTTTTTGGGAACCGCTTTATCTTTGCAACGACAAATGAAACATATTTTAAAAATTGGGGACAGATTTTTCGAGTACTATATCAAAACCAAAAAATATTTATATATTAGAAAGTACATTTACAAGAAATTGGAGAAGCGTAACTTAATAAAAATATGAATAGGTTTAGTTTTTCTATAGTTCAGTGAAAGATTTACCAAAATCGGTTTAATAGTTTTAGTTATAATGTAAAAAAAAAAAAATTCCATTAGTCTGGTTCAAGAAAATCGAGGCCACTATGGAAAACAATCTGGCAGCCTAAGTAGTCATTAAAAAAATCCATATTAAACCGGAAGTGACCTGTATGATACAGAGTTGTCAGCCAGCCATGTCAACCACATGAAACGAAAAGTAAAACGAGTCAACAGGATTTGTTGTTTGTTTTGTTTTCAACAAAACTTCGAATGTACCAAAACGAGCGTTTTTAAGAACGATTTCTACACGATGCGATTTCAAAATAATTTTCTTTTTTGAAAACGATTCGAAAGCCAACACATAGACGAATACTAAGATAACACATAGACGAATACTAAGGCATAGACGAATACTAAGATTTTTTTTACAAAAGGTAAAAAGATTATCGAATTCGAAATTTTGTTTTTGAATCGCGTTACGCGGTAAGCCCCAAACATTTTTAGATTTACCAATAAAACTTTACCGTCCAATCCTTAGCAATTTTGAGGACACTTGTAAAAATTGTGTTTATATTAAATTTCCAAATAACACAATTCGAAGACCAACATACAAGCCGCCTCCTAATTTACATAAAAAAAATGTTTTCTTTTAAAGCCACATTCACCCTATATTGCAAGACACGTATGTAAGCTATTTATTCTATTCCAACAGTTCTTTATTCTTTTCCACTCTTTTTGGCAAAACACGTGCTTTGCAATCTAGTGCGAATGCCGTATAAGACACAACAAATTATCAAATACATTACGAGCGGAATTTGTAAAAGAACCATTCATTGACGTACTGGATTTTTGTTAAAAGTGACCGAAATTTGTTTGGTCAAACCACCATTTTAATTCAATAATATTTTATTAGGTTTTTTTATTTTAAATTTTAAAAGTAGTTTTATTCTTCATATATAATGTTTAATAGTATAGAAATATCTTATATAAGAGAATGTGTGTTGTTTTCTTCTTCTTCTATTCATACGCGGCGACATACAGAGACAGACAGTAAATAAAGAAAACTGTCTTTTTTACAATTTAAATATTTATTTGTTTCAAATGATGATTGAATGTTTTATTTCGTGTGTTTATTATTTTTCTTGTTGTAAATGTTTTTATGATTTTATATAAAAAATTAAAACTAAAAAATCTAACTGTATAGATCGTCATCACCATTATCTCCTGGTGGATTCGCCGGTGCATTTGGACCAGAACCCTGTTGAGTGCTGGATTGCCCAGGGAACCTACAAAAATTGCAACAAATTAAAAATAATTATCATTATTATCGGAAATTTAACAAATGACTTACCTAAAGTTTTGTCCAAAACCACGTGATTGTTGTAATGTTTGGGCAAACATTTCATACTTTCTGATATCATTATCAGATACCGAACGACGAGCAAATCTCATGGCCTCTTCAAAGTGGGCACGTGTAATTTCTGGGACTGGATCTTCTTCATCCATCTAAAAGGAAACATTAATTTCAAATATTCGTATGGTAATTAGGGTGGTAAGGAAAAATCATCTTTGGATTTTTGATCAAACCCGAGCTGAATATTGCGTCAAAAAAGTCATGCACCCTTGAGGTCAAAGTTAAAGTTTTTAGAATTTCCGTATATTGAACTATAAATTGACTTAAAACTATCAATTTTTTTACAAAGGTTGAACAAAACTTCGACATATTTGATATTCCAAGTATTCTTAATGTTTTCCCATTTTTTTTTTTTTTAATTAACTCTTTTGTGTTACGGTGGTCAAATTAAAGGTTTTAAATTTAAAATTAAAAAAAAAAAAAATTCACAAAGTTGACATTCATATTAATTTTTTTTTTCTGAATTATTTTCATTAAAAATAACAATTTAATGCTACGGGGTCAAAATTACCCATTAATTATAAAAAATGATGAATCCAAAATTTAAAAAAAAAAACGTGAAAAAAAAGTATTTTTTTTAATGTAACCATTAACCTTTTATAATCCGAGGGTCCAAATTACCTATTTTCTCAAAATAATTAAAAATCCCATATTGTAAAAAAAATAATGTTTCAGTAAATACGGGGTTTTTAATAAAAAAAAAAAAAAACTAGCCAGTTTGATTTATTTGTGTTCTAATTATAAGTTTTGTTCATGCAAGTTAAGCATATTTTAAGGTACTCTAAAAAATAACAGCATTACGGGTACACCATTACCATATTGCTTACATAGAAAGGCACAAAATAATGGATACACATTACCCTCTCGCTTACAAAAAAAAAAACATAAAATAACAAAAAGTAATGTGGCCAACAAATAGTCTGGTAATGAGTTAAACCCCTCTTTTTGCTGTTTCAAAACCAGGTCATCCAAAATAAGCTAGAGATTGTTTTTTATTTGAAAGGATAGAACTGGTTAGATTGAACACGACTTCTGATCTTGAAATTACGAACATTTTAAGCTATATTTGTTAGAGATTGTTAGCTTATTTGTAGTGTCTGACCGAAGACTTTTTTGCTTTTTGTAGGTATTCGTCGGTATTTTAAAGCATTGTTGGACAAATTTGACAAATTGAAAATTTTAAGAAAAGACTAGTTTAGCAATGAATCCAATATTTGGAAGCCGAAGTTTCGGCCAATCGGAAAAAATATGTTTTCAATATCAAAATTTGTCCATATGGTCGTTCCCACATTAAAAGTTGAGCTTATTTTAGCATTTTTCTTTCAAAGTAGGGGTTTTTTTTTTTGCTTTTTTACAGCATTTTAAAGTTTTTTTTATTTGAAAGTTGAAAATTAATTGTTACATGTGATAGAGGGAGCAACAAATTGGTTTATCAAAAAATTCTGATAATCAAATTTAAACTTCGAAGCCAAAGAACAATATTTTCTGTTTTGTTATTTTGTTTGACTGACTAAGTTCCAAGGAACAAATTTTTTTTGTAGTAACAATTTTAATAAAAATCAAATTTAACAGTTAATTTTAAAATTTTGATGACTTATTTTTAACTTTTAACGGCTTTACTGCTTTTCGAGCTGTTTTAAGCGCGTAAAAAATTGTCTTTACAAAAACATTTTTCTATATAACGGTGAAGAATAATGACTTTACATTTTTCATTATATTCTTGTAAAAAGGTAAAAAATAAAGTCATGGTAATGATTTTGCACCATCTCTGTTCATTATTGAAACAAACCTTGTAATAGAACATTTTTACCCTCGTATTATAAAAAGAGCTAATGTTTATAAATCAAACATTGTTTTATTTAGTTTACGATAAATATTTATGTTTTCTTCGGAAAATGTTGGGAGTAAAATGCATTTAATGCAATGGATCATTTTGACCCCCTAGTACAAAAGGTTTAATTGTAATGAAAATATTTCAGAAATCATTTGGGATACTTGAAACATCAATGTTGACAACTTTTATCAATGCATGCAAAAAACGATCGTTTTGAGTTATTTATAGCGGAATATACTGAATTTTCAAACATTTGAGCTTTGAGCTCAAAGTTGCACGTCTTAACGTTACATGATTTTTCTAAAATTTTCATCATGAAAATTTTAGACCAAATGGCACAAGAATTCGATCGGGTTCTGTAGGAATTAAAAAAAAAAAAAAAAAAAAAAATGTTCCCCATTCAATGGTTTATATTTCACTTACATCCATAGCTGAATTTTGATTTTCAGCACGCTCCTTTTCACGTTTAATCTCGGCTTCAATGGCCTGACGAATGGCCAATTTACAAGCACGTTGACAAATTTCAGTCAAATCAGCACCTGAGAAGCCCTGTGTTACCTTGGCAATGTATGTTAGATCGACATCCTTGGCCAATGGTGACTTTCTCAAGTTGGCCTTAAGAATAGCTTCACGTGACTTATCGTCGGGAAGTGGAATATAGATGAGTTGATCCAAACGGCCAGGACGTAAGATTGCTGGGTCAATGATGTCGGGACGATTGGTGGCACCAATAATAAATACATTCTTCTTAGCACCCATACCGTCCATTTCAGTTAGAATTTGATTGATGACACGATCAGCGGCACCACCAGCATCGCCTACATTGCCACCACGAGCCTTGGCAATCGAATCCAATTCATCGAAGAAGAGCACACAAGGCGCAGCCGAGCGTGCCTTATCGAAAATGTCACGGACATTAGCTTCAGACTCACCGAACCACATGGTCAACAGTTCCGGACCCTTGACGGAAATAAAATTAGCCTGACATTCATTGGCAATAGCCTTAGCCAAGAGAGTTTTACCGCAACCAGGCGGACCATAGAACAAAACACCACGACTGGGTTGCATGCCAAATTTCAAGAACTTGTCGGGATGTTCAACAGGATATTGCACCAATTCTTGCAATTCCTTCTTGACATTCTCCAAACCACCGATATCGGTCCAAGAGGTATTGGGTACTTCGACCACAGTTTCGCGCAATGCCGAAGGACTTGATTTGGTCATAGCATAACGGAAGTTCTCCATAGTTACAGCCAACGAGGCCAACACCTCAGCATCGATTTTATCATCTTCCAAATCAATCAAGTCCATCTTTTCACGGATTTGTTGTAAAGCTGCTTCCGAACACAACGAAGCCAAATCAGCACCCACATGACCATGAGTTTCGGCAGCAATCTGTTCCAAGTCAACGTCATCAGCCAATTTCATGTTCTTAGTGTGAATACGTAATACTTCCAAACGGCCGGTGGCATCAGGAATGCCAATATCAATTTCACGATCGAAACGTCCAAAACGACGCAAAGCTGGATCAATGGAATTTGGTCTATTGGTGGCTGCCATAACAATCAAATGGGAACTCTTCTTCATGCCATCCATAAGGGTTAGCAATTGCGAAACAATACGACGTTCCACTTCGCCGTGAGTCTTATCACGCTTTGGTGCAATAGCATCGATTTCATCAATGAAAATGATAGCGGGTGAATTCTTTTCAGCTTCTTCAAAAGCTTTACGTAAATTCGATTCTGATTCACCGGCCAATTTAGACATAATTTCAGGGCCATTGATTAGGAAGAAGAATGCGCCAGTTTCGTTGGCAACAGCACGTGCAATTAAAGTTTTACCAGTACCGGGAGGACCATACATAAGAATACCACGTGGTGGCTTAACACCAATGGCCTTGAATAGAGAAGGATGACGTAGAGGTAATTCAACCATTTCTTTAATTTGAGCCATTTGTTTGCGACAACCACCAATATCATCATAGCCGACAGCGTTTAGGGATTCTTCTTCTTCCTGCAAAGAAAACACAAACGAAAAAAAAAACCACAAAAAATTTAAAACAGTTGACAGCAAATAATTAAATATTTAAAAACTAACACGTAAAACACATTTTAAAACTCTTCTGCTACACATTTTAGATTTTTTAAAAACAATCCGAGGTATTCATAATAACTAGGATTCGAAACTTCATGTTAGTTGGAGAACAATTTTAACCAAATGTCTTTGCGAATGCAACAAAATGGCATCGATTTGTTAATGCATATTTTTGCATATTTTGCGTACTGTAAAAGTTATAACCAAAAACACGTTTCGATTACCTTTCCGTGCTAAGTCCGAATTTGGTTTCCAAATTTATCCAGCACATCTGGTTTTTGCGGAATATCCAATCAAAGTTAAGAAAAAATCAACTTAAAATTGATTCGCTCATGCATGGTTTAAAGAATTACGGGGTAAAATTTTAATTCAATATAAATCGATCGGATATTTTTTGTCTCTATATTAATTTTGTTTACAAAATTGATAAAAAGTTATAAAGAATGCAGCACAAAATTGAGTGGCACATCCGCGATTTAAAGAATTATGGGGTCAAATATGTCCTGAAGGGTAGATATCATTACTATTATATGAAAGTACTAAATGTATCGAATGAACTTTGTATACTCAACATTATTATTATTATTATTTTTTATTTATTATTATTAAATCTTTATTTACATAACCGAGCACTTAGTAAAGCAATTCTATAAATAATCACTATAAGGATTACTTCAAATTGTAGGTACACCCACAGCTTCAATAAATATAGGGTTCAATATATCTTAAATTGAAGGACTTATTGTAAAAACTTGATAAGCCGCATTTTATTTTAATTTTTTTTTTATTAATTAATAATCATATAATTACAAATTATATACTATTACCCTAACCGAGCACTAGCTACTATGGCTTTGGCGCGTTGTAGCGAAAACAGACCAGTGCCTATGGTGGGAATCGAACCCTCGACCCCCGCACTGATAAGCCAGCGCGCTACCAACTAGCCTACCTGGGCGCACTTATTTTAAGTTCGTTTTTGCCTTTTAAAGGTTAAAAAAGAGGAAAAAAAAAAATATGACTTTTGCAGAACTTTTATACTCTAGGTACTTGCAAAAGTGTTTCAGCAAGACTTCTATTAAATATTATTCAATGGATGTCTAGAAAACAGCCTTCAATAGTAGATATTATCATAAAAATCATAATGTGAAAGTGCTAAATAGATTGGATTTTACTTTTGGGCTTTACGTGACTTTTATTAGCACCACAGTAAGCTAAAAATCCAACTTTAAATTGATTTCCACATCCACAGTTTAAATAACACTGCGCAACACGAAAAATAAAACAAGAGTACTGACCGCTGATCCTAAATATTTAGGTCACGCTGATTTTAGAGACGCACCCAGTTTTTTCACTTATGGGCCAGACTTTTTGTAAAATTTCATTACAATTTGGCATGTTTTAACGAAGCTTTTATACATACCATTTTAAAAATTAAATACTTTTTAGTGTCCAAACGAACTTACTTTTTTTTCAATGTTCTGCCGGAGCCGCACTGTGTCACGAGGGTGGCCAAAAATGGTTAAAGTCAATGTTAGAATTTGAACGTTTTTTTTTTATTTATTTTTTTTTAACACTCTGGTTAGATGATATCTAAAATATCATCTTAAAATGTTTACAAATTGTAAAGTTATAGTGGTTCAAAGTTAAGATTTGTTTACAGCATACGAAATTTATGAAAAATCCCAAATTTAATGTTCATTTATAATACTAAGAATTTAAGTATTTGAATATAACGGCTACCAAAATTTGTAACAGGGTTGTAAGTGATGCTTCTAGTTATAATTACAACATTGTGTTTGTTTACAAATATTGATCATATGTCAGATACCGTTAGAAAAAAATAGTGGTGAGGCATTGTCAAGATTTTTCAGCAACCGTGAACTTTCGTAGAGAATTTAAAAGAAAGTAGAAATAACACTTTTCCTGTTTTTTTGTATTTTTTAGCTGCAAGTATGTATTTTAATATATTTAAAGTTCAGCTGCCCGATATTGCCCGAATTCTTTTTGTGATTGTTTTTTAGTGTCAACCTCGTTGCGGATTCGTACTATTTTTCAACTGTGGCTAGAGATAAACCAAAACAGACCCTGCGATGTTATGCGTTATGTTAAAGATTTTGTAGAAAATCATTTTAAACGAGTATTATTAGAAAGGGAACAACAGAAAATAAGGCTTACCCTTTTAAAATTTTCTAACAATTGGCCTAAATATCATCGCATGAGAGATAGATTTGAAACTGAGTTGAGTGACTGGCTAGATAGCGAATTATTTGGTGAATTCATTTGTAATGTAAGTTTCCGTATAAAGTTTTGGTTTTGCAATAAAACTAAATTGTGTTATACTATATTAGGAAGCAAATACAAGTGGTAGAGGCCGACCGAATGTTTCCTACGAGGAGGGTTCAATGAGAACAAAAAGGAGGCGAGTGGAAGAACTTGTCGCTTCTACTTCATCTGAAGCTCTTAAAAAAGCCGCAGAAAGGGTAACAGGTTCAAATACTAATAAGAAAATTTCTGTTGAAAGTGCTCTAGCATTATACATTGATATGGATTTATCTATGAGGTACAATATGATGAGAAAATTAGTAAATGCTCTTCACGAAGATTGCTTTCCGTCATATTATTTGATTGCAGATGCTAAAAAAAAGATTTTGCCTGATGACATTCAAGTAACAGAAACTTCTGCAGAGATTCCCTTACAAAAAATTTTAGACAAAACTGTAAGAAGCATTTTAGATGTTCATGATATTGATACCGAAAATGATATAGTTTTGGAATGCAAGTGGGGATTTGACGGCAGTAATGGTCATAGTGTATACAAACAAAAATTTGAAAATGAGGAAGCTAGTGATGAATTTATGTTTGTTACTTCTTTCGTTCTTTTACGCTTGTTGGATTGGGCAGATGATCAAGTAGTTTGGGAAAATGATAAACACTCATCTTGGAGGTTATGTAGACCACTTAAAATTATTTTTACAAAGGAGAATCCAAATGTAATACAATCAGTAAGGGATAGCATAAATTCAGAAATTGAAGGTCTAGATACATATAAATACATTTCAAAAAACAAAAATCTTAACGTTCATTATAAAATGCAGTTGACGATGATAGATGGTGCAGTTTTAAATGTATTAAGTGGAAACAGTAGTAGTTCAACTTGTGCTTTATGTCGAGCTAAGCCATCTGAAATGAACAGCTTATCGGTTTTCGAAAGGCCTGTGAATGAGCAGTGCTATCAGTATGGATTGTCGACATTACATGCATGGATCAAATGTTTTGAATGCATTTTGCATATTTCTTACAAACAGCATATAAAGAAATGGAAAGTGGTAGGAAAAGAAAATAAAGATCAGGTTGCTGAGCAAAAGAGAAATATTCAAGCCAAATTTAAGTCTGAAATGGGTCTTATAGTTGATAAGGTTAAGACGGGGTATGGCACAACGAATGATGGCAATACTGCAAGGCGCTTCTTTTCTAATGTGGAACTTTCAGCTCAGATTACTAATGTAGATGTAAGGTTAATAAAACATTTTTCCATTATTTTAAGAACACTTTCAAGTGGTCATTATATAAATATATCAAGTTTTGAAAAGCTTTTAAAAGATACTGCACTTTTATACTTCGAATTATATTCTTGGTACTATATGCCTTCAACTGTGCACAAAATTTTAGATTTTATTAAATATTCTACCATTCCCATTGGAATGTTATCAGAAGAAGCAATAGAATCAAGTCACAAAATTATAAGAAATGCAAGATTAAGACATACGAGATAAATAAGTAGGATTGCCTCCATGAGAGACCTCATAAATTATCTTATTTTGCAGTCAGAGCCATCAATTTCGATGCATAGTCAGAAAATACTTTTAAGATAAAGTGATTTAAATGATCTGAAAGGGTATTTAGTTGAAAAGAAAAGATTTAACGACATAAAAACAGCGAATGAATCATTGGTAGAATCTGAAAGTGATTACAGTGATAATTGTTAATATACTTTGATTGCCTGTAATACTTATATATATTTTATGTATGTATGTATGTTAAATATATTTTTTATGTTAAGCCACCTTATTTGACTTTGCTAATTATTTATTCAATATTTCAATTTAAAAAATAATGAAAATTATTTCGGATGCATTTCGACTTATGTCATCCTCAGCGAGTACATTTAAACTAAAAACTCAAAACAATATTCGTATAAATTTGTTAAAAATAGTTTGACAAACAAAAAGACAAAAAATGAAAATAATATATAAATTAAAGTTTTTACGATTTATTTTGAAATAGTTCGATTGTTTTGAATAGAGGTGAGCGTATCGGTGCTTCCATAGTGTTCATTGAAATGCTTCTATTCAAATATATGTAAATGCTCTCGTAGGCATCTAGTTTTTTAGGTTTATTTACTTGTTGTTTTAACATATGTTAAATATGTTATGTTAAATAAATAAAATTTATGTTTCTAAATTTGTTTTTACTGAGCGGCAAGGACTTACGTACTAAATTTACTTTTGTAAAATTTTGCTCTTATCTGATCACTTATTTACAAATTATAATAATTTTTTATTTGGGTTGTATGGGAGGTGGGCGTGGCGCTTGTCCGATTTTTTTGAAAATTGGAAATATGTTAAAATATTAATAAATATATTCACATGCAAACTGTCGCTCTTATCTGATTACTAATTTCCAAGTTTTAACAATTTTTAAATTTAGGTTGTATGGGAGGTGGGCGTGGCACTTGTTAGACTTTCTCCAAATTTCGCATAAATACTTCTTTTCCTAAGAAAAACATTCATGCCAAATTTCACCTCCCTACTCTAGCTGCTTCTATTTTTGGCCTCCCGTTGTATGAAATCGCGACACAGTGAGCCGTAGCCAAATTTTTTAACTTACTTTTTAATTTGAATAAAACGTTAATTTAGGTTTATTTTGACAACCTTAGTAATGTAAATCTCAAAAAAAGATAATTTATATTTTTTTTTCAAAAATATAAACTGAGTTCAATTATTTTAATGACGTCTTTTGATAAGACTGGGAAGGCTTGAACTTTTTTTTTTTATTTTTACTAAAACATATAACGAATTAAATTGAAATTTTTGTGTTTGTACTCAAAATTAAAGAATTTGATCAGAAAATGTGCTCAATTTCTTCAAATAGCTAATGTTTGGCCAACATTTTACTGAATGCCGAACATCATTTTATGGCCGAACTTCGAATAGGGCTTCGAAGTTCGGTCAAACACTAATAATTTTCTATTAATTTTTTATGGAATACTGATGAGATCTTTAACGACATTTGGGTAATAAATTATTAAATCCTATCCATCCCATTTCATCTTTTTGTATAATAAAAAAGGTAATCACCCCTGTTACGGCTTTTGAATCAGAGCGAAAGTGAAAATTTTAGAATTTTTCGGTGTTCTTGCGACTAAATCAGAACGTTTTTCCCTATTTTTTATTCGTGTAAAAAAGCATGGTCGAAAGTAAAACGAATGCCATTTTTTTCTAATAAATTACAATTAAGGGTCCAAAAATGGTGCTTAATATTAAAAATTCAGAACTTTTTTTTATTTATTTCTGATTTTTTTGTATTTTTGGCTGTTTTGTTTTTACTCTAAAAAACAGTTTAAAAAAAAAACATTTTTTGTTTTGATATTCTAGAAAACACTCAAACAAATTGACAACAATGTTAGAAGCATTTCTTAAAAGCATTTTACTTTCCATATGTTTTTTATTTTCCATAAAACCATATGTTTTTGGCACTTCGATAATAATTTCAAAAAAAATTCGAGTTTTCGAAAGCTTTTAGGATTTGAGAACACCAAATTTCAATTACGTGTGATTTCACAAATTCGTTCTAATTGCAAAACGTTCTAAAGTAGGGACATGGGCGAATATGTGCCAAAAACTTTTATTACAGTGAATGTCTACAAAATATTTTAAAATTTTATTTTAAAATTCATACAATAATGTGAACTTACTTAAAATAAAATTTGAAAATATTTTGACAATCACTGTAAAGTTTTTGTTAAACTAACTTTCGCAAATATTAACTTTATTGGCTGAATTTTGGTACACGTAATTTTTATGCTATTTGGTTTAATTATGTAGAAACAAATTCATAAAACGTTTTTAGAAAAAAAAGTAATGTCAAGTTCATACAGTTTAAGAATTTATTAGTTTTACTTTTTTCCCATCAATTTTTTATCTGAAACAAATCCGTCTTTGCATAATTCTGAAATTTGAATACTAAACTTCAATTAGTTATATTTTTTTGGATCTCCTGTAATAAAACTAAAAAGTGTAGTTACGCCCTTTTGGATTTGATTTCGCCATTAAAACATGTTTATTATTATTTCTCTTTAATTAATTGAAATTTGAGATTTGTTTGTATATCTTGGCAATTAAAAAAAATGTAATTTTGAAGCAAACACTCATTTTTTTTAGTTATTTCAGTTTTCATTTAAAGTTTCATAAGATAAATCATTAATATTTTTTTTAGAAAATAAAATTTTGTAAAATCTCTTACCTCTCTCTTAATTGGATCACCATCACAAAAGATAACAGTTTCTGGCGCAACAATACAATATGGTTCAGGATCGGTTAAGACAACCTTAAATTCAATAGGCCGCATAGCAGCACGAACAATAAAGTTGTCCCCCATATGAATGGGTCTATATGCTTCCAAAAAGTAGGGTTTCAAATAGATCTCAAACAAATTGCCAGTAACACCTTCAGTGGTATCATCAATGGGTAAAATACGAACACGTTTGCCGTATTTAACATCCGGACATGGATGAATTGAAACAACATCGGAAAGATGAACACATAAATTACTACGAACAACACGATTCATACGAATCTTTTCATCGGGACAAGCGTCATCAGAAAGGACAATGCAAACAGTTTCCTTGCGGCGTTTACCTTTTAAAATAACGGTATCACCACGGAATAATTGCAATTCATCCATTTTTGCCTGTAAATTAAAGCGAAAAAAAAAGAAAATAATATTAATTACATAGTTATGGCCTAAATAATATAATAGATTAATTGACATAAGCATAATCATTTTGTTAATTTCAAATAGAAATTGCCAACTGTACAAAAAAAAAAAAATAAAATACTGGGAGAACACCAGTTTTTTGGATCGTAAAATCTCTAAAACTTCCATATAGACGACAAATAGCAAAAGCAAACTGTAAAAGCTAGGAATGGATATTTTGGTGTTTTAATAAATCGCACTTATTTTGAACAAATGAAAAGTAGTAAAAGTATATTTGGCTAATATGGAGGAAATTCTACAGGGACACCCATAGATATGGATAAAATGTGGAAGTGTGATGTAAATCCCTTTTATCGAAATTGGTAGGTGCAAAATCGCCTTAGCTTTTAAAGTTAGTAGAGTTTTGCAATTTAGTTCAATTCGTTTGCGAACTATTTCATTCTCAAACGATCTTTTATAATTTGCGTTCATTAAATTCAGAATTGTCAATAATATATTATATATAATAAGGTTCACTTTTTTTATAAAAAATTGTTCCTAGCCCAAAAGTCTACATATGTTTCGAAATTTATGTGCTAAAATTTTGTGTAGACATTTGTAGACATTTTACTAGAGAATCTCGATTTTTTATTTATTTTATTTATTTAAAAATTCATATTGTATTAACGAATTAATTCTTCTGGTCCTCGCATTTCGGGTTTTACTGTATTTGGTTTTTGTAATTATTTTTATTTTTAAATAAAACTTCCATTTTCTTTTGTTTCGTTAATTTTGCATTTATTTTAGTAAGGCCTTACATCTGGTATTTGGGCTATATAAGAAAAAAAACTAAGTGGAATATTTCAAATCCAAATGCATCAGTTTTTATATACCAACTCCTTGGGCATTTTTCGGCTATCGATCATTTTCTTGTAGCAACTTATTTCAAAAAATTCTATAAGAATTTTCAAAACAACTCAAAAGTTGCACATTAGGGAACATGTACCCTAAAATGGGCATAAATTAAAAAAAAACTCTCTAAATGCATATAAAATTCTTAGAAAATGAATTAAATTCGAAGAAAATTTGTGTTTAAATTAAAATTTACTTTAATTTTGTCTAGAAATTTATTCTGGAACATATGGTTATAAAGGGTGTTTTTTATACAGGTATAGAACTTTAAGTTGGCAACACTTTTTTAACTGGCGGCCATTTTGTCAGCTGTCAAGTGATTTATGTTTAGTTTGGTTTGCCATTTCAACACGAATAGACTAACGCCAAAATCATGGTTATGTTCAAAATACGTATCGCGCACGAATTTTGCGAATTTTGTTTAGCGATGAAGCTCACTTTTGGTTAAATGGATACGTCAGTAAACAAAACTGCCGTATTTGGAGTGATGATAATCATCAAGTGTATGTTGAGACACCGTTACATCCAGAAAAACTGACTAGTTTGGTGTGCTTTATGGGCTGGTGGAATCATTGGATTGGTCCGTACTTCTTTAAAAACGATACTGGTCAGAACGTTACAGTCAATGGTGACCGCTATAGAGCCATGATAACTGACTTTTTCGTTCATAAATTGATCAACCATGATGTGCAGGTGGTTTCAACAAGATGGCACATTATGTCACACAGCTCGTTCCACGATTGATTTATTGAAAGAAACGTTTGGTAACCGCATAGTTTCACGTTTCGGACCCGTGAATTGGCCTCCAAGATCGTGCGATTTAAGGCCGCTGGACTATTTTCTGTGGGAATATGTGAAGTCGCTAGTCTACGCCGATAAGCCCGAAACGATTGACCACTTGGAGGACAACATTCGTAGCGTTATTGCCAATATACGGCCACAAAAGTTGGAGTCATCGAAAATTTGACCTCCAGATTAGACTACGTCCGAGCCAGCCGTAGCGGTCATATGTCAGAAGTCATATTTAAATTATATTGCCAGAAGATTATCTTTCGAATAAAGTAAATTTCATGTCAATTTAAAAAATTCATTTTTGTTTTATTCCATTTCGAAGTTCTATACCTCTATAAAAAAACACCCTTTATTATGAGGAAAGTAAGATTGACCTTTAATAGAATTATCAGGTATTTGTATTCTACAGTTGAACCTCGATTATCCGTGTTGCACGGGACCGGACTCAGCACGGAATATCGAAAACACTGTTAATAGAAGTTATTTATTTTTCCCGAATTTTAACTCTTTGTATGTAGGTGAAAGAAAACACAAGCAAATAAATATGTGTGCTGCACGGATAATAGAGGTGAAGCACGGTTAATAGAGGAAAAAAAATAATAGCACGGATAACATAGGTAAACACGGTTAATAGAGGTATAAATCAAACCACCAGCATGCAGGTTAATAGAGGCCCGGATAATCGAGGTTCAACTGTATAAGGTTGCACCAAAATATTTCCTCATTAGTTTCAAAGTTTTTAGGTTGTTCGTTTTCTGAGTTTGTTAATATTAGATGCCTATTACATTTTTATAAAGTTTTGAAAATCAATAGTGTCCGACCGAACGTTCGGCTTCGGAGTTCGGCCAAAAAGTGATGTTCGGCCAAGTTCGGTGTTCGGCCAAATTTTGGCCGAATACCGTATATTTGAAGAAGAACAGTTCATTTTGGATTTATTTCACGTAAAAAACAAAATTTTCAAATTTATTTCACGTAAAAAACAAAATTTTCAATTAAATTCGTCATATACTTTAGTTAAAATAATAAAGTTCAGGTATTTCCATATTTTTGTTGAAAACTTCAATAAAATAATTGAACTGACTTTAAATATTTTTGAAAAAATATTCTAAATTTGCTTTTTTACAAATTTATTGATGTTTGAATATTTTTTAATATACTTTAATGATGATTTGTGTAGTCAAAATCAACGAAAATTTAAATTTTATTCAACCTAAAAAAAAATTAAAAAGTTCGGCTTCGGCCGAATATTATAAATTTGGCCGAAGTTCGGCTACTTCGGGCGGACACTAAAAATCAAATCACATGTTTTCACGTAGTAACTTGTTTGAATTTGGTAGATCTGCCAGGAACAGGCAGATAGTTTCCAAAATTAAAGATAGCAGAACCAAACGAAAATTTTATTGAAAAAGAAATTAAAATGTTTATTACGGAGCCTTTAAGTCCCGAAATATAAATATATTTGAGTATTGGAATGCAAGTCCATTTACAGATATAAAAGCTGTAGTAATAAAATATTTATCAGCCTCAACAAATAGTGTAGCTAGCGAACAGCTTTCTAGCGCTGCCGGACAGCTGTATTCTGATATGCAGATGAAGCAATTCACATGGTGTGAATGCGGAAAAACTGATTTTCTGTCATCACAATATTAAACTTTTTAATTTTAAATATTAAAGTTTAAGTTTTTTTTCTATATCAACTTAAAAATCGATCAACTATTTTTCTTTGACTATAAAATAAAGACCAAATATTTTATTCTTTTTTTGTACATAAATAGTACAACTATTTTCCAAATATGATTTTTTAAAAAATATACCTATAAATTTGTATTTTGTTTATGTTTAATAACTTTTTGGTTTAAATTTATTGATCTAAAAAAACAATTTATATTTTTTTTTATTAAAACAAAAAGTTAGGCTTCTACCGAACATTGATATTATGGCCGAAGTTCGGCTTCGGCTTCCGCCGAAAAAAATGAGTTCAGTCGGACACTTTTAATTTTAATTATTAGCTTTGTTATAATAATACATAAATACCGATTATGGCCAAAAGCCTAGTTCATTGGAAATGAAGAAAATAAATAAATAAAATAAAATGTTTTATGTATTGTTTAAAGCTGCTTAATGTTTTATATGTAACGCTAACTTTTTTAATTGCGGTATTCTTTATTCTTTAATAATTCTTTTAAACTTTTTTCTTAAATTTTTGCAAGTTAAACTTGCTATATACAAACTGTTTTATATTGTTAGAAAATAGGATATTTAAGGTTTTATAGTTTTAAGTGACATAATGAAGTTGATTGTTAATGTTGGTCTACCAACTATATATGGCCCGAAGGGCTCGGTTGGTTTTTTGAAATAAATTAAAAAAAATTAAAATTAAACAAACGATATTTAATTTGTTGTGAAACATGTTGAAAAATTGGTCAAAATAGGCGAGAACAGTTAAAGTGAGGCGTGAACCATTTAAAAAAAAGACTAAAACAAAAAAAATAAGAAAATATATCAAAGGTCCCCTTTAGGGAAAATATTAAAAATTCTATTTTACACATTTTTGTTTTATGTATTGTTTGTTTATAGAATCAATTAAAATTGTGAATAAAATTCTTACTGTTTACAAAAACCAGACTTGAAAAATTCTTTAAAATTTGTTTGTTCACTTTTATGATTACGAAAAATTTCATATTATGTAGTAGGAGGGCGGTGAAGCTTATCAATGACAGTAGTGTATCCAACTCTATTGATTCATTGGAGCATCGTCGGAATGTGGGTTGTGTGACACTTTTCTATCGATATTACAATGGGAGATGCTCATCTGAGATAAGTGAACTTATTCCACGAGCCCGAGTTTTTATTCGTAATACTCGCTTATCTAGTAGAGCACATCCGTTTGTAGTTGATTGTCCTGTGTTTCGCACAACGCATTACAGAGAAAATTCGTTTTTTAGTCGAACGATTCGTATGTGGAACAAACTTCCCGCAGAAGTCTTCCCTGTTACTTACAATTTAGAAAAATTTAAATCACATATTCACAAACACTACTCCCTCTTTTCACCTTCACATACCCTATTTTCCTGATCAATACAATGCACTGCATGAGTAGGGGGCATCCCCTGAGTATTGGTTAAATTATAAAATATTCATACAACAAAACGAAAGGTCCACTTTAGGAAACAGGTCACTATTTGGTAAATTCCCTTATATAAAAAAAAATGGTTAATGCTCCTTGAAACAGTATAAGTGTCTGAAGGGGTCCGTGAAACAACAGTTGGAGAGAACAGCTGCGGTAGACGATCCTTCAGGTTTGTCAAATATATATGTTCTACTTGTATTTTGATAAAAAAAATAAGTTTAGCCGAAAGGGTCTTATACTATCGCTATTTTGTTAATTTGAACAACTTAGATTTTAAGTCCTAAATCGAAAGGCGTTATGCGTCGTTTTTTTCTCACCCAGTTATTTTACAATCTTTTTAATTTACGACAAATTTTATTTAGAAAGGAACAAAAGTTTTTTTTTAGCCTTTATTTCGACATGTAAAATTTTAGTAATTTTTTAAAATTTGACAGAAAGAATTTTATGGGACTAAAAATAATGAAAATTTTCACTAAACTAATGAAACTTTCCTTCACATAGTAAACGAAAAATGTTCTTAGAATTAATATAAAGCTTTATAATTTTTAGGAAACTTCTTCTCAAAGTGAATGAAACTTTTAATAAATTAAATGACAGTTTTCATAAAATTTTATAAAAACTTGCATTAACTTAATGAAAAGTTTAAATTTACGAGGTCCAGTGCAACTTCATTGCATTATTGTAAAAATTCATTACTATCATGGAGATAATTCTCTCTGTGTACAAAACATTGTCAGATAGGACCACAAATCGATTTATAAAATCCGGTTATTCGAACCGGCTTTGAATCAAAAAATACCGAAAACCGGTTTTTAAAAAAATACTGTTTTTTTCAAGTATTCGAAAACTGGGTTTTTAAATAGGTCGAATATTTGACAACTCAAATTGCTGTGCCGATGTTGGCAAATAACGACATGCCAGTACTGTAATAGTTAAAAATAGGACGCACTGCCACTTATGGGTCTTATAAACAAAATTTGTTGTTCATAATGCAAATTTTATTTATAAAGGTACCCATACAAAATCAATATTATTGCGCAATTTTTTGATTTTGTTGTTTAATCTATTAACACATTTGATAATAGAATAAATCTTTTACTAACTGCTTTAAAAATCAACAAAATGATTGTGCATTTGGGTGTATGGTGAAATAACCATGTTAATATAGGAAACATTAGAAAAAAAAGACCACCAACCTGAGATAATGACACCACAGAATTGTCATCATTAGTGGCTTCATCGACAATCAAACGATTGGGACGATCTTTGCGTTTCAGAATAGCAGTAGCCAAATCTTCACTGAAATTATAAAACAAACAAAAAATGTAATTAAAAATAAAATAGAAGAAATATATCACGAAAAAGTTGATAAATTAATTTTAATTAACCGCTTGTCAGTTGTTTTGTCTACTATTGGATTTTTTGTTAAAGATTCAGATCTTTTAGATTTTTTTAAATTTTGCTCTTGTTCATGACGATACTTGTGGATATAAGCGGCAGCGCCATTTGGGTCGGCTTCCATAAAATCATCGTCATATGTGTCATCATGGTTAGGATCTGAGTTCCAGTTGTGAAAGGGTACTTGACGTTGTTTTGCATTTCTGTTATTATCACTACTACCACCACCACCACCAGTGCCGCCATCATCTTTACTTCCATTGTTACCACCACTCGCCATTTTAAATTTGTTGTTTTAAAAACACGACGAAAACGATGTGGGGTCTTTGTTGTTTTTAATCTTTTGTGCAACTCTTCTTTTGACTCTTCCGTGGCAAAACTCTGGTAATTCTTGTTCTTTTTAAATATAATTTTTTTTTTGTTTTCTATTGATCAAACAAAGAAAATTAAACTTTCAACACAATAAAAAAAACTTCAACATTTTATAAGAAAATCAAAGCAATTATGTTTTTTTAAATGCAGTAAAAAAAAAACCTTCAATAAAGTATTGTCTTTGTCAATAAATTTGAAATATGAATTAAAAATTTTATTATACCATTTCTTTCCTCATTTTCGAATTTTTTTTAACGCAATGACAACGCGAATTTGAACATTTTTCCAACGTCTTCGTCTCAGTTGCAGTTTTTTTTTTCAATTGTCGGCTTTTTTCTTAAGGGGGCTATTCACTTGTATTATTTTTCTTTATATTTTTACTGTGTTATTAAACTTACCCTTTTGAATCTGCCATAGTTTTAGTAATATTTGTTTAGTATTTCACTTAATTTAATTAAAAAATTTAATAAATTACACTTATAAAGAACTGTTGGTCAAACGTTAAACTTTTGCAATTACAAATTTTTTACACTGCACGAACGTATATTAACCAAAAAAACTACCTTTCGTATTGAAGAGCTGACTCGTTGCAGTGGTGACAACTTTGAGATGATATTAATTTTGCAAACCTTCGTTTTTGACATTGTCATTACAGAGTTGTAGCAGTAAGGTACTTAATACATAGTTGCATTACAAAAAATAAATATTTATAAAATAATCGATAACTTTTTTAGCATATACAATTTTTGTTATAATAACAAAAAACTAAAGTTTTTTTTTATTTTTATTTCAGTCATATAATAAACTAAAGTTTTATTTTCCTCTTTTTGTTTCTTTTGTTGGCCAAACACTTAACCCTACAATACGAATAACGATTAAACCCCTTTTCAAATAACTACACTCAAACAAGTTTTAAAGTAGAATCTATATTGTTGAAAATGAGAGTTGAACATGTAGTTAAAAATTACAGTTAAAATAACTGTAACTTCAGTTAAAAAGGTAACACTAGTAACTGTTAAACTTTTTTTAGTCCGCCTTTTCGATACAAGATGTCGGTGATTCCAAATTAAAAACCTTTTTTATGTATCGATTATCTTTTTTGCTCTATAGTTTACAAAAAAAAAAATGACTATAGGGATTGAAAATGACACAATAAACAAAGTTTGGCAGTTACTACATGATAAGTGTTTGAGTAGTAATCAGTTGTTTTTAACTGCAATTACAGTTGTTTTTTATGAACTAATACAAAACAGATATTATGACATATTACTTAAAAACTGTATTTTTGTAACAGTTGCTTGAAGTGTTTTAGTATATTACTAAACAACTACCAAAACAGTAGTTTTGCAGTAAACAGGTAGGTTTTGTTAGTTATCTAAAAATAGAAGTTTATGTCGAGTTGTTAATAATTCTTGTTTAACATTTCATTTTGAATTGTGAGGTTTGAGATCATAATTAAAATGTTACTAGTACAAATAGAAAACACTAATTGTTAATAAATGTAAGAGAAGATGAAAACAAATTTTGTGGGGATAAGCGCTAGAGGGAAAGCCGCACTTTCGACCTAAGCGACTAGGTCATCTTCAGCCTCATTCTAAACCACCACCCACAAGAAACTCAAGGTTTTGATCAGGTATATTTATCAACCAATCACAGTAATATGTGATGTTTATTGATTACCGGTACAACATGAGTTTTTTCGTTTTTTCTTTTTAGTTAATTTTGACTTTGCATTTTAAGTAGGATGAAGGAAATACAAATTTGTATTGTAATTAAAAGAAAAAAGCTTTTTTTTTATTAAAAAATATTTTTAATATATCGAAAAAATAACAGTTAAAAACAATAGTGTTTACCATTTTTTTTAGTAGTTTAAAAATTTTTATTATAAAAAATTGTCAGTAGTATTTAAGACATTGTTAGTTATTTTACTGTATTTTTAGTTATTTAAACGGTAATAACCTTTGCAGTATTTCTTACAAAACCTGCAGCAGTTTTAACTGCAATTTTCAGTAGATTCGACTGTCAAACTTTTTTGAGTGTATACACAATTTTTAGTACTAGTACGCTTTTGGGCTCATGCATAAAAAGATACTTTTTTGTATGTTTGCAGGTGTTATACACGCAGGAAATTAAGAAGGTAGAAATGACTAAAAATTACATTTAAAAGTGACTACACTCAAAAAAAAAAGTTTGTAAAGTTAGCAAAAAATTTTGCTGAGTCAGCAAAATTTTGGTAAGGAGGGTGATTGCAAACAAATTGCTAATGTCAGCAAAATCTTTTGCTGAAAATCAGCGAGCTGATTTTTAGCAACAAAATTAGTAGATTCTGCAAAAGTTTTGCTAACACTTAGTAGATTAGAAATAAAAAAGGCTTGGTAAAAATTAATAAATTTTTTGCTGAGTTTTAGTAGACTGAAAAAAACGCAAAAAATTTGTAAAAAAATTGTAATTTAGTTAATTTATTTGCTGAAAATCATAAAACATATTTTTGTGATTCTTTTAAAAATAACTTACAATAATTCCGAAATATAAAAATTTTCATTTTCCCACTTTGACGACATGAATTAATTTAATATCTGAAAATATATAGAAATAAATATATATAACATAACAAAAATTTTCTTTCAACTACTTACATCAATGGTTGTCTAAATGATGCTATCTTTTAAAGGACGCAACTGCCGAAGATGATTATAGAAACGAAACGAAAAAATAAACAAAAACAAACGAAACGAAAAAACAACCTTTTTTTTGCAATAAGAAAAAGGAACCATAAAAATCTACCTAAGATGTGTGTCTTTGTCTTTCGCTTTACTCTGTCTACATGTCTGTATATGTTTGTTTGTTTGCAATTTGACCACACTAGATTATTAATCTATAAACATTTAGTTTAGAAATACATATTAAATTTAAATTTAAATATTTTATTTTGTCTTTTATTTAATTAATAGACAATTATTTTCACAAGCCGGTGACAACGCAAAATTTAAGTTGTTCCAATCCACAATTTTGTTTTATGTATGAAAAACAGATACAAAAATCTTCCATGGTTGATTTTTTTATATGTCTTATTAGAGTTGTACTTTTTCGTATCATTTTCCTCTTCTCTACTACATCTTGACATGCCGCGACATCTGCTTCATTCTGCGTATATCTTTCAATTTGGTTGTAGCCCACACTATTATCAGCACAATTTTTTTTAGCAAAATTAATTAGTAAAACATTAGTATATTAGTAAAGCATTAGTATAAAACAGTTAAGTGCTGAATAAGTATAACAAAAATTTTAGCTGAAAACACGATTTTAGCAAACAATTTTGCTAAAAAAATGGTATAACAGATTTACAAGACGTTTTACTAACTTTTTTACTAACTTATTTTTTTGAGTGTACATATGTAGTCAAAAAGGCGATGACTGTATTTTTCATAAAAATTACTAACCCTGCAGTAATTTGTAATTATTGATAAAACAACTACAATTGCAGTTAAAACTACTATCGAAGCGGTGAAAAACCACAACCGTTTGGAATTTTGAATTTTATTTTTAAATAGGATGTAGGAAATACAAATTTTTATTGTAATTTAAAGAAAAAATATTTTTTTTTATTAAAAATTATTTTTAAAACACTGAAATAAAAACGGTTAAAAGCAGTAATTTTTACAGCATATGTAACTAGTCGTTTTATGTTCATTGTTCTTACTGTTTTGGAGAAAAATGAATGTAAATTTTATTAAATATTGAAAAAATATAATTTTGAATAAAATTTAAGAAAGGCATCAGAGAAACAAGCCAATCGGCGCAAAATCGGCTGCGCGCTGCCGATTTTTTCAATTTTCAGCCGCCGCCGTTTTAATCGGCTCGCATCGGCTTAAAATGTGAGCCGACTAAAACGGCAGCCGCCGAATTTTTACTTGCGCCGCTAATTTTTTTAATATAATAAGCCAATTTTGTTAACATTTTAATCAGTCATGTTTGGCTGTAAAACGTGTAAAAAATAACAAAAATTCACAGAAAGAAGAAAAAAATTAAAAATAAAGGAAAGATGCAAAAAATTTAGATTTTTACTTTATGTATGTCGCATTTCGAAATATAGCTTTCCAAATTTTTAATCTTAAAAATTAACTTTAACCGTTTGAAAATAAAAACCACGTTGCAGACAATTATAAGGTGCATTGTATACCTTTCATATGATGCCTTAGTTATGCATATACCTTAGTTATGCATATACCTCAAAATTCGCAGATTTTTCTGAAAATCTTTGATTTTTAAGACATTAAATTTCGGGAACTAGAAGGAAAAAAACACATAAGCTTTGAAAGAGTATTTGTTTTGTAAAAGGTAACGTTCATACCAATTGTCGTTAAATTTGGGAAAAGTGCTGAAAACCCATTGATTGCTTTGAGATGCATTAAATGTATTATATCAATTTAAAAAAAAATTATTAATTATAATCTGTTTTTTTTTTTCTTTAAATAAATTTAATAAGTTTTTATATATATGAACTTTTATTTGTTTTATTACAATTAGCCAAACCAATTTAATGAAATCTTTATAATTAATAACTTGTGCATTAGCGCGTCCCGAATTTGGCTTTTTTTCGAATTTGAAAATGCTTGCCCCTTCCCCCCCCCCCCCCAAATGATGGGGATTTAGGACCCTTTTACGAGATAAATAACAAAAAAATTTTTGGACAAAAAAACAGATGGCTACCGGATCCTAAAGATTGCAATATTTTTGATTTTAAAAAAGTTAACGCCAAAAGTTGCGCAATACAGAGTACATTCCGGGAAAAGTATTAAAAAAATTCCGTAGAGCAATTTTGGTGCAGCGTTGCATCTTAAAGATGGAAAGTGAGTATATGTTTTTTGTTCTTTCTTCTTTCAAATTAAATTAATCACAAAAGCTGCGCAAACTAGAGGATATTAGTTAAAACTATTTCAAAAAATGTGATAGAGCTTTTCTGTTCCAGCGCACGGTGGAACGAGATGTACTTTTTTTGTAAAATTTTCTTTTTTTTCACATTTCAATCTTAAAGATGCAACGCTGCACCAAAATTGCTCTACGGAAATTTTATTAATATTTTTCCCGGAATGTACTCTGTATTGCGCAACTTTTGGCGTCAATTTTTTTAAAATCAAAAATATTTTTTTTTTCAAAATGCACTAGGATTGCAATCTTTAGGATCCGGTAGCCATCTGAAAAAAATCAAAAAAATTTTTCGAGACGCGCTATTGTGCATATGCTTGGAATTTTTTTTTTTTTTTTGTTGATTACTAACAAGAAAATAGATCTAAAAATCGTCAAGATAACAACAGTTAAAAAACAGCATTTTAAGCCGACAATTCAGCCGCCGCCGGTTTTTTAACCTAAACGCCGCCGTAGCTATGGAAAGTATTTTAAAGGAAAGCCATTATCGAAACTTGGTAATGGGTGCAAAAAAGTAATGCATTTCCTTGTAATGTGTACCTCTTAATGAATAACCGATAATGGGTTACATAATGTATTCGTTTTTAATGGACACTTCTTACCTTCAGCATTATTTTGAAACATAAAGTAATGAGTTACCACTAACTGTGTACCCATGCATTACCTTGTACAATATTTCAAAACAAAAAATAATGACTTGCCGATCATAAATTACATAATGCATGAATTGTAAACGTAAAGTAATATTTAAAATATTTTTTTGAAAATCTATATTTTGACACATTACTTTGTGATTTTTTGTAAGCATGAGGGTAAGGTATATATTTTTAACATCAAAACGCAAACTCGAAGCACAACAATTCATTTACATTTTAAGCAACTTATTATTATATGTGACGTTAGCTCAGTGGGTAGAGTTCGCGCAAATGCAAATGTTTTGAACACCTGCATTTTGAATACATCTATTATTATTAATTTTTTTGTTGTTTTAATTTACAGGAATTCATTTTTTCATTTGTTTAACATAAAACAATGTATGAAGAATATGTAGAAAATAATTTTTAGTAACTAAGTGTGAGTTGAAGAAAATAAATCAATGAAAACAACAAATGCGATCTCAGTTCCAAATGTTTTGACCACTACTGTATACATATGTAGTATCAGTGATGACAACTTGGTGCTTTTTGCACTATTTATGGTGCTTTTCAATGGCACAAAACACCAAAAAACACTAAATTGGTGCTTTTGTAATTTATCGTTGGTGCTTTTGTTGGATTTTAACCAATTTCGTTTTAAAGACCATTTCGTTGTTCAAAAAACCCTAAAACTTCAATAAAACTTATCGAAAACACTAATTTTTTACAGTATTGAGGAAATTACAATCAAATTTGACCATCTTGCTACATTTTCATGGTCTTGTCTGTTAAATTGATTCGAAAAACTTATTTTTTTATATAGAGTTTGATAAATACATTCACAAAAATACGAACAAAATACTGAACTAAACACCGAAATTATCGGTGAAGAAATGTGCTTTCTTTATTGTAGCACGAAATCCAATTATCATAAAACTGTTTTATGGTTAACTTGAGTTCGTTTCTATAACTTTGTAAGCAAATTAAAAAAAAAACTGTCTAGTGCTCTTTACGCCTTTTTATTAAAAAAATCACGCCTTTTTACGCTATTTAAAATTTTGTCAGCGCTTTTCGGTTTCAAAAAGTTGGCAACACTGTTAGTAATATTTTGTTAGTTGGTTTTTATTGTTTTGACAGTTATTTTTGTTAATATTGTAGTTATTTTTTTTAATTTTTATGACATTTGTATTCATCGCCATTTTAATTACATACAGCTGTTTTAAGAGTAATTTTTACCTGTTTCTATCTTCTTAATTCCCTGAGTGTATATTTAAACAAAAAAATAACTTGACATTGATTTAGAATCAAAAAAACAAAAAAATAAATAGAAATTAAAGTGTTCAATCTTTTGACACCCATTACAAATCTTAATCTACAAAAATCTTACAATTTCAGATTAATCAAGGTCATTTTAAAACCTTTAAAGCTAAACACAATATAAAACAGACTAAATACGTTTTCAATTAATTAGATTATCTCTTTGGATTTTTCTATCAACAAAACAATAATTTTATTTAAAACCTTTATTATTTTAACATTTTTTGTTTAACCCCAATGTCATTTTAATCAACAATAAATCAAGTCTTCACTTCAAAAAAAAAAAAAAAAAAAAAAAAAAAAATAATAAAATATTGTTCACTATGATCGTTTATGTTTCATTAAAAACAATAACAATTACATAGTAATTTTTTTACGATTCTTTTTCTTAACTAAATCGTGTCATTTAATTCGACCATTAGAGAAATAATAAAAAAATAAAACATTATTTTAATAGTTAATTAAAAACGGATTTAACCAAACAGACAACTTAACTAATTAAAATGTTAAAAGGGAGAAACAAAAAATTATTTGAAGAGTAAAAGCAATTTAAATAAAAACCTTCAAAATAAATTTAAATAAAAAATTTAATAAAAAATTTTTAATTAATGTTTTTTAAGAATTAAAAAAAAAAAAAAAATTGTTATTTTATAATAAATGGCAGTTTAATCCAATGTACACACAGAATATTCTTACAGTAACTACATGTAGTCCACTCGGGTAGTAAACAGTAGTACAATGCACTCGCGATAAAATGAACTAATTAAAACCAAGCCAGTTCACTTTTGCAAGATTGTTCATATTTGCGAATTGCATCTAATTTACCTTTAAAAACGTTTTTCCAATAAAAATAAAAGTTTCTTATGTTAAATTTTTTATTTCGTGTTTATTGGATTAAAAAAAAACAATTAATTTTTGAAAAAGAAACAAAATTTAAGTTACTTGGTTAAAAAAGTTACAGTTTAAAAGTTACACTTGTACCTTTTCCCAAATGTTCTAAAATTTCTGCTTTTTCTTTTAAAGTTAAAAACTTATGCTTTTTTTATGAATATTTAAGAACTTTTCACGTTAAATTTATATTCACAAGGAATTCTAGCTGAATCCGAGCACTAACTAACTTGATGGTTACACGATCAAGTTTTGCCTATCAAGTTTTAATACACTCACACTTTTTTACCAATACACGCACACTTTCTAAAATTGAAACGAACTTGCTTCAGATTTCTCTTTCAAGTGGAGTGTATCTATTTACGTTCAAGAAAACAGCTGATTACAATTGTTTTGGACGTTATGTCACTCGAAAAGTGTCATAATGTCCATGGACTTTATGACACTCTGCAATGTGACATTATGTCCACAAATGGAATGACATAAAGTCCATGGACATTATGCCACTTTTTGGGTGACATAAGGTCCATGGACATTACACTCCAGTGTGGAAACAGATCAGTAATTTTGAAGTTTCTTTTGTGTCACACGCAGAAAAAACTTTATTTCGCGAAGCCGCCTGCCGCGTTCTACAGAGGAAAAAAACCCCTAAGATCGGCCGGAGGCCGCAACCCAGAAGAACTTGTCTTTCAAATCAGATGTCGAATCCGTTGAAATCTTATATTTTTAAGACATCAAGTAATTTGTAAAACCAAGTTTTTCTTAGAGGTTTTGTTCCTCCGCAGAATGCGGCAGGTGGTTTAGCGAAATAAAGTTTTTTCTGCGTGCGATTATACGATTTAAAAATTTAGTTTTATTTTGTGATATACTACTAAAGAATATTTAAAAAACTGTATTGATATATTAAATATTATTAATCTTTTTGTTTTAAAAAGTCTGGACGCTATGCCTCATTTGAAAGTGACATAATATCCAAAAAAATAATGTCGTAATGTCCATGGACATTACGACATTTTCCAAATTGTCATAAAGTCCATGGAAAATCAAAATTTAATGCCAAATTTTCAAAAATTAATTTTAAAAAATCCATATAGTCACTAATAACCAATAAATATATTTTGTTTACTTATTTGGCTTATAAATAGCCATTAAAAAATAAGTACAATTGAAAAACATTGTTAACCTATGTTATCCCGGTAGCGAAACTACACATTTTAGAAAATTTGGAGCTTTATGCTAAAATTGATAAAAAAAAAAATTAAAATGCTTGAAATTAATTACTAAAGTATGTTTTTTGTATTCTACTAGAATGGAACTAAACATATAAAAAATGTGAAGTTATATGCACTTCGTTAACCCATGTTTACCACAGGGCAAAAAAAATGGTATTTTTAAAATCAATGCCCCATATAAACTGAAAAATATATTTTTTTAACCAAGTAAATGGTCAAATTAAGTTACTAAATATTGTAATTTGTGGTAAATATAATTTTGTAGTAGTAAATTTTTTTTTTTCAAAATTAACCCCTCGCTGCACTGACACCAATTTTTTTTATATATAATAAGTAAGCAGGAAATTCACAAAAAATATGTATAAATTTTTGATTAATTATATTAAACATGAAATATGTATAAAAAATTTTAATTTTCTTAATACAGTAATATGTTTCACAAAAAAATTTGTTAACGTTTTATTCATTTAACATTGAGACCATTCATACCAATCGTTGTGTATTCGTTGCTTTCGTGAGTGTTAAGTGAGGTTAACACTAGACAAGCAATGCAATGCATGGTTTTCGTTGCACTCACTTTTCTCAATTCTGTCGATTGTTGCTTCATTGAAATGATGTGAGTTGACAACAATGTACTCATTTTTTGTGATTGCATTCAAAAGCATGAAATAAGGCACTCAAACCGTTCTCTGGTTGGGAGCAGCATTAATCGACAAAGTGCAATATAAGGAAACCCTAATAGTAATATATAAATTTGGATTTTGTTTTTCGAAATTTTTTGATATGGTCCTATACATATTAATATCCAAATATGTACTGATTAATATCAAAATCAAATTTTTTTTAAGAAAACAAACACATGCAAAGAAAAAAAGCTTAATTTACAAGTTTACAACAAAATTATTAAATTTCTACAAGATAGGTTTTCTTTTTTGTTTGCTATATCTATAGCTGTATTTATTATAAACAATATTGTTAATTTTTACGCCTTTTTGCACTGAGTATCCAGAGTAATTAACAATTTTTTAAAAAAAGATTTTTTTATTATATGGCCTATAAGTCGTTTTTATCACAATTTTATTGTTTTTCTTTCAAGTAGGTCAAAAGTTTTTTTTTCTTTTAACCATTACCAAACTAGGTTGTCATAGTGCAAACCAATGCTTAAACTTTTTTATTGTTTTTTGTTTTATATGCGTTGCTTATTTCAAATGTGTCAAACCAAGATTGACGAATAATGTTTTTATTTTTCTATAGAAAGTTTGACTCATTGGCAAAAAAGTGGTCAATACACCATACCAATGTTAAGAAATTTGTAAAAATAGGGATACGCAGCACATATGGGGCTTTATATCTCCAAATTGATACGAGGTATATAAAAATGGATTAAAGATTTAGAAAGATGACACATTATTCATATATAATCAATTCCTAACTCAATTTTGCCAAAAATGGTCTATAGGTCTCACCAATATTCATACGACGATTTGATATTAAAATTAGTTATATTACTAAATAAAGCTAAGTAATACACAATTTTACAGATACAGGGAATTTAGAAAATATGTTCCCTCACTCAGTTGTGATTTTTTGTTTTATTTTTTAAAGCAACCCGTAATCTTCAAATTATTTTATAAAATATGTTTAAAAAATGAAAATAAAAATATAAATAAAAAGTCAGAATAATAAAAATATAAAGAAACAAATTATAGTTCAAAAATATTATGAACTACAAGGAAATATTGTAAATGAGATCTGGGCATTCCAAGATAAATGTCATATCTTCGCTCCATGGAAAAAGTCAATTCGGAAAATGGTTAAGAAATTTGAATTGAAGGGAAATCTGTTAAATCAACATAAAGGCAATAGTGGCAATATTGGTTTTTGGGGTAGGAAAAAAAATTGGGGTGAAAATTGATAAAGCCTAGAGCACCACTTTAAAGTCCGGAAATAGGGCTATCGAATCCATTATTAAAATTGTATAGGTCCTATTCCGGAAGCCCAAAAAATGTCTTCAACGGGGGTAATTGATGTAGGTCACTTCGAAAAAATTTTGAAATATCTAAATTAATAAACAATACTGATATTTTTTAATCACCCATTATTATTTTATAAAATAATTTGAATTTTACGGGTTGCTTAAAAAAAAAAAAATACAAAAAATCACAACTGAGTAAGGGAACATTTTTTCTGAATACCCTGTATTTAGTCCCAAAGTGCAAAAAGTGCAAATTAAAATAAATTTTTAGTTAACTTGCAGTAAGATGAATTTTAAAGAAAAATGTTTTATTTTTTTATATGAGCATTTATGTGCAAATGAAAAACACAAAATTTTAGTTTTGGATATAATGACAAAATTTGTTTTTTTTATTTAATCATATTTTATATATTTTGTCCCTGGACTCGAAACTTTGACTAAAAAGCTGAGTTTAGTGCAATTTTCCAGAATTTACCTTTGTGCCCTTGATCAAAGGTTTATTAGAAAAATCTTTATTTATATATATTTAAAACCGTGAATCCAGAGCCGTTATTATATTATTTTAGCCCACACTTGTTTTGAAAAAAAATGTTTTAAAATATATTTTTCACCATTTTTTTTGACATTTTTTCCGTTAAAATGGTTCGAACGAACGATATCGGAGAGTAATTCTGAGACCAAGTTTGGATACCTTCAGAAAAGTATACTATAGTTCTAGTGTCAAATATTTTTCGACCTGAATCTTTATGTGTAAAAAGTACTTACATGTAACTCACGAGTGCTCCCCACTTTATATCACAATTTAATCAACAAATAGTAGAAAATAAACTCATAGTTTTTTATAACAAAAAAAAAACAAAACATTGTTGCATCTTCATATCATATTATGTAACATCTTTGAATCTGAAATTGTAAAAGTTAATTTTTTTTTAATTCATAAAATCTAATATTTCATATAAGCAGGCAAAAACAGAAAATTTGTTGCTCTGTGTTAATTGTTTCCCACTCACAGTCGTTGTAAAGTATTTTAAAGAAAACAAATTTGTAATTATGATCGAATATGTCAAACGGCTTAGCCGTCAGCCGATTCAAGCCGATAATGTCGGCGGCGCCTTCGGCTAGAAAACCTGTCGGCGGCAGCGGCTAACCGGCTGACGATCGGCGGCTTGCATCAATCACTAAGCTAGAGCCATTTTTTAGATAAAAGTTAAATATTTTTTAAGTTATTTTCAAATTTCGTAGGAACTTGCTAAATTATAATTAAAATTATATATAATTACAAAAAAAAATAGTTCTACTTGGGGCTTATTTTCCAACTTCAGTAGCTTTTGGATTTCTGATGTGATTTGACATTTAGAATAACCCTTAAATGCCCTTAAAAAAATCTGAAAAAATTTTGGGGTTAAAAAAGTATTGGGGGGGGGGGGGGTCAGTTATATATTTTACTCCTCAAGGGGCATCCATGGGGCATTTCGAGCGGTTAAAGGACATTTTTTAAAAATGTTTTTTTTTTTTTTTTATTTGGGAGCCACTACGCAATGTAGTTAAACACAAATGAAATTTCACTTCCATAAAGGACGACTTACATTTCAGTAAATTTAACTTACATTCGTTTTTTACTGTTAAAAAAAAAAAATAAAACACAATTGCAGTAAAAATTAACTACATATGCAGTACAAATTTAACAAACATTTATTTGTTTTATTTTTTTTTTATAATAATAAAAAAATACGGTATAAATGTAAAATCACAATACAGTAAATTGACGTGGTTTGTTTTTTTAAATAAACTACAATTGTAGTCAAAACTTAAATTTCTTCTACAAATGACTGTTTTTCACTTAAAAATAAAGATACTGTATTACAACTCAAACAACTACAAATATTTACAGCAGAAGTTCACTGAGTGTACCAGTGTGTATGTCATATTGAAGGTGGAACAATATATTGGAAAAATCAAAAAGAATTGTACATCTTATTGCACTGTGTCGAGCAATAATACTGGCAATAATATTTGCAATAATATTGCAAAGTGTATGGGTACATTTAGGGAGTTTAGATAGGGGGTAGGTATGTTCAGAAAAATTAATGCCGGTTGGTCTTACATTTTACCCTTCTAAGGACGCAGTTTTAGTTTTTTTCTTCACCCTTCACCACCACCTTTGGGGAGCCATTTGCACCCAACCCACCTCACCCATTTTTTGTCTGATGCATTTGAGGTTTTATTGTATCCAAATCTTGTAACTGAGAATCTCCATACAACACTATAACACCCCTATTGCTGCCTAGCTCCAAATATTAAACTAAAACTAATTCGAAATTTTAATTTTAAAAAATTTAAACTTTTATTTTTATTATAAAAAAAGGATATTAAAAAATATATGAACTCGATTGTATGATTTTTATGAGGACACTAAAAAAAATCAGTAAAGTCAGCCAAAATGCTCGCAGTGTCAGAAAATTCTTAGTAAGACGGGTTGAAAGTTGCTAATATCAAAAAAAAACTGGTAATGGAAAATCAATGAGCTGATTGAAAGAAAAAATTGATAAATTTATTAAATATTTTACAAACCCTTAGTTGATTCGATATGAATATTTAACTAACTGAAATCAAATAGTATTTTTTCTGTATCTTAGTTATATAAAAACATCTAAACAAAACTAAAAAAATGTCTGCTATATGCATATTTTTGAAAAATAATGAAATATTTTTATTTATTTTTATAAATGATTGATATCATTTTTATTGTTAATAAAAATTATGATTTTTTCGACCTTCATTGTGCAATGAAAATGAAGTTATTCAAGTTCGAGGTCGTATTCTACATTTATTTACCAGAATATTATAGAATTTTTAGTTTTTCAATTTATTCTTTGACCACACCTTCAACAATTTGTTGAATTTGTTATTATTTAAAAACGCAATTTAAACAAAAAAAAAAAATTAATTTTACAAAACTTTGTACTAACTTGTTTTTTTGAGTGTATGAATGGATAAATTTAAAACGATAGTTTCTTTGTCTACTTTTAAGATAAGTTACCAGTTATATAAGTTTAATCCTTAATATAAAATTTCGTTACCACTCGATTTCTACGAACGATGTCTTAAATTAAAGCCAAAGATTTAGGCTTTCCAACAAAAAAAAAAAACTCCTTCAAGTAATAGATTTTTAAACGTCTTCTCTGAAAATGTACCACTGTGCGTCGTCAATTGGCTGGTTGTTAGGTCACTTTTTCATACCAAAATTTAACGTTTTAAATCAAGTTTTAGCCAAAAATTTTAAGAATTTTTCCAGACATGCTTCCACACAGAGAAAAATTTAGCTACACACAGAAAAATAAAGTTCCAACCGAATTGAAAAGTGTATATTAATGGTATCAACTTATAAATTCAGTTAGTACAACGATATTTACATTCGATTTCTGAAAATGTTGGGTGTTGCAACTAAAATTCTGTTGATTTAACCAAACTTTGTTGTGAAAAGTAATATACAGTTGTGCCAACTGTCTGAAATTCGTTGTAACCAAATTTGAGTCAAACTAGCAGAATTTCCGTTGGCAAATAGCTAAATTTTTTTCTGTGTATATTTGCCAAATGAAATTCAGTTACTAATTGTCAAATTCGGTTATTACGAATTTCAGTCGGTTGGTGCAAAAGAACATTAGTTTCCACAACAAAGTTTTAGTTGGAACAGCTTAAATATTTGTAAATCTAATGTAAATATCGTTGTACTAACTGAATTTATAAGTTGTTACTATTAAAATACACTTTTCAGTTCGGTTGGCACTTTATTTCTCTGTGTGTTTAAAACATGTTTTAAGACAGTTTATTAAAATGAAGAAATAGGGCATGCTAGATCCATTCGCGTTAATCATTTATCTTTAAGGGCGCAAAAATTATGGCGGTTTTAAGTTTCAAACAAATTAAAACCATTTTTGCTTGGATTCAATTAAAGCAACATCAATTTTTAGATCTCATTGTATTTATAACATTTAAAAATATATATTACAGCACCCAAAAATATAAAATACACAATTTTTTGTCATACACTGAGAGAATTCTCTGCCTGATATTAATGAATTTTTGCATTAGATCTATGAAATGTCACTAGAACTCGTACATGGAAACTTTTCATTAAATTAATGCAGTTTTTCATAAAATTTAATGAAAAATTTAATTTTATTTATTAAAAATTTCATACGACCAATGAAAAAGTTTCATTTAAAATAGTTTTATTAAAACTATGAAGCTTTTTCATAAAGTTTAAGAATTTTTCATTTACATTGTGAAGAAAACTTCATCAGTTTAGTTAACAAATTTCATTAAAACTGGTCCAAAAAATTCTCTCTGTGTATATTAGAACTTAAAAAGAAAACCGCTACTATTTTGGAAAACACGCATTTTTTGCCCGTTTTATGATATTAATTGGGTTTGGGGCTACTTATTCGCAGGAAATCGTAATTAATACTTTTAATTTTGCAAAATTGAAAATTTTATATAAGGATGCTTTTTGAGGTTATGAAAATTTTGTTTACTCCACAAAATTTAAAGCCCATAGACATTTTTGATGCCTTTTCGGCTTTAGTATAAAGCTCTTAAAAATCTTTTATTTGATATACGTTTTGGAGGAATTGATGCAGCTTTTTAGTTGTCACAAAGTCAAAGGTGTTTGGAAAAAACTGCCGCTGTAGCCGGTAGCTCTGAATGAAAAAAATTTAACATTTTTGAACTTTATCATTTTAGTCTGTCGTAAGGATTCACTCTAGATACCTAACTATGTCCTCAAAATATGCTTTTTTATTAAAATTAGATACAAAATAATTAAATTTTGCTAACTTGTTAATAATTTCATAAAATTTTTGCATTTAGAATTTTCAAAATGCCTTTTAGGCTATAATGGGCTGTTTACAAAGTAACTCACTTCACTCAGTTTCTTTTCAATCCTTAATTGCTGCCATAATTTATAAACAATTATAACTTAAGACAGCAGTAGTAGTAGTATGTTTTAAATAAAGTACAACTGTTTATATTTTTGTTGCCATAAATGTTGCAGTTAAGTTGTTAATTTTTGTTTTTGTTTTATTGCGACCAAAAACATTGTATCATCATTTAACCAACAAAGCGTAACGTACATATTGTCACACGCAGAGGCTTAAAAACAACACAGAGTGTGTACTCGTAAAATACTTCCCTAAATTACATTAAAATTTATTTCCTTCCTTGTCATTACAACAATTTTCAAAACAAAATACACCAGCGTAGACAATTACACAGCAACCAGAGAGGAGTACAGACGAATGAATGGACGGACAGACAGACGGACATATAAATATACAAAAAGTGTAAAACATGTAAACATTGCAGTTTATGCAGATCTTTTAAGGAATTAATACTTTAAAATTTATCTGCAGTCAGAAACAGTGTATCTGTTAGTAAATGTTATCCAAATTAACAGAGTTAAAGAATGATCCATTAAAAACAATGTAGACTCAGTTTATTGTATGTTAAGGTTAAGTGTACACTAAACAAATTTTGACAGTAAATTCTAGTGAAAATTACAATTAAAACAACTAAAGGCTGTTTTTTATACAGGTATATAACTTTAAGTTGGCAACAGCTTTTTAACTGGCCGCCATTTTGTCAGCTGTCAAGTGGTTTAGTTTGGTTTGACATTTCAACATGAATAGACTAACGCCTGAACAACGCTTCCAAATTGTGCAAATTTATTTTGAAAATCATGGTTCTGTTCGAAATACGTATCGCGCACTGCGTCCATTTTACGGTCAACATAATCGTCCATCAGAGCAATTAATTCGATTAACTATTGAACGTTTTCGCACCACGTTTACTCCAAATGATAATATGCATCCACAGCTACGTCGTACAGTGCGTACATAATAAGTCATTGCTGCTGCAGAGCGTAGCATAGAGGAAGACCCCAATCGGTCTATCTGTCAATGGTGACCGCTATAGAGCGATGATTACTGAGTTTTTCGTTCATCAATGGAACAACCACGATTTGCAGGAGCTGTGGTTTCAACAAAACTGTGCAACATGTCACACAGCTCGTGTCACAATTGATTTATTGAATGAAACGTTTCGAACCCTTGAATTGGCCTCCAGTGCGATTTAACACCGCTGGACTATTTTCTGTTGGGATATATGATGTCGCTAGTCTACTGTGATAAGCCCGAAACGGTTGACCACTTGGAGGACAACATTCGCCGCGTTATCGCCAATATACGGCCACAAATGTTGGAAAAAATCATCGAAAATAGGCCCAAAAAAATCTTCTGTAGAGCCGAAATTTTCGAAAACTTTTAGGAATAAAAAATAATTAAGTATAACTTTACGTTTATATTTCATGAATTATGTAATTGATGATCGGTAAGTCATTATATTATGTTTCGAAATAATGTAAAAGATAATGATGTAGCATTACAAGGTAATCCATGAGTACACAATTATTGGTATCTCATTCATTTATGTTTCGAAGTAATGCTGAAGGTTGGGAGTGTCCATTACAAAGTAATGCATTATGTAACCCATTATCGGCAACTCATTAATTTTTGTTAAGAAATAATGATGCAGGTAAGGAGTATACATTACAAGGGAATGCATTACATTATCGCACCCATTACCAAAGTTTTGTTGGGTCTGCATTAAATTATCGGATGTAGACATTTTTAATTGATAAATACGGTTTTTTTTAAACAAAAAACAAATGATCTTGAACTTAAATAATCTTGCTCACATCATAAGATATAACAAAAATCTTAAGACATAGTCTTAAAATTTGTGTTAAAAAAGAATTAATTCTTTGCAGCTCAGATTTTATAAGGGAAACAAGAAAAAATTTTACATGTTGGAAAAATTGTAACAAATGTTAAGATTTTTTTTAAACACTTGTTACAATCTGTGTTGTAGGTATTTACTTGTAGTAAAAATTTGAATAAAATAAAGATTTACTTGAAATTCCCATGTGAACTTAATTTCGCACACATAGACATTGTAGGTCTAAACCTAAAACAACTCAAGTAAAAAGACATTATCACTCCATTAATAATAATGATATGACCATTGCACAGTGGGGAGAATTAAAAATATTTTAAAAATTATTCAGCAAGACCCTTAATAGGTTTTTAGCCAGGAAATTTTGTAGACAAAGTTCCCGTGAATTTTAAAGGGAGAAGTTAAATATATAAACGGCTTAGTGTTAAAATGTACACTCAAATAAAAAAGTTTGTAAAGTCAGCAAAATTTTTTGCTGAGTCAGCAAAATTTTAGTCAGGAGGGTGCTAGCAAAAAAATTGCTAATGTCAGCAAAATCTTTTGCTGAAAATCAGCGAGCTGATTTTTAGCAACAAAATTAGTAGATTCAGCAAAAGTTTTGCTAACACTTAGTAGATTAGAAATAAAAAAGCCTTGCTAAAAAGTAATAAATTTTTTGCTGAATTTTAGTAGACTGAAAAAAACGCAAAAAAATTGTAAAAAAATTGTAATTTAGTTAATATATTTGCTGAAAATCATAAAACATATTTTTGTGATTCTTTTAAAAATAATTTACAATAATTACGAAATATAAAAATTTTCATTTTCCCACATTGACGACATGAATTAATTTAATATCTGAAAATATATAGAAATAAATATATATAACATAACATAAATTTTCTTTCAACTACTTACATCAATGTTTGTCTAAATGATGCTTTCTTTTAAAGGACGCAATTGCCGAAGATAATTATAGAAATGAAAAAATAAACAAAAACAAACGAAACAAAAAAACAACCCTTTTTTTGCAATAAGAAAAAGTAACCATAAAAATCTATCTAAGATGTGTGTCTTTGTCTTTCGCTTTACTCTGTCTACATGTCTGTATATGTTTGTTTGTTTGCAATTTGACCACACTAGATTATAAATCTATAAACATTTAGTTTAGAAATACATATTAAATTTAAATATTTTATTTTGTCTTCTATTTAATTAAAAGACAATTATTTTCACAAGCCGGTGACAACGCAAAATTTAAGTTGTTTTAATCCTCAATTTTGTTTTATGTATGAAAAATAGATACAAAAGTCTTCCATGGTTGATTTTTTTATTAATTTCCTCTTCTCTACTACATCTTGACATGCCGCGACATCTGCTTCATTCTGCGTATATTTTTCAATCTGGTTGTCGTCCACACTATTAATGTGCTTATCAGCACAATTTTTTTTAGCAAAATTAATTAGTAAAACATTAGTATATTAGTAAAGCATTAGTATAAAACAGTTAAGTGCTGAATAAGTATTACAAAAATTTTAGCTGAAAACACGATTTTAGCAAAAAAATTTGCTAAAAAATAGTATACCTGATTTACAAGACGTTTTACTAACTTTTGTACTAACTTATTTTTTGAGTGTATAAGGGGCTTAAAGAACAAAAAAATGCTTTGAGTTTTTATGATAAAATAAATTTTTAAAAATATTCATCATCTAATAGTGGTAGTTAAATTTAAATATATATTTAGATTTAAAAAAAAAAGAAATATGATTTCACTATCAAAATCCGGGAATATTCGATAAAATTCTCGATTGCCGGAAGTTGTAAATGGTAGGGAACTGTAAATTCCTGGACCTGATCGTTTAATTTAAATATGTTTAGCTTTTTCTTAAAAAAACGTTAGTAAATATATATTTTGGAAACTCTAGAAATTTCCGGAAATGTTATAAACACCCCTGTCCTATGTTTCACATTCCCATGAAAGTGAAATCTATACGACTTTTTGGTGCTTTGTCTTTCACATACCCATTTTTATTTTCGATTTTCTTTCCTGTAGAAAGTAAAACGAAAGCTCTTTTTTCCTTACAGAAGTTTTTAAAAATCACGAGACTGCTTTATAAGTCAAAATTTAGCATTTTGACCAAAAACATATGTTTTCGATAATTTTTCAACATTTTTCGACTATTATTTAAAATTTTATACATTTATGCGGATTAGAAAGCACCAAATTTCAATTTCATGTGCTTTTAAAATTTCTTCGTATTCAACAAGTAAGGAAACCTAGGACATGGGCGAAAAAGTGTTCCGATTCTCGGCAGTTGAAAAAGGTATGAAATTTAAAAACTCTACCCATCGGGAGCCATTAGACTCCAAAGTTTAGTGTGCAAACTTAATAGCTTGGCAACATTTTTGTAATCCGCTGGTAAGTAGGACACTTCGATCTTATCAACGAGAAGATCTAGTTTGGGGTCTAATAGCTCTGTGCCCAAAGGGTCTGTGAAGTGAAATTTTCTAGGAATCTGACCAGCAGTTAAGATATGTCCGAATCATTTCCAAACTTTTTTTATATTCGCCCACTGTAAATTGTAGTCTTTTTGTTTTACCATTTACTTGTTAAACAACAACATCTTACAAATTGCTAATTTGAATTTGAGGAGGCATAAATTAGAGGTCATTAAAACAGTGTCATAACATTTAATTATCATATGGTACATTATTACTTCAGGTTCCCAAGTGATGTATGATACAGACATAGATACCCATTGAAAGATAATCTTATAGAAGTTGAGATCTTAAATACCATTTATCTTAACATTCTGTCTAAATATTTTTCAAAAATTTGACATAACATCAAATTAACACTTAAACTTGGTAATAATATCAACATCATAATATGAATTTAACACATTTTTCACTACCGTTGCTTTAAAGCAACACCTACTTTTAAGGCCTGATAATTTTGGATGGGTGATAGTTTTAATAACGCAGTAAAAAGCATGTGATAACTTGAGGTCTTTACTATACAAGTAAATATAAAAAAAATTAAAAACTTTTGCTCCAGGCTTTGCCATATAATTAACAAAAAAAAAAAATAAAATTTTTGACATATTTTTATGGAACTTTTTTAAAAAACTGTTGATCTATAGAAAGAAGGCCGGTGTTATAAAAGTTATATGCTGATTTGATTAGGGACATTTGACAAAAACTTTTGTTGTGCAGTATGTACTTTTTTTTGAAATATTAAAAGATATGATCAGGAACTTTCCAAACTTGTAAAAACTTTAATATGCAGAAAATTACTCCGTTTTATTTTTTAATGTGAAATATAATTTATTTTCTTAAAACAAACAAAAAAATTAAAAATTGATTCGCCAGTGTTGCTAATTTACAATTTTTAAAAATGACTAAGAACACCAATAATTTCAAAAAATTCTCAGAAATTGTCAACTCCGATAGACCAAATTTTATATTACATTTCGATAGATATTTGCTTAACCAACAAATAAAAATTATAATTTAAAAAATCTTAGCCCGTTAAGTGCATACAAAGCGTCCAAATTTGTATATTAACTGCAATTGACGCCACTAGGTGGCGCAATAAGTTGTGGGAAACTCTGTAAATTTAACTTTGTGAAATAATTTTAGATTAATCGCTTGTAATTTCTTTCACAAAGTTCCATTTACAGAGTTTCTCACAAAGTGCACAATTACTTCAGAAAATCTTATTAAAATGCCACTACATCACGGGATCGATGAGTGGTATAAAACGCGTTAAATATTGTCAAATTCATTATTTTAACTTTTAATACCCTACAATATGAGATGTAGAGTCAGTTTGTTATTTTTTTGTTTGTAGTTTATATTAAAAAATAAACTGTGTTTAAGCATATTTACAAAAATTTCCTTTCATATATTTAGTTAGAAATTGTTCTACCTCCAGTCAAATTTGTTTTTTTTGTTAATATTTTTTAAAATGGTGATAATGTCACTTTAACTGCATTTATAATTGTTTTTACTACACTCGACAGTTAAAAATAACATCACATTGCAATTGATTTAAATGCAAATGTAGTGTACACCTTTTCAATATCATCTGCAGCTAATTCTGCCTACATAATTTTCTAAGTGTAATAAACTGCAAATTGTAATCGAATTTAATTCGAAATTACAGTAAATAAAAACACTGTTTTTTCCTATACGTGCTACGAAATCCCATACAAAAATTTTTTTTTTGTGTTTTATCCTTCCGCTGAACGAATATGGTTGTGTATACGCTTGAACAATGCTGGGAAATATTGCGACATTACTTTGAAAATCATGGTAATGTTGCAGAATGTGTGAGCAAGGAGTGGCCGTTACAGTCAATGGCGATCGTTATCGGGACATGTTGAACGAATTTTTGTTCACAATAATTGAACATTTGGTTTCAACAGGACGGCGCTCCGTGCCACACAGCCGAAGCTACACTCGATGTTTTGCGCCCTGTTTTTGAAGATCGCATTATCAGCCGCAGAGCTGATGTCGTTTGGCCACCTCGGAGCTGCGATTTGACACCGTTGGACTATTATTTGTGGGGTGCCGTCAAAGATAAGTGTTACGCCAACCAGCCAGAGACAATTGACGCTTTAAAGAACAATATTCGTGAAGCCATTGGTGAAATACAGCTGCATACAATCGATAATGTGCTTAAAAATTGGACCGATCGTGTAGGCTACTGCATGGCCAGCCGAGGCAGCCATTTGAATGAAATTATTTTCCATTATTAACCGGAAGGATTGTACTTTCAAATAAAAAAAGAAATTTGAGAAAATATTCAGTAGTTTTTTTTTATAGCATTTTCAAAAAAAAAGAAGTTATTTGGCGGACCCTGTATATCAGTTTTTTTTTTTTAATCGGGATATCAGAAAACCTCAAATTAGGTGATTTTTGGCCCCACTTTTCACCACTTAAATTTGAGAATGCCACTTCTGGTGAACCCTATGGGAAATGAGGAGTCAATTGACCTAAAAGTGACTGGTTAAAGAAATACTTATCACAGGCCTTGTATAATTTAATACTGAAGTGGTTTAAGCAGTGTCAACATTCCTAAAATTACCAAACCTGTGACTGGTAAAGGGAGGACATACCACTTAACCAGAATGCTTATTAACAAGAAAAAGCCAGTTGGCCAGAATTTTACCCATTGGAAGCTGTTTAATTCTCGTTTATTTTTATGCCCATCTTTACATTTTTTATCTCAACATTTTATAAATTTTGGCATCAGTTTTAGTACTAAAGGGTCCGCCATTTAACGTTTTTTTTTCAACTATTGCTTATTTCGTGAATGGTAACACTTAGCTCATGTCTGATTTGACAGATAATTTTTATCCTTCCGCTGAACGAATATGGTCCGTATGTTCGTTATCTTGTGAAAAAAGTGAAAGAAACTGGCATCCTCATCGATAAACCAAAGCGTGAAAAGCCAAAAACAGTGCGTACACCCGAGAATATTGCTGCTGTGGCAGAAAGTGTGCGTGAAGCGCCATCAACATCAATTCACCGTCGTTCTCAACAATTGAACATTTCGGAGACATCATTGAGACGAATTTTGCATAAAGACCTTGGTATGACGCCATACAAAGTCCAATTGGTTCAGGAGTTCAAAAAAAAAAGTTATTTGGCGGACCCTTTACAACAATACCAATTCTCAAATGGAATCACTTTAGACTATTATACTATTGCCAAACTATTTCTCAATCATACGCCCTTTGGGATTGTTATCTCGTGATGAAAAAATACAGTTTTGAAAATTGATAAGAAGTTAAATATATACATCGGCGAGAGTTTTAGTATATCGAACTGTTAATATCTTATTTTAGTTACCGTAAAAATAACATAAGTGGAATTCACAGTTTAAGTGCTATCGTTGTAAAATGGCTATAAATTTTTATAGTTTTGTATAGTTTAAAATTCAAGTCATGCTATATTTAAACGATAGCACTTTATCTGTGAATTCCTTTATATTGTTTGCTTCAAAATCAAATCATATATCTTTTAAACCCATTATTAAAGAGTCCATATCTTGGAAAACGGCTAATAAACGTTTTAAAATCTCAGTTATTTCTTTAATAGAGTTTTAATTTTATTTTGTCCATTACCATTTTGTTTAAATAAATTTTCTTAAATAAGTATTTTTTTTAATTATTCGTTTTAGTCGATTAATCGTCAAAATTTTTTAAATAAATTTTCTTAAAATTTTGGAAAAAAAGTTTATTAAAATAAGTATTTTTTTTAATTATTCGTTTTATTCGATTAATCGTCAAAATTTATTCAAATTATTCGTTATTCGAAAGTCATGTTTTTAAACTATTTGTTTGAATTTTCGTTTTGTTGGTTTGATTAAACGAATAATTTTTACTCGAATGAATTATACATTCGTAGTAATTTTTTCTACAGAAAACTTAAAGGTTTTGTCAACTTTTTTATATAAATACTTTAAAAAGCATTTAGATTCTAAGAACATTTTGTTACAAATATTTTCAGAAATTTGAGGAATTATTCGTGAAAGTAGTGGTAGAGAAGAATGAGTCTATTTTATAAAAATCATAACTACATTGTAAATTTTCAATTTTCTGAATCAGACTGCGCAGTTTCTGGTATTGAACCTTCGCCAGTGACCCTGTTTTTTGAATTTGAATAATGTAGTATTGGTTATGTTTTTATTTGTTCGATTGCGTCTATATGAAATTTTCTGTGCAATCACTGACCGTGGTATAGATAAACTGATTTCTAATGCCACATGCACTCGCACTACACGTAAGACAGAGCGCTTTAGCATACTTATCTATCGTCAGGTCGAGTTTTGTTGTGATTAAAAATTTAGGAATTTGAAAAATTAGGAATCTTTTCATTTCAACTCGAATGATTTTGACAAAATCCGTTTTTCAAATTTTTCCATCACTTACAGTTTTTAAGCAAATCGCGATTGAATATTCAAAAAAGAATATTGCAAAAAAAATATCAAAATTAAAAAAAAAATTTCCTAAATAAAATTTTAAATCATATCTCGATTTTTTGCATATCTTTAGTTTTTGCAGTTTCGTTTTTAATTTCGGCGATTTTTTAAATTTTTTAAATTTTGACAATTTTGGTGATTTTTTTTTTTTTAAATTTTAATTCACTTAAATAAAATTTAAAATCATATCTGGAAAACATTTTTAGTTTTGCAGTTTTGTTTTCAATTTCGGCATTTTTAAAGTTTTGACAATTTTGGTAACTTTTTTTTTTAAATTTTAATTCACCTAAATAAAATTTAAGCCCATATCTCGAAAACATTTTTAATGTTTGTCATCTTTTTTAATTTCGGAGATTTTCAGTGATTTTATTTTAAATTTTAGTGATATTTTAAAACACAAAAAAATAAAATTTATAATTTTTTATGAAAAAGTTCATATTTTTAAAGGTTCATACTATTTATGAAATTTACTTACTATTTATAAAGTGTTCCTATTTTCCCTAGCATTTATGAAAAGGTACATAAACTTCCCAGTATTATTGCAATTTATGAAAGTTTTCTTAAATATTAGGATTTTGTACATTGGCAAATTTTTAAGTACTTTTTTATAAATATTAAGTGTTTCTACATATATTTTAAGAACCTTGTCATAATTTACGAGACACAAACTTTCCCAGTATTTTTTTATGAACTGTTCATAAATGTTATGAAAAAGTTCCTAAACTAGTACATTGGCAAATTTTTCATAAAATATTTATAAATAGTATGAATTTTTTTTCTGTGTGAAAGTCTTGGTGTTTTTTAAATATATATTTCTTTTATTTAAAATTTTAGCAATTTTTAAAATTGTTGGTGATTTTTTTTGTAATTTGGCGTTTTTTTAATATTTATTTCGGATCTTTCGTTAAATTTGACGTTTTTTAAATTTTAGTGATTTTGTTGTAAATTAGAAATATTTTTCAAATTGTTACATTATGGGCTAAAAAAATTTAAATTTTGTGTGCACCAAATTCATGTTCAATTAAACATTTAATAGATATTGTTAAACTCTTAATTAAAAGTGAGCTTGAAATCAAACAAGAGTTTAATTGATATTTCAATAAGAATTATTTTGCCTGTGAAGTAAATGTAATCAAATGCAGTAGTTTTTATAGGTTGTTTAAAACAAAACAACTGCCAAAGACATTGAAAAAGTGTTTCATTAGTAAAACAACTGCGATTGCAGTTAAAATACCTGCCATGTAGTAACTGCAGAGCAACAGATAAATTTCTTCCAATTAGAGCCAAAAAAAATTCGTTACCGCCAATAATACTGCCCATCAGTTTATGAGGCAACTGAAGTAAATGTAATCAAATGCAGTAGTTTTTATAGGTTGCTTAAAACAAAACAACTGCCAAAGACATTGAAAAAGTGTTTCATTAGTAAAACAACTGCGATTGCAGTTAAAATTCATGCCATGTAGTAACTGCAGACCAACAAAAAAGTTTCTTCCAATTAGAGTTAAGAAAAATCGTTACCGCCAATAATACTGCCCATCAGTTTATGAGGCAACTGAAGTAAATGTAATCAAATGCAGTAGTTTTTATAGGTTGTTTAAAACAAAACAACTGCCAAAGATATTGAAAAAGTGTTTTCTTAGTAAAATAACTGCGATTGCGGTTAAAATACCTGTCATGTAGTAACTGCAGACCAACAAAAAAGTTTCTTCCAATTAGAGTTAAGAAAATTCGTTACCGCCAATAATACTGACCATCAGTTTATGAGACAACTGAAGTAAATGTAATCAAATGCAGTAGTTTTTATAGGTTGTTTAAAAACAAAACAACTGCCAAAGACATTGAAAAAGTGTTTCATTAGTAAAACAACAGCGATTGCAGATAAAATACCTGCCATGTACTAACTGCAGAGCAACAGATAAATTTCTTCCAATTAGAGCCAAAAAAATTCGTTACCGCCAACAATACTGGCCATCAGTTTATGAGGCAACACAGCACATTTGTTATATTTATTTATATTGCAAAAAGTAGGCAAAGTCAGTTATTTTGTAATTTGTTGTAATTATTTTTGAAAGCGAATTTCAATTCAAATAACAACAATGTATGTTGTTTGAACATTCACTCTAAATATTTGTTTTTTCACTTAATAGTTTTCAAATCATTCATTCAAACGGACAAATTGGACATTATCTACATCATCATTCTTTTCAACGCAACTAAAATATCAACCATAAAAGCCAGATCATTAAGTTTCCGCCCGGTTTTAAAAATAAAATTTCATTATTTTCAAAACTCTCAACAAGTATTTTTTATATATTTTGTATGGGGTATAATATATGAACCCTTTTAAATACACTCGTAAAGTTGTTTTTATCCAAGTCATTGTTGATCTTCATCATTATCTGTATAACTCCAACTCAATGGTTGGCTTCATCGCATACTTTATCAAAACTTTATTCATACAAGACGAAAAAAAAAATCCCATTTGTTACTAACAAGTTGCATAATAATTGTAATTTTCTTTCTTTTTTTTGAAAACTCTTCTCTATGGGTTTGTGTCAGCTCTACACAAGTAAATGTAAACGAATATATCGTTAGCTTACTATTGGTTTGAACCATGTGAGCATTTTTGAAAAAATTTAGTTAGAATAGATTATATACCGCGAAAATTAGCCGACAAACTAATCTTGGTATAGCATAGCTGGTTAAGGAAAGCCAGTTCCAGAGGGTCTTGAAAAATCGCGATTCAAACTAAATTTGAAAAATATTTGAAAATTTCACAAAAGTAGTCGAACGTTCATATATGCGAAACAATCGCAAATTTAACGAAAGTAGTCGTATGAGTCGTTTATTAAACGGCGATTTATCTTATTTTAAAGCTACACTCAGGGAACTTCTGCTTTAAAAATATGTATTTGCTTGGGTTGTAATACAGTTTCTGTATTTTTAATGTAAATGTTAGTCAGTTGTAGAACAAATTTAATTTTTTACTAATCTTGTAGTTCATTCAAAAAAACAAACCACATCAAATGACTGTTATTTGTTATTTAAAAACATAAAAAAAAATAAATGTTTTTTTATTTTTTACTAACATTGTTAGTCATTTTACTACAGCTGTTAGTCGTTTTTTGAACATTAAAAAACAAATGAAAAATGGTAGTTGAATTTCTTCAAGTGAAATTTCATTTGTTTTTAACATAGTGTTCTAAGTGTAGTGTTATCATGCCTTAAATGCAAATATAAAACAAATGATTGTTTGAAGATAAAATAAACTTTTTTCAAAACACAATGCATTTCAGAAAACTGGCTTTCTAAAATTCTTTAAAAAAAAATATGTTAAATATAAATTATTCCGCTATGCTGTAGCCAAATCCATTTTTTGAATTATAACGGAATCCAAAGTTATGCATTAAAATATAAAAATTTAATTAAAAAGCCGATAACTTTGGAGCCCGCAGGAGTACCATATAGGGATTTTGCAACGGTATAGAAGAATAATTTATACACACAGAGAAATAAAGTGCCAACCGAATTGAAAAGTGTATATTAATGGTACCAAATTCTTAATTCAGTTAGTACAACGATATTTACATTAGATTTATGAATATTTTGGGTGTTGAACCTAGAATTCAGTTGAATTAACCACACATTGTTGTGAAAACTAATGTAGAGTTGTACCAACCGTCTGAAATTCGTAATAACCAAATTTGAGTCGTAGTAACCGAATTTAAGTTAGCAAATAGCTACATTTTTCTCTGTGTGTAATTACCAATTAGTTTTTTTTTAAAGATTTTAGAAATTCAGGTTTTTGAAATACAGCGGTTTGAATCACAGATTTTGAAACAATGCATTTTGCCTTCATAAAGTGAATAACTTTTCTGTATAAGTAAAACCACGATTTAAGTAGCTTTAAAATGAGGTATCAATGACGTATGGGCAATTATGTGCAACTTCTTTTGTGGGCGTTGTGGTGTAATGGTTATCTGTTACACAGATGGTCCCGGGTTCGATTACCGGTGACGACAACATCAATTTAGAAAAATAAATGTATGAGTTTTCTATCACTTCTTTGTATCGCTGCACCCACCTTCGGTGTTCCCATAGCACTTAACCACACCGAAGTAAAATAATGAATCAGGGCTATAAAATAAAAAGCTTCAATAAATTCGCCAACTCTAAATCAAGTGGCGAGCAACAACTGTTCTAAGACCTATCTACTCGCGCAATTACAGTGTTGCCATGTTTGAAGCCCTTCATCTTTCACAACCTTTCATCTCTCCACTATTCCCTTTCCAAAGAAAGCAACACATTAATAATAGGAAGAATTTCCTGAGTGTTGCTTCTCTTTTAAAAAAAAAAGACTTTGATTTTTATTTTTTCAATAAAATATTTTTTTATATTACCCGGATAAAAATCAACATATATCTATTCATTTATGAACATGTATGAACTCATTCACGTATACATATGAAGACATTCGAGTTCATAAATGTTCATATACATCCATATGTGATTCATATATGCTAATAGGTGTTCATATGCAATCAAACATGTAAACATTACCTCAAATTTCGTTAATGTACACATATGACCATGTATGGAAATGTATGGACATGTATGATGATTCATGTAAATATTACCTCAATTTTCGTTAATGCACATACATACATGAACATATATGGTCCAACATATTAACATGTATGAATCATTTATGAACAGATATCAATGCATGTGGACATGTATGAAGCATGTGTGCTCTTGTATGGATCAATATATATCGATTTTTAATAGGGTAATTTGTTATCTACTAAAATTTGTATCGTTTTAATGATTTTTATTAACAACTTTGGACTCCGTTAGAGTACCATGAAGGGATTTGGCAACGACATATAGGGGAATAATTTGAAATTAACATATGTTTTTTAAGAATTAAAAAAAAACTGTTTTTTGAAATACTGCGGTTTGATCCATGGAATTTAAAAAAAAAAACTGTATTTCACCCTCTAATTTTATTTAAAGCACGATAATAGTAGCTTTAAAATGAGGTATTAATGGATCACTTAGCTTTCTACTTTTGTTAAATTTTTGATTTTTTTCAAATCTTAAAATGCGATATTTCCACAACCGTAAGAGCTCCCAACATGGACTATGTCATACTTATATGGAAATTACCATCCATACCAAATTTGATTAAAATTGGAGGGGATCGAGGCAAAAAATTCTATTTTTTTATGATTTTATATGGTATGAGTCCATAGATCTTAACCCCACCGAAGTCAGTCAAAATAGGAAAAACTTAACATAAAAAATATATTTGAAGTTTTAACCATTAAGTTCGAAAAATTCTTAATTTTTTTTTTAATAATTCAAGACATTTTTTATAATTAAACGTTACAATTCAAAATAATGCATTTCTTTTTTACAAATGTCATAGTTCTAAACATCTATCGATTAATAAGATTTCGTATATACCATGATTTGAAAAGTTTATTTAATTAAATTTATTTAGGAATCACTAAATATTTCCAATTTTCTACCAAAGATAAGATTGTCATTTTTTGTTTATTCACTTGTACTTTTTACCATTTGCAGCCAACAGGTGTCGAAATCGAACAGTTGTTCAAAATGTAATAAGCATGGCAACCAGAAATATGTTGTATCATGTTTTTTCTTGTGAGTCCTATTTTCAATAGGATGAGATATTTATTAGTTTTAGAACAATTGACGAATTCTGACATCGATTTATTAGAGCATATTTTGCTCTTAACTGCGTATTTTGGCATATCTTAATCATAAGAACATATTTTTGGGAAGAAAATCTAATATTTTTTTTGACATATTTTTGTAATTTTGGAACAAACTTCTTTGTGATATTTATATGAATTGTAATTACATATTTTTATAATAAATCATTATTCATTCATTCAACAAAAATAATTTTTTTTATCACATTTTTTGGGTTTTTTGAAAATCCCTAGTTTTTTAGATTTTCTGAACAAATTTTCAAAATTTTAACCATTTTTGCAAATTTGAATTTTCAGTTTTAAGACTATTGATTTAGGTGTAATAAACCCAGTTACAACTTGCTAATCGTAAAAAAAAATATTACTGGCAATGCTCTACTATTTTTGTAAAACCCACCATGTTAAAAATTACGAAATATACAAAAAGTATTGTAAAGGGTGTTTTTTATACTTTAAGTTGGCAACACTTTTTTAACTGGCGGCCATTTTGTCAGCTGTCAAGTGATTTATGTTTAGTTTGATTTGGCATTTCAACATGAATAGACTGACGCCGGAGCAACGCTTCCAAATTGTGCAAATTTATTTTGAAAATTATGGTTCTGTTCGAAATACATATCGCGAACGACTTTTGCTAATTTTGTTAAGCGATAAAGCTCACTTTTGGTTAAATGGATACGTCAATAAACAAAGCTTCAGTATTTGCAGTGATGATAATCCTCAAGTGTATGTTGAGACACCGTTACATCCAGAAAAACTGACTGTTTGGTGTGCTTTATGGGCTGGCGGAATCATTGGTCCGTACTTCTTTAAAAACGATGCTGGTCAGAACGTTACAGTTAATGGTGACTGCTATAGAGCCATTATTACTGACTTTTTCGTTCATCAATTGAACAACCATGATGTGCATGAGCTGTGGTTTCAACAAGACGGCACAACATGTCACACACCTCGTGCCACAATTGATTTATTGAAGGAAACGTTTGGTAACCGCATAGTTTCACGTTTCGGAAACGTAAATAGGCCTCCAAGATCGTGCGATTTAACGCCGCTGGACTATTTTCTGTGGGGTCGCTAGTCTACGCCATTAAGCCCGAAACGATTGACGACTTGTAGGACAACATTCGCCGTGTTATTGCCAATATACGGCCACAGATGTTGGAAAAATTCACCTAAATAAAATTTTATCCCATATCTCGAAAACATTTTTAATTTCGGAGATTTTCAGTGATTTTATTTTAAATTTTAGCGATTTTTTAAAATCGTGGTTTTTAAATATATATTTCTTTTATTTAAAATTTTGGCAATTTTTAAAATTGTTGGTGATTTTTTTTTGTAATTTGGCGTCGCTAGTCTACGCCGATAAGCCCGAAACGATTGACGACTTGGAGGACAACATTCGCCGCGTTATTGCCAATATACGGCCACAGATGTTGGAAAAAGTCATCGAAAATTGGACCTCCAGATTAAAATTATAATGCCAGAATATTATCTTTGGAATAAAGTAAATTTCATGTCAATTTAAAAAATTCATCTTTGTTTTATTCCATTTCAAAGTTCTATACCTCTATAAAAAACATCCTTACTACGAAAACACTATTTTGTGTGCTAAGCATGTGCTTTGCCAGTACCACCCGCAAAATTCTTAGCCAATATTGTTTTTACCAATAATACAACCAATTAGAAGCATTTTTAAATTTTATTTTATTTCTCACATTTAAATACAGAAATGTATTGCAGCATTTTAAATGTGTTTTATTATACATATTTCTCAAAATTTAAGATTCAATTTAAGATATTTTGAAAGCACCAAATTTTTTGGATTACCAACGTTATGGCAACGGTGGCAAGTTCGCTCAAATCAACGGTTGGCCACTGTTACCAATAGGGTAACAAACCAATACTGTCAAGATTGTTAATCCCACGTTCTTACAACGCAAAACCGACGCTTTGGTACACTGTGCCGATTTTTCTCCCTCGGAATGCATGGTGTTGCAGTGAAGAAAGTTAAATTAAGAAACATTGATGTGCAGCACAAAACAAGAATATTTATTTTCCGCAAAAACTTAATAACTTTTGATTTAATAAATATTAAAATTATATTGATCTTGAAGATTTAAAAAACATTAGGGTGAACCATTTTTTTTTATCTTTTTACCGGTAACGTCTTTTGGGCATATATGTTAAACCAATAATAAGCTGACGATATGTGTTTAACTACATTAACAGACTAGGCCAGACTGGTTGGCCTGGTCTGGTCAGGTCAGTCAATCTCATTTAAAACAAAAATATAATCATTTCACTAAGTGATTCTTAATGATCTTCTGTTGGCATGTGTTTTTTGTGAAAAAAAAAACAAAAATAAAAAATAAAGATCGAAAGTTTTACTTTCTTATAAAATATAAAATATACAATATTCATAATTATTAAATATTATGATTATCATTATTTGTTTCGTTTTTTAAACTACAAATTAGAGTCTTGTTAATATAATACCCAAATTGTTTGAAAGTTTTGTTATTTTGCCGCAAATAAATTTAATTTGTTTAACCCATTTTTTACCAAAACTAGAATCCGTTGTCTGATTTAGTTTAAAATTTGAAATATATATTATATGGGCCCTCAACATATTTAATTTGCTTAGAGCATCGGTTTCCACCAACTTTTGCTTCACGGACCACTAAACGCACTTCTAGTGGTTCTCGGACCTCCCAAAAAACGTTTCTTTTTTTATATATTTAAAAACAATTAAAACATATAGAAACTAACAAAAATCTGATTTTTTTTTTTAAAATGAAAAAATCATTACAAAAACGAAATGCAGTAAAACCCAACTAAAATGAACTCCGTGGTACCAAAAAATTAAATGGAGTAGAATTTCGTTTTAATTTTTTTATTGTCCACAATATTTTGCTTAAACTTTTTTTCTAAATATTGTGAAATTCTTTCATTTTATTTTCGTATTAAAAATGGCAAAAAAACGGATTTTTGTGGGACTGTCGAAAACAGTTCATCTTAAGCAAGTTCGTATTAATAAAGGGTCCGCCAAATAACTTTTTTTTTTTTTGAACTCCTGAACCAATTGGACTTTTTATGGCGTCTTTATGCAAAATTCGTCTCAATGATGTCTCCGAAATGTTCAATTGCTGAGAACGACGGTGAATTGATGTTGATGGCGCTCCACGCACACTTTCTGCCACAGCAGCAATATTCTCGGGTGTACGCACTGTTTTTGGCTTTTCACGCTTTGGTTTATCGATGAGGATGCCAATTTCTTTCACTTTTTTACAAGATAACGAACATACGGACCATATTCGTTCAGCGGAAGGATAAAACTAATTATCTGTCAAATCAGACATGAGCTAAGTGTTACCATTCACGAAATAAGCACTAGTTGAAAAAAAAGGATAGATGGCGGACCCTTTAGATGTTAATATGAAGTTCTTACCAAAACGTCACGACTTTCTAATTATTTCGTAATAACCGATGTTTTATCTTGACCGAGGATTTACCTTGACTGAAAATAGTCATCAACAACACAAAAGTGTGACGATAATTTGTATATTTTTGAACAATTAAAAAACTTCAAAAAGGTTTAACTCATTAATGGCACGTCATAGATCCGCTGGATATTTTTCAACCAAACTTTCCAGATACATAGAATTATGCTTCATTAAGAAGATGTTGTTAAAGCGTCGCCCTCTAGTGGAAATATTGGCAGCCAAATTTAATTAATACTTTGAAAGCATATAAATCGTAGAATTTTGTAAACAAATCTTTATTCAAAAATATATGAAAAATAATTGTTTTCAAGTTAACCGATTTTTAAAAGTTTTTGAGAAAAGATTGTGATTTTTTAAAATTGCCATATGACAATCCTGACGATATAATTTTTATAAGTTTAGTAGTATTTTAATAAAAACCATCCATTATTTAAGTTTTGAGTGAAAACGATATAAATTTTGGAATATTTTAGACTTTGTGTATTTGAAAAATTCATCGTTCGAACTGTCAGAATTTCAAAAATTCTAAACAATTGAACAGTTCATGCGAATAAGGACGAATAGACCACTTTTCCGCAAACACGTTTTTTTTTGCATAAATGCATTTTATTAGCAGAGCCCTACAATCCTATGCAGAAATTTTGGGGAAATTTTAACTTTTAAGGCTAAAAAAATGACTTTGAAAGTGCAATAATTCGTATATTTTTATATTTTTGTTTAAATTGGGAGTGAACTAACGCACAATTTTGATTAAATACAACACAAAAACATACAACGATGTGTTAAAAGAACATTACGAGGAACGGTAACGATGTGTTAAAAGAACATTACGAGGAACAAACCACACTTATTATATTGGCAAAAAATTTTACCGTTCTTGAGTTATAAGACTTTAAAGTGTGGAAAGCAAAAAGGGCGAATATTCATCCTTAACAAAATATTATATAAAAATTAGTCAAGTTTTGCAAGTCTCATAAAAATGTAGTCAAAATCTGCTGCAAAATAACACATTTTTATTCAAATTTCAATACATTTTTTTGGATATTTGCCCTTTTTCCATTTAAGCAAAAATTGAAGTACAATTTTTGGCAAGTTCTCTTTCGAAATTGCCAAAAATTGTATATAGGTAGATGTGACTTAAATCTTTAAGCTAATACCAAAAAGTTGACAAAAATATTATTTTTTAACCGTTTCCTGCGTTTTTATTGTCCCCTGTAAAATTCTACAAATGGTCTATTCGTCTTTATTCGCATGAACTGTTCAATTGATGAATAGAATTTTTGAAAATCATTTGCGTATTTTTTCGTCAACATAACGAAAAAAAATAAATTATATGATATGATAAGATAAGATAAGAATTTTTTTATATTTTTAAATAATTTTCATCCAAAAAAGGTCAAACATTGTTTTTTTTAATAACTATTTGGCAACTCTGGATAACAATTTTTCACAATATTTTTATTCACAATTGTAGTCAAGACAACGAATAATTTTAAGGCTCTTAAATCACTTAATTATCTTCATCCAGTAAAAAAAATAAAAATATAGCCGTTTAAATGTCCACGGTCGAAAAAGGAACACTGTGTCAAAAATGAGTTAATGTTTGAGCCATAGAATTTTATTAGGTGTATGAAGAACTATTTTCATACACAAATTTTAATTTTTAGAAATACGATTTTAGACTGAGACTAGTTGTGACTGTTTTAAGACTATTTTTAAGACTGAAAGTCACAGACTTTTTAGTACGAAATCTAAATAATGGTGTTTAAAAAAAAATTAATTATTGAACAAATTTTTTTAAAATAATTTGAAATATTAATAAAATTGTAAAAAAAAATTGTGAAATTTTTTAAAATTTGTTTTGATCTTGCATTTCGTTGGAACTCTTCGCGGACCACCTGGAATACCCAACGGACCGGCGGAACCTTTGGCTTAGAGGTCTCTCCAGTTCTATATAGGGAACATTTCTCCCTGAAAATGGATTTTGTCCTTTATTATATAAAAGTTGAGCATGACTTTAAAACACATTAAAAATTTCAGAACTCTATCACTTTTAGTTTTGAATTTTTTGTTACTTTTATAATCGAACCGATAACCCAAAAGTACAAAAAATCTATCAAAATATGACAGTATTGACTAAAAATTGGTATAATTTGTTTGAATATGATCTACTTACAAATAATAATGTCATAGTAATTGATTTTTGCTAGAAAAATAAGAGAATAATCAACTTTTCCATAAAAATATTTTTTAAACAATTCAAAAATTTACTATAGACATCAGTGATGCATTTTTTTGTTTTGGGGCCAAATTGACAATTTAAAAGGGCCAAAATACCATTGATAGGGCCACAGGGATAATAAAGTTAGTACTATAGTACTTTTTTTTTGTACTATTTGATATGGAAAAGTACCATGGTACTCCTTTGACTCTTTTAGTACTATTTACATATAAATAAAAATTAAAGATAGACTTTGAATTTTCACACAATTGCAATTAATACTATAATTAATATGCAATTTTATTTAATTTTGAAAGACGTGGTTGGGAAGAATGAGTGTATTTTCTAAACATCATAGCTGCATTGTAAATTTTTCAATTTTGTTGAATCAGACTGCGCAGTTTCTGGTATTGAACCTTCGTCAGTGACCCTGTTTTTTGAATAATGTAATATTTGTTATTGTCATTTGATCGATTGCGTCTATATGAAATTTTCTGTGCAATCACTGACCGTGGTATAGATAAACTGATTTCTAATGCCACATGCATCTATCGTTAGGTCGAGTTTTGTTGTGATTTAAACTAGTTTTATTCAATACACGGTGTTTTGTTCTTGCATGCATAATCTCAGAAGTACAACTCCAACAACACAACAGTTCTATTTTTAGAAACTTCAAGATTCAACATTTAATTCAATTACCCGTTCATAAATTAACATTTATCAAATGAATTTATTTGGATCCAATCGTTGTAAATGGAATTCATTAAAGATGATTTTATTTGAGTTCGAGTAAAAAAAAAAGTGTTCGAAAAGTGAAAAATAAATATCTAAAAAAAGTACAATTGAAAAAAGGCCATTGCCAACATCTTCAAATTTGCATTGTGATTCTAAAATCGAATGAGTAATGAAATAGATTTCCTTGAAAAAAAAGGTGAATTTAAGAAATAGTCTGATAATTTTTATAAATTCTGTAACTAAAATCAACTAAATTTTGTTTCTATATACAAATAAATTTTAAAAACGTTAATTTATAATAAAAACTTGTATTTCGTACTATGAGGGTTGAAAAAGTACGATTTTTTGTGCTGGTTGGTACTATTTGAAAATCCCATTTATCATCCCTGTAGGGCCATATTTTTAAAAAATTCGATTATTAGATTTTTATTAAAATAAAAATAATATTAATCTGTTAATTAGAGTTCGTCATTTTAATGCTTTTTTGAAAATGCAAGACAAACCCCTCTGACAATAAATTTTAACATAATTTTTGAATTCTCATAAATTATTTCCGCTCTTGCAATAAATAACATAACATTTTTATAAAGCCTCCAAAAACACATTTTTTTTAATAAAAAATGAATTGCGGCACTTCTTTTAAAAATTTGGACAAATATAAAAAGATTTAAAAATGTTATCGTCCTGCATTCAAAAATTTTAAAACCTGACCTCCTGGTACGAAAATATATGATTTTGAATGCGATTTTTATAAAAAAATAAACAACTCCCCGTTTTCATTCTCTAAGGAACTAGCATATGCCCTCATCGAATAAAAAAAAATCAGGCAAATTTCAAAAAAAGTCTGAACTAAACGGTTTAAAGTAGTTAGTTCAATTTTGAGCTGAAAGGGCCAAAATAGATAAGAAAGTACCACAGGGCCATCAAGCAGTCAAAAGTGCCACAAATGGCCCTATTGTGCCACGTTTTGCATCACTGATAGACATGTTACCAACTTGTCTCTTAAAAGTTTAAAGACACACAAAGTTAACTTATACAAAAAATTTATTAAATCATAAATAATAATAATTTTTCTGCTTGCATTTTTATAGTGGACTTTTATATTAAAACAAAAAAGATATTTTTATGAAAATTTAAAACCATTTTATACAGTTTTTTTATTTTTTTGACTTTATATACATCGATATCATTTTTATGTAATTTTTAAATAATAAGGATCTTTTGACATCCACATATTTACAAAAATAAAGCAAATCAAACATATTAGCTAGGTTGATACTAGTATTTCGATCTGGCTAAAGATCTCATCAGAACCCGAAGTTTTAGATAAGCTAGTGCCTCCAGAATACGTAGAGCTTTAACAAAAAACCTATAATTCATAACTTTTGATCCTTTCTAGTCTTCTTAGTAATCAAACACGTGGATAGGGTTTTTTCCTAACAAGCATCATGACGTTACTAAACTTTGAAGACCAAAAATGTTCCATTTTATTAGAAAGGAGTTTTAGATTTTACTCTGCCTCAAGCAATATTTTTCACAGTTTTATTAGTTTTTGGCTTTATATACATCGAAATTATTTTTATGTTATTTTTAATTAATTTACAAAAATAAAGCAAATCAAACATTTGTTTTTTTTTTAATTTTTAAAAAGTGTTCAAAAAAGGTGACTTTTTAAAAAAATCTTAAAAAAATCAAAGAGTTTTTTGAATTTTTTTTAATAGACAAAATGTTAGATTTTCCGAATCAGTCAAATTTTTTATTGAAGGTTTCTATTTGTATTTTTGGCAACACTTTAAAGTTAACGTGTCTTTAAAGATACATTGATAAAAAATGGGTTAAACAACAACCATATTTATATATATGATGATTGATATGAAATGATTAAAATGTAATTAGGAATATGAAAATAAGATTTATTCATATTTAATTATTCAAACTATTCTTTGAATACTTAATTTAATGTAAGATTTTATAAATCTTACATTAAATTTATTGTTAATTTTTTAGGCTTAAAATAAATTCCATTAAAATTAATTGAACTCATAGTTGATTTTAAGTAAACAACAGTAGTTAATTTTAACTAACAATGTAGATAAACTACACTGAAAAAATTATCTTTCATGATAGTAATGAAACAATTTCATAGTATTTTTTTCCTATATTCAATGCAGAATTTTATTATATCCAAGAAATTTTAATAATATTAAGAAATTTTCATAAAATTTAAATTAATTTAATGAAAATTTCCTTTAAAGCTGTGAAATTATTTCAGACTTTTTTTTATTTTCACATAAAATTTCACAATTTCATTAATTTGCATACATTTCAAACTTTAGTTTTAAGTTTTAATTCTCAAGTGTTGAACATTTTTATAAAGTGCTTTATTATTTCAATGTAGCCTTGAATAAATTTTGGACTTTTATGAAATTGTTTAAAATATCATATGAAGCGGTTCATTGGCCTAGTTCTAATGCAGTTTTCAAGAAAACTTCTTAATATTAAAAAATTTTATGAGAGTTTTATGAAGATTTTCATTAATTCTACAAATATTTCATAAACATTGACTTTAATGAAATGATTTTCATAGATTCTATGAAAAGTTTCAATGGATGAGTTTTAGTGACAATTTTTATTAAAGCTATGAAGAAATTCATTACTGAAGTGAAGATAATTCTCTTAGTGCAGGGCCCACCCCCTTGAAGATCCAAATTTGAGATTTACCATATTACAAAGGGCCGTAAAATGTTAAATTAAGCAACAAAAATATTTGCTCTCTAAAAGTCAAAAAGTTCTAACGTATTTAGTTTTTAAATTGTGGGTCTTTCCTTTTTTAGCCCCTTACGCGTTTGAAATTATTTTATTGAGGGCTTGCCTGCAATTAGTGCTATGTATTTTTATGTGAATTTTTTTGGAAATCGAAAAAACTGATTTAAAAAGCTTTTTAGATATTTTATTGACATCATGTGTCAAAATGATTCACTACCTTATGTACTAAATACTGCATTAAAAGAAATCTGGATTTATAACCGGAGGGGAAATATGGAAATTTTACTTCCCCTCTCCCTCAGCAAATCAAAAGGTGAAAAAAGGAATAAGACAAAAGAAGAAAAGAAGAAAAGAAGAAAAGAAGAAAAAGAAGAAAAGAGACAACAGAAGAAAGAAGAAAGAATAAAAGATACATAAGACAATAAGAAAGAAGCAAAGAAGAAAAGGAAATCCCCTCAATACCGAAGAATACCTCAGACCAAACTAATAACATCTCCACTAAAAAAGAAGCAAATACTAAAATACAGCCAAGAAGAAAGAAGAAAGAAGAAAGAAAAGAAGAAATAAGAAATCAGAAAAGAAGAAAAGAAGAAAATAGAGTGAAAGAGAGAGAAAAAAGGGTGAAGCAAATGAAAATAAAAATTTGGCTCCAGTTGGCACACACATGAGTTTTTATTCTAATAAGATTCATATTTTAATTCTAAGCTTTTTATCGACTTCTAATTAGATTTTGAAAAGCTGTTCGATTTTGACATCTGCACTCAGAATTATGGTAGTTTAAGAGCGTCATGTTATGATTACAATGTCTAACATTCATAATATGATCGTAACAATCATATTATGATTCTAAATGAAGTTGTGTTATCGTTTTCCGTAATCATAATATGATCAGCCAGAATCATACACACAGAAAACAATTTTGTAGTTGCAACAGAATTTTTTGCCAACCGAAAGATTGATTGCGTTCATTTAATTTTTTTTGCTTGCTCAAAATTTTGTGTACATTGGAAGACATGAATCCGATTGGTGTGTCAATTTCCTGAATAATGATCCTTAACCCTTTTTCACTACCGTTGCATTAAAGCAACACATACAATTAAGGTTCGATAATTTTGGATAGGAGGTACTAAAAAGCACATGATAATCTGAGGTAGTTTCTATAAAAATAATTTAAAACTAATGCTCCAGGGTTGCCATTTAAAAAATTGAAAAATACAATTTTTGTCATTTTTTTATGGCACACGCAGAAAAAATTGTTGGAATATTATCGAAGTGCTTAATAATTATCACAACTACATAAGTTTCAAGTTAGTTTTACATATATTTTATATGTATTTTTTTTAGAAATATTTTACTAGGCTTGTATATATTTTACAAAAATTTGTAAATATTTTACTAGAACTTTGTAGTTTTACAATTACTAAGCACTTCGAAAATATTCACCCAGTTTTTTTCTGCGTGTAATCAATCAGAATTAAAAAATCGAATGAAGGATTGATTGAATTCTTTAAAGTTCTATATATTAGTGTGGCCCAAAAGACTTTTGTTGACATACTATTGAACGTACCAGAAATTATGAGAGGGGCCATCGTTTGTAATGTATGGACCAAATTTTGACACCCTACGATGCGTGAAGGGCGGCGCACTGTGGTCAATATTTTGAGATAGCGGCCAAAACTCCTTTTGGTTTTTGTTCTCCGATTTTAAAGTTATTAGACTCATATGAAAGTAGACAGTAGTAAACCTCGGGAGCCAAAAAATTAGAGCTCTATTTCAACTATTTCACTGAGAACAGGGTGGTCCAAAATGGGCTTTTTCAGAATTTAATAAATTTATGATATTTTTAGTTAATTTTTAAAGTTTAAATGATCATAACTTTTTAGTTTTTCAAGATTTTTGGAGGAAATAAATTTTGTGTTATAACTTAACTTATTTCCTATTACTGGTAAAAAAATTGAAGATCTACTGTTTTCAAAACAATTTAAATATTTTTTTTAAAAAAGGCCAAATTTCTCGGAAATTTCCTACTTCATAGAGCACAACTCCTGTGAGTCAAGCTGAGTCAAAACACAAATTTACTATTTTGTAGTCCTAACTCTCCCCTACATTCCTCTATATACATGTCCATGCATCGGGACTGCACTTTTTGAGCTACAGCAATTTTTCTGACCCAAGGTAAGATATTCGGTACAAATGCACGTCATATTTTTTGAGAAGTTATTTGTATGTGAAAGTGGATATTATGCAAATATTTTGATGAAATTTTGTACAAGAGTTCTTATTGACCCAAAAAATAATTTTGTTGAAATTAGGAGAAGTTGGCCCATATTTGGACCTAGTCCACATAGAAGGGTGTATCAAAATTTTGACAAAAATGACAATAGAACTCTCAAATTCTGTGGTATCTGGCAATTCATTTGGAAAAGGTAAAAAATGACTTTATTGACATCTAATATTACATAACTTAAATACCTGAAAATTGCAAATAAATTTAAAACCAATGGAAATAACTGGTAGAACCAAGTACCTGTTATATTATTACCAGTACCTGTTAACTCTCAAATTATGTGGTATCTAGCAATTCATTTGGAAAAGGTAAAAAAGATTTTATTGCCATCTAATATTACACAACTTAAATACCTGAAAATTGCAAATAAATTTAAAACCAATGGAAATAACTGGTAAAACCAAGTACCTGTTATATTATTGCCAGTACCTGTTAACTCTCAAATTATGTGGTATCTAGCAATTCATTTGGAAAAGGTAAAAAAGATTTTATTGCCATCTAATATTACACAACTTAAATACCTGAAAATTGCAAATAAATTTAAAACCAATGGAAATAACTGGTAAAACCAAGTACCTGTTATATTATTGCCAGTACCTGTTAACTCTCAAATTATGTGGTATCTAGCAATTCATTCGGAAAAGGTAAAAAAGATTTTATTGCCATCTAATATTACACAACTTAAATACCTGAAAATTGCAAATAAATTTAATACCAATGTAAATAACTGGTAAAACCAAGTACCTGTTATATTATGTTTCAAAGAGGTTAAAAAGATCATGTGCTCTATGAAGTAGGAAATTTCCGAGAAATTTGGCCTTTTTTAAAAAAAATATTTAAATTGTTTTGAAAACAGTAGATCTTCAATTTTTTTACCAGTAATAGGAAATAAGTTAAGTTATAACACAAAATTTATTTCCTCCAAAAATCTTGAAAAACTAAAAAGTTATGATCATTTAAACTTTAAAAATTAACTAAAAATATCATAAATTTATTAAATTCTGAAAAAGCCCATTTTGGACCACCCTGTTCTCAGTGAAATAGTTGAAATAGAGCTCTAATTTTTTGGCTCCCGAGGTTTACTACTGTCTACTTTCATATGAGTCTAATAACTTTAAAATCGGAGAACAAAAACCAAAAGGAGTTTTGGCCGCTATCTCAAAATATTGACCACAGTGCGGCGCTCCCCGATCAAAAGTGTTTATCATATCCGAACAAATCTTTAAAATTTTTATTTTACTATCTCGATTATAACTATATAGAATAACAACATGACTAATGTCATTATGCCACATATATTCAATATGTCCATATTTTGCATATAAAGGACAATAAGGACCTTTGAATTTAAAATAAGCATATCACAAAAAATGTTATAAGTTTTGATGAAAAGCAGCTATGTTATCAGTATTTATGCCAATTCAAAGGTATTTTCAGTATCTTTTCAAGGACATACCACACAATCAAATCGGCCACACAACCATTTAGTTATAGCGGTTTTAGTTAAATTCCGGTATAATTTTTCATTTAATATCTAGTTTTCAAAAAACAAATTATGTAAAAAAATAAAATAAATGTAACAGCAAATAAATAGACAATTAACTTACCTTTAATTTGATATGGCACTTTCCTGTACCAATTTCGTTACGTTACTGAAGCTATTCATATTAACTCAAAACAACAATTTTTGATTTTTACCTTAAAAAATCTTTTCTTTTGAAATTGTCAATTGAGGTGTAAAATAAAATCAGTCTTTTTATATTGAATGCAAAAGACATATAATCGTAATTTATTGTAAAAATTAAATCAAATCGCCGAACAGATACTATATATTTAATGCGTTATTTTCTGATAAAACACCAATTGAAGAAAAGATAGAAATTCTTTTATCTATGTCGACTAATCAATCCCCAGCACTCGTACTGTAAGAGGCAATCCAAAGATTCTGAAAGAAAATGCCAGGTTAAGCAACTTCGCCAATAACCGAACAGAAAATATACATCGCCATCGAATCATCCAAAAAGTCTATCATAGAAGTTATATCTTCCAAGTAAAATCTTAACATTAGGGTAATGGGTTATAGTGGGAAATTGGGCAATGTTAATTAAACAATTTTAACGAGTTTTGTTGTTAAACTACAAAAAACACATGCCAATTTGGCATGTCAATACTGCTGAAATTACATTTCGCCACATCCTACTTTTTATCATCTTTCGTTCACTTTTGCATAATTGTTATTTTTTAGTTATTTTATGGTTTTTGAAATATGAATTTTTATGTCGTTTAAACAGTGTTGCTGAAATTACATTTTCCAGTTCCCCAATTCACCCCATCTTCCCCTACACTTTCACTGAATTCTAGTTAAAATTTTTTTTTTCACAATTAGGCTGCACACTAGGGGTACAACCAAAATAAGGCCCTATCACCACGCTGTAGCCGATGTTGTGCTGAAACCGAAAAATGTTTCCTCAGGTCATTTCGGAACAAAAACGTTCCGCGTCAAAGCCGATTTCTGAAAGTCCTTTAAGATTTTTTTTTTATTTTTTCAAAAATTTTTTTTTTTCAAAATTTTTTATTTTATAATTTACATTTCTTATTGTAATTATATGATTATAATCAAAATCACAATCTAAAAACTATCTTTGTTAAGTGAAATTAACTTAAGATTAAAAGTTCGTGTTGATTTGCATTGGGGGAAAATATCTTGTACGACTTTGATATTATAAAGAAAATATTTTTATTTTTTTAGAACTTACTGATCCCAAACTTAATTGCATTTGACACGGAACCTTTTTTAACGATATCGAAAATCTAAAGATGCAGTTCTTATTGTTTTTTTATGCACTACATGGTATGGATAGGGCCATTTTGATATTTTTAAAAATTGTAAAAAAGTTGTATCCCTACTGCACACACTTGGAAACTTCATTTCTATTTATGGATGTATAAATGTTTTTGGTACATTACCAAGTTTTTTAAATTTACTATCACAAATATTACATTTATACATTTTAATTTGTTAATAATTCACAAATATTCTCAATAATTATTAATTTTTAAATTTTTTTTTTAGTTTTTTTTAACTTGTTTTATTTTTTTTTTCAATATCAAAATGCCAAAATATTTATTACTATTATAAGTTAGTATATTTAGAAACAATGTGCGTAAAAGTTTAATTTAACAAAATAATACTAATTTAAGATATAATGCATTTAATTGCAAACACATAATGGGTAAAAATAGTGTAAGTGTGTAGTTTTACACATTTTGTGTTTAATCTAATTTTAGGAATTTACGTCATACAGTACTTTTCGTTTACAGTCACATCGCTTATAGTCCATTTAGCGATATAGTCCATTTTTACACTTTTACTGTCATCTAAACTCAAATTGCATACAAAATATTTAGGATATAGTCCATTCACGATATAATCACATTTGGCTTATATGCCACTAAACTCTGGCTACTAAAAGTAAATTTATAAGCAAATAATTTAAGTTATAGTCACAATACAGAAAATTTCTAATATAATTGTGAAATCTTGAATTTTTTTCGGTTTAAAATTATTTAAAAAGTTAAGAGGCGAAAACGAAAATTGGAACAAGGAAACTGAGCTGAATCGTTTAAACATCGTTTTTATATTCCAAATTTTCCACCTGTTATAATAATAAATAAATTGCATATAGTCACATTTTATGATGACTATATCACAATTTATTTATAGGCAACAAAATGGCATATAAAAAAACTAGCGATATAGTCACATTAGCGATATAGTCCACAACTTGTGTGCAACTAAGAGATGTGACTATAAGCGAAAAGTACTGTATTACATAAAATCTTACTAAATTTTTAGTAGTAAACTTACAATAATTTTTTAGAGTGTAGGAACATTTTTTGAATGAATAAAAATTGCTGTGCAATGTGTACTTTTTATGTAAAATTAAAAGATCGGAACAAGAAATTTTCCAACTTGTAGCAACTTTAATATTCAGAAAATTACTTCATTTTCTTTTTTAACTTAAAAAATGAGGTATTGTCCATTGATAAACATACAAATTCTATAAATTAATTAGTCAGTGTCCAAAACACTATTTTTAAAAATTGTCTCAAAAGTGCAATATTTTTAAAAAATCCTCTCAAATATCGTGAAATCCGATAGATCAAATTGCTTATTACAGTTTGATAAATATTTGCTTTACAAACAAATAAAAATGATAATAAGAAAAAAAAAAATCTGAACCGCTAAATACATACAACGCGTCAAAGTTTGAATTTAAATTGCGAATATCTCCGCTAGATGCCGCGATAATTATATATATATATCTTTCATTATACTGTTAAACCTCGATTTTTCGGGTTGCACGGGACCGGACTCAGCACGGATAATCGAAAACACTGTTAATAGAAGTTATTTATTTTTCCCGAATTTTAACTCTTTGTGAAAAGAACAACAAAACAAGCTAATGAATATGTGTGGTGCACGGATAATAGAGGAAAACAATAATAGCACGGATAACAGAGGTAAACACGGTTAATAGAGGTAAAAATCAAACCACCAGCTTGCCTGTTAACAGATGTACCCGGTTAATAGAGGCCCGCATAATCGAGGTTCAACTGTATCTTTCTACCAAATTTCGTCAAAAAATTTCCTCGGAATCGATGAGTGATATAAAATGGGTTAAAAAAATATTATCATTCCATGACCAGAATGGCTTTTATCCCAATAAGTGGTTTTCATGGTTGTGGTAAGTGGTGCCTCATTCCACTTAATAAGGAGCTAAAAATTAAAAAGTTAAATGTTATAAAACAAACATTTTTAAAAATATTTAATTTCCGTATTCAATTTTTATAAGCTATTGAATTTTTTGTGTGCCTAATTTTAAGTTAATTAAAAATCTGATTATAAAATTTTTATTAGTTTTAATTAATAAATTCACACTATTATATAATACTGACCCAGGCAGAAAAATACAATCGGCAAAGTGTTGGCAAAGCGTCAGTTTTATAATAATACAGTATTATCCTAATACAGACAGTATTATCCTTGTACCCGATTCATAACAGTGGTCAACCGTTGGTTTGAGCGAACTTGCCACCGTTGGCATAACTTTTACTAATTATTTGTAGACTCAAAATAGCAAACAAAAACTTTAATATTAACAACATTTTTTGCTATATTTATCTCAAATTTAGTAGAATGCAAATAACAGTTTATTTTGCTAAAATCAACAGAAATATTGCTAAAAATATATATAATATGTATGAGTTTTCTATCACTTATATGTATCGCTGCGACCCCCCTTCGCTGTTCCCATAGCACCGAAGTAAAATAATGAATCAGGGCTATGAAACAAAAAGCTTCAATAAATTCGCCAACTCTACACTCAAAAAAAAAAAAAAATAGTTAGTAAAGTCATCAAAAAAATTTTGCTGAGTCAGCAAAATTTTAATCAGGAGGATGCTTGCAAAAAAGTTGCTAATGACAGCAAAATCTTTTGCTGAAAATAAAAGTTTTTAAAAGTTTTGCTAACACTTAGTGGATTAGAAATTGAAATACCCTTGCTTAAAAATTAATAAAATTTTTGCTGAATATTAGTAGACTGAAAAAACTCAAAAAATTTGTAGAAATATTATGCTTTAGTTAATTTATTTGCTGAAAATCATAAAAACATATTTTTGTGACTTTTTTTTTAAATAATTTGCAATTTTACACAATATAAAAATGTTCATACTCCCGAATTAACGACATGAATTAATGTAATATCTAAAAAAATAGAAATAGTTATATGTATATAACATAAACAAAATTATGTTTTAACTAATTACATCAATGGTTGTCTAAATGATGCTATATTTTAAAGGAACTCAAATGCTGCAGATAATTATAGAAACGAAACAAAAAAATTACAAAATATAACATATACATGCAGTGAACTCTCAAAAACGTGAAATAATTTTTGCAAGGGGTGTGCGCTTTTCTGATTTTACTACAGAATTGAACCACTTAGAATAAATTCTATTCCAAGTACTTCAGAATCAATCATAATGTTGATTATTTAACAAAAAAATAAAATATGCAAAGATTTTTAATATTTTTCTAATGAAAAAATTAGAAAATTTTTTTTAAATATTCAGACACCTGCCTATAGAAAAATATTAACACTTTAAAAAATTTTTCGTATTAGAACACTTTCTAATTCTGGAACTTTTTTAAATAGACCAAATTCAGAATCTAAGACAATTATTGCATACCCAAATTATTGATTTTAATACGTTTTTGATATTTAACAGTTCTTAATTTCTAATGCATTTACTATAAAAATTACTGCTAATTCTATTTAAATTTTGTTCTATACGTTTTAAAACAATTCTGATATAAAAAATTCTTAAATTCGGATATACAGGAAAAGAGTTTTTCTGCTCACGTTAGAAAAGGTGTTTACTATAAGGACGTTGTTAAATTATTATTCGGGGATTCCCCAAATTACTAAAATATTGAAGAAGTAGAAAGATTTCTTATAAAAAAAATGTGTTCACGTTTTAGAGCTATTGAACTTTGTGCACGTTTTGGAATAGTCAATGTAAAAAAAGAGTTTCTGTGACGTTCATGTTACTGGATGTTCCTGTTTCTGCGAGTCCACTGTACAACTCTTTTTTTTGCAATAAGAAAAACGAAACATAAAAATCTAATTAAGATGTGTGTCTTTGTCTTTGTCTTTCGCTTTAGTCTGTCTACCTGCTGTATATTTGTTTGCAATTTCCCCACACTAGATTATTAATCTCTATAAATATTTGGTTTACAAATACACATTTAATCTTTATTAAATTTAAATATTTTATTTTGTCTTTTATTTAATAAATAGACAATTACTTTCACAAGCCGGTGACAACGCAAAATTTAAGTTGTTTCAATCCACAATTTTGTTTTATGTCTGAAAAGCAGATACAAAAATCTTCCATGTTTAATTTTTTATATTGGTTACTAGAGTTGTACTTTTTAGTATCATTTTCCTAGTCAATACTACATCTTGACATGCCGCGACAATTAATTCATTCATTTATGTGCTCATCAGCACTATTTTTTTAGCAAAATAAATTAAAAAACATTAGTATAATATTAGTAAAACATTAGTTCAAAACAGATAAGTGCTGAATAAGTATAACTAAAATTTTAGCTAAAAACATAATTTTAGAAAAATATTTGCTGAAAAATATTATATCTGGTTAACGTTTTACTAACTTTTCTACTAACTTATTTTTTGAGTGTACATCAAGTGGCGACCAACAACTGTTCTAAGACTTATCATCTCTCGCAATTACAGTGTTGCCATGTTTAAGCCTTTCTCCACTATCCCCTTTCCAAAGAAGCCACACATTAATTAATAGGAAGAATTTCCTGAGTGTTGCTTCTCTTTAAAAAAAAAAAAAAAGATTGCTGATTTCGTAAGGGCAGACTTTTATTCCCATTAAAAAAACCTAAAAAAAACTTAAAAAAAATGTTAAAAATTACTCTTTTTTAAATTATTTAATTGTCTACTAATATTTAGTAAATGGTTTTGCTGATTTCAGCAGATTATATTGTTACTTTCAATTAATTAAAATTGAACTGAAATATAACTAAATATTTGTAAATTCAAAAGATTTATTTTTGCTATTCTTATATTACTAATATTTAGTAAAAAAATCTGCTAATTTGAGCAGATTTTTCTGCAAGCTCATTTTTAACTAATTCTTAGTAGATGTTTTAACTAGTTTTACATGTTGATTTCTATGTGTGTGTAATAAAACACATTTAAAAAGCAGTAATACAGTTGGGTCTTAGTTTTATACATCATATTTAAGTGTGTGAAATATAATAAATTCTTAAAAAAAAAAAACAAATATTGGTATAGAATTTGGCGGATGGTACTAGCAAAACTCATGCTTTGCAAACAAAATAGCGTTTTCCAAGTACAATATTACACTCAAAAAATAAGTTAGTAGAAAAGTTAGTAAAACGTCTTGTAAATCAGGTATACTATTTGTTAGCAAATTTTTGCTAAAATTCTGTTTTAAGCTAAAATTTTTGTTATACTTATTCAGACTTAACTGTTTTGAACTAATGTTTTACTAATATTATACTAATTTATTTTGCTAAAAAAAATTGTGCTGATAAGCACATTAATAGTGTGGACGACAACCAGATTGAAATATATGCGCAGAATGAAGCAGATGTCGCGGCATGTCAAGATGTAGTAGAGAAGAGGCAAATGATACTAAAAAGTACAACTCTAATAAGACATATAAAAAAATCAACCAGGGAAGATTTTTGTATCTGTTTTTCATACATAAAACAAAATTGAGGATTAAAGCAACTTAAATTTTGCGTTGTCACCGGCTTGTGAAAATAATTGTCTATTAATTAAATAAAATACAAAATAAAATATTTAAATTTAATATGTATTTCTAAACTAAATGTTTATAGATTAATAATCTAGTGTGGTCAAATTGCAAACAAACATATACAGACATGTAGACAGAGTAAAGCGAAAGACAAAGACACACATCTTAGGTAGATTTTTATGGTTCCTTTTTCTTATTGCAATAAAAGGGTTGTTTTTTTCGTTTTGTTTGTTTTTGTTTATTTTTTCGTTTCGTTTCTATAATTATCTTCGGCATTTGCGTCCTTTAAAAGATAGCATCATTTAGACAACCATTGATGTAAGTACATAGATGAAAGAAAATTTTTGTTATGTTATATATATTTATTTCTATATATTTTCAGATATTAAATTAATTCATGTCGTCAGTGTGGGAAAATGAAAATTTTTATATTTCGTAATTATTGTAAATTATTTTTAAAAGAATCACAAAAATATGTTTTATAATTTTCAGCAAATAAATTAACTAAATTACAATTTTTTTACAATTTTGTTTGCGTTTTTTTCAGTCTACTAAAATTCAGCAAAAAATTTATTAATTTTTAGCAAGGCTATTTTATTTCTAATCCACTAAGTGTTAGCAAAACTTTTGCTGAATCTACTAATTTTGTTGCTAAAAATCAGCTCGCATTTATAGTAATTAAATGTGCTAAAGTCCCAAAACTTATTTAACAAATTGTGAAAAACAATCTGCTGTAGGCGTGTCCCTATCCGGATTTCATTCCTGCCCAAGGAAATCTTCAGGGGACATTGTTATTAGAATTTCTAGAGATATTTGTTATGTTAAATCACAAACTCAATGAGATTTTCTTGTCCTCGTCTAGGAGCGAGATTCAAAATTTAAAATATCAAAGAAAAAACAAAAACAACAACAAAATATTATCACAATTGGCTTTGTCATCTTCCAAATACTACTCTGTTTTTTTGACAGACCTAGCAATGTAGTGACGTTTATTCAAGTAAATCAACAATAGAAAATTATATGTTTTCTATTAGTGTCAGTTACATTTAAATTGATTTTCAGCAAAAGATTTTGCTGACATTAGCAATTTTTTTGCAAGCACCCTCCTAACTAAAATTTTGCTAACTCAGCAAAATTTTTTGCTTACTTTACAAACTTTTTTTTTTGAGTGTAGTTGTACCTTTGATCATTTTTAACACGGTGGGGATTTCAAAAATAGCAGTGGCTTGCTAGCACTATTTTTTTTTTTTTGGTACTGTTGGCAATTTCTACTTGGGGAGATGCCTTTGATTGTTTTAAACCATAGAATTTTTATTGGTTTAATTTGTTTGCACAATATATGGCACAACTTTATAATGTTGTAAAATTATTTTTAAATCTTAACACCCACATAATATTGAGTTATGACAAATGGCGAAAACTTTTGCTTAATTAACGTCTTTGCTTTTGTTTTAAATAAAGTTTTAAACGTTTTTACCAGAAGGTCAAATTATGGTTAATTTATACAACTTTTATGGCTTTATAATAACGTTTTAAAAACAAAAACTGTTGACAATAGTTTTGTTTGGTATTTTTTGTAAAAAATAGTTAAGTGACATATTTATGCAAATTAAGAAGAAAAAGAAAAAATAAAAATTAATAATCTGATAAAATTATATTAACGGTTTTTATGGCACCGTCTTACAAAGAAAACATAATTAATTGTGACCTAATACAATTGCCTAATAACCTATAGCATATTACCACAAACTATCGTTTAGATATTATGGAATACCCTTAGGTTATTATACAATCATCCAATAGCATCATAATTATCAACCTCATCGGCATTTAAAACTATAAACATTAATGTACAGGTAAGGAAAAAAGTATATGGTACAAAGTAACAAAGTTATTTTATTCTTTAATAAAATGCTTTTATTTTTAAAATGTAAATGTTTTAAAAAAGTTGGACAATCCCTAAATTAAAAAATACGTCATTTGCTTGGATAACTGGATAACTTACCCAGCAAAAAATAAACTCGATTTGGTAAGTAGTAACTACATCTGTACAATTAAAAAAAAAAAGTTTGTAAAGCCAGCCAAAAATTTTGCTGAGTCAGCAAAATTTTAGTCAGGAGGGTGCTTGCAAAAAAATTGCTAATGTCAGCAAAAAGCTTTTGCTAATGTCAGCAAAAAGCTTTTGCTAATGTCAGCAAAATCTTAGCAACAGAATTAGTAGATTCAGCAATATTTTTGCTAACACTTAGTCGATTAGAAATTCAAAAACCTTTGTTAAAAGTTACTAAAATTTTTGCAGAATATTAGTAGTCTGAAAAAAACTCAAAAAATTTGTAGAAAAATTATACTTTAGATAACACGGTGAAAAAAAACTTGGAAAACAAACTAGCGTGGGTTATAGGTCTTGTTAAATACTTTACAAATTGTGTCAAAAAATTTCAGAAACACCCTCAAATTCAGAAGTTATTCTAAAAACACCGTTTTCAGTGATGTTCGTCAACTTATCGACCTGTAACTCAGTCAGTTTTTGTCCGATTTAAAATTTTTTATCGGGTTTGGAAAGAAAACTGATTACGCTTTAAAATGCCGTGCATTTTTTGATATATTTGTAAGTTATAATTATTGTTTTTGTTAAGAATATCTACAAAGAAAAAACCAAAATTATAATATTTTTTGATTTTAGTAGCTTTTCACTGCATATTTTTAATATGAAAGCTTATAAAAATTTATACCAACGTATAAAGAAAATTTAGTTCTTAACAAAACATGGTTTTCATTTTTCAAATCGGATGAAAATTGCAAAAGTTATTCAACTTTTCATTAACACCTGTTTTTAACTATACATGTTTTTAACTATACATGTTAACTTAGGTTAAGCTATTTGTACAGTTTTTAATTTACGTTTGTAAGTCAAGTGGTTTACCAAAAGATTTGTCTGCAATCCCAAAATGTTTACTTTAGAAAAAGTTTAGTAACTTCTGCAAATATAAACCGATTTTAAAAAATAATATCTCGTTTTTTTCTATATAAAATTGTCTTTGAATTACAGTGCAAGGTTAGGTGATAGGTTTTCATAGAAAAAAATTAAAATAACTCTTGTTGAATTTTAAAAATTAGAAAAAAAAAAAAAATAAAAAAATGAGAAACTTTTGATAAACACCTAATTTTTTGGAATATATATTTAATGAATACATTTCATAAAAGCTTAAGTCTTTTCCTTTCCAAAACTGTTAAAAATTTGAAATCGGTCAAAAAATGTGTGAGTTAGAGGTACTAAAGTGCTACGACCTACCCTAAAACAGTTTTTTGAAAATAACTCAAAATTTTGAGGATGTTTCAAAATTTTTGAAAACCGTTTTTGTATGTCCTCACCTAGGCTTACAACACCCACTAGGTCGGTTTTCCAGTTCTGACAAAAAGTGTTTTTTTGTAGCAGTGTGTAATTTATTTGCTGAATATTCTAAACATTTTTTGTGATTCTTTTAAAAATAATTTATAATAAGTTTCAAAATATAAAAATGTTCATACTCTCACATTGATGACACGAATATATAAAATATCTAAAAAATTTGAAATAATTATATATATATCATAAACAAAATTATCTTTTAACTACTAATTATAGAAACGAAAAATAACAAAATATAACATATCCAACTCTTTTTTTGGAATAAGAAAAAGGAAACATAAAAATCTCCCTAAGATGTGTGTCTTTGTCTTTCGCTTTAATCTGTCTACCTGTCTGTATATTTGTTTGCAATTTGACCACACTAGATTATTAATCTCTATAAACATTTAGTTTACAAATACACGTTTAATCTTTGTTAAATTTATTTATTTATTTAAGTCTATGGATACAATATCCTTACAGATTGGATACAAAAATTAATATATTTAAAATAAATTATTTAACAAAATTTTAAATTGGGAGTGAGAAACACTAAAATTATTACAATAAATATTAAATAATCTCATAGATCTATTTAGTGGTTCATTTAAGGCATATTCAGTTGTGTGAATATCAATATGAAAAAATTTACTTATATTTCTAAAACTTCTTGGTGGAATATATATTGAAATTAACTCTAATAGCTCAGTAGTAAAAAAGTTAAACTAGCAATATTTTTGTTTTTTATTTAATTGATAGACAATTACTTTCACAAGCCGGCGACAACGCAAAATTTAAGTTGTTTGAATCCACAATTTTGTTTTATGTTCGAAAAACAGATATAAAAATCTTTCATGGTTGATTTTTTTATATGTCTTACACGAGTTTTACTTTTTAGTATCATTTTACTCGTCACTACTACATCTTGATATGCCGCGACATCTAATGCATTCTTCGTATATCTTTCAATCTAGTTGTCGTCCACACATGTGCTAATCAGCACAATTTTTTTAGCAAAATAAATAAGCAAACCATTAGTAAAATATTAGTAAAACATTAGTTCAAAACAGTCAAGTGCTGAATAAGTATAACTGAAATTTTAGCTGAAAACAAAATTTTGGGAAAAAATTTGCTGAAAAATAGTATACCTGATTTACAAGACGTTTTACTAACTTTTCTACTAACTTATTTTTTTGAGGGTATGTTTTCAAAATAGCGTTTAACCGCCATGCATACAATAATGCATTTAAGGAAGATATTTTATTGTGCTTTCCTAAATGCTTTCTTTTGAATCAATAAAGAATGCATACAATGAAGCATTAAATTACTCAGTGATACAAAAAATAATGAAGTTGAAATTCCTGGGAAGTGATACTCTCTTTCTGGTAAATGTTGTCGAGTGCAACAAGCATCTGTTTTTGAAATTTGGTGTACACCTCCAAAATCTTGAGTTATGGTTATAAAACCCGGGCTTTCGTACCTTAATCCGCTTATAAGCCAGTAACTTAGTCGAATATCATTCGATTTCAAGTTTCTCAGTGGATTTAGAAAGAAGAAAGTAAGACCAGCAAAGTATTTTGTAAAGGAACTTTACTGTATATGAATTTATTAAGAAAGAAAATTTAATTATGAGTAAAACGCAACTTCGTTTTAAAAAATCTGTTAAAAATTGACTGAGTTATAAAACTTAATTAACACAAAATATTTTTAAAAAATACAATTTTTGGCCATTCAAGTCAAAAATCTTTGCTTGGCCGTTTTTTTTTTTAATTCAGCATCATCATCATATTCTGAAATCATTTTTATGTTATTTTTCCCCTAAAAACGTTTTTCCATTGTAACAATTTCTTTTGTAACATTTGCTTACTTTATATTTTTGCGGCTTTTAAAAGTGTGGCCTGAAACGGAGTCGCTTTTTGACTCTACTTGATGCTCACGAGTAGCGTGAGCTGCCACTTAAACCAAGTGGCCTGAAATATTAGTTTGACAAAAGTTGCAATCATCTGGTTTATGAAAGAGTTGATGATGCCAAGTCGTAGACGCAGAAAATGGCAAAGAAACTGACGGTTGAATTGTGCATTTTTTTAATGTTGGACAGTAATATTCACAGACAAATTCTGACTCATACCAGCGACTAAAACCCATTAGCGCCAACTGTCTCCACCTCGATTTTCACATAATTTGAAAACAAGTGAAAATTTTTAAATTTTGGGAAAAATATTGGAAAATTTGCCAAGCGGAAACTCTATTCCCAACATACACTTGGTATTCAACAAATGAATGTGAATAAAGCGCATCATAATGTGATAATTACTTGTGAAAAAGAGATAACAATAGGATTAAAAAGAGGGAGCATTCTAGTTGAAAAATAAATTGTAAATATGTATTTTTTTTTTGAAGAGAAGCAACACTCAGGAAATTCTTCCTATTAATTAATGTGTTTCTTTCTTTGGAAAGGGGATAGTGGAGAGATGAAAGGTGGTGAAATATGAAGGGCTTCAAACATGGCAACACTGCAATTGCGCGAGTAGATAAGTCTTAGAACAGTTGTTGCTCGCCACCTGATGTAGAGTTGGCGAATTTATTGAAGCTTTTTGTTTCATAGCCCTGATTCATTATTTTACTTCGGTGGGGTTAAGTGCTATGGGAACACCGAAGGTGGGCGCAGCGATACATATAAGTGATAGAAAACTCATACATATTATTTTTCTAAATTGATGTTGTTGTCACCGGGAATCGAACCCGGGACCATCTGTGTAATAGTCCAACGCGCTAACCATTACACCACAGCGCCCCCTTCTGATTAAAAGCAATACATTGTAAATGCTGTGATTGACAAAACTCCACTTAGCCATACTCATCGCTGTGTCGACTGTGGCTCAACTCGCTAAGAGGTGATGCTACGAGTCATAGTCTGTTGTATGGTTGTGGGTTTGAAACTTACTAATTCAGAAAGAAAAAAATTTTTCATATAGCGCAATTTAACAATTTAAAATACTTTGTTTAATTGACACATAAATTAACCACTGACGTGTCCTTGGAGAGAACGAAACTGTGGCAGTCTGGCATATCCATTGTGTCCGTTAAACTTTTCAATAAAAAATGTTTTCTTCTTCTTTCTGTAAAGATCTAACTAAAGGAATAGTTTTGGTTTTAAAATTTTTAATAATATAGATATGATATGTATTGCTAATATTTATGATTTATGCAGGCTTTTCGGTTTCTTACTTTTTTCTCCTTGGTAATTAACAAAAATATCTTTCAACTTTTCTTAAATTTGACTTCGCTTTATCCTATTTGACACCTTTTCCTATCATATAAATATATCTTTACTAAATTCTCTTCAGCATATTTCATTTGGGCTTTAATGAATTACCTTGGATATCCCCAGTAAAATCAAATTTAAGACAAATTTTAATTAAGCGGAATGTGAAGTTTTGTATAAATGATAAATCTTGCTCTCAAGCAAAAAAAATTTATATTATGTGCCCATTTGTGTGTTTATAAAATAGTACCTGCATCATGCTAGCAGATTCACTAAATAGAATGCGCATAAAAAGAACACGAAAAACATTATGCAGACATTTATGCAAAAATTTTGGTTTAATAAAAAGTTTAATAACTCAGTCAATTTTTAACGGATTTTTAAAAAAGGAGTTGCGTTTTACTCATAAATAAATTTATTTTTATAACAAGTTCATATACAGTACGGCTCCTTTACAAAATAGTTTGTAAAAACATCTCCAAACTTTAAAAATGGCGAAAAAATTAAAAAAAGAATGTGTTTGCTGGAGAAATTCACACAGATTTCTCAAGTTAACTTAAATACCATATAGACCATTCGAAAGTTTTCACTTTATTCTTTCTTAATCGGTTTAAAATCAGAAAATAATCAACTAAGTTACTGGCTTATATGTTCATAAAGGTACGAACAAACGGTTTTTTTTTATCCGTAACTCAATATTTGCGAGGTGTTTAGCAAATTTCAAAAACAGATTTTTGTTGTATTCGGCAACACTTACCAGAACAATAATATCACTTCGCAGGTATTTTTTTCTGTCGCACTGTGTAATGCCTACAGAAATAAAGTATCAATGAATCGATTTCATTGATTTAATAAAAACTGTGATTAGCTGTATGAAAATTAATTAATGCTGTACATTTTTTCATAAATAAATCAAGAAATTAATTAAATTTTTTTGAATTCTTTTTAAAAAAATTTAAGTAAGAATATTTGTTTAACTCATTAAAGGCACGTCATATATCCGCTGTACATTTTTCAACCAAATTTTGCATTTTTTAATAGTGTATTATTGAAGCATATATTTTACTGCTTCTTTGGAGAAGTGAATAAGCGCTTTAATTTTTATTAATTACACATTATTTTAACGCTCCTCAAAGCACAAAAAATGCTTTTCACTTCCTACGAAGGCATGAATTATTTGCTTCTTAGGTCACATGAAAGCAGCGCTTTTCTCCTGCTAAAAAGAGACATACACACAAAAAATTAAAAACCCATTTCAATCACGAAGATCACCAATTCAACAACTTCAATTGTTGAAATTCCACCAACAACGAAAATTACAAATTCAATTAAGACATTGATAGCTCTATAATTGAATTATTTTTTAATTAAATAATAACTCATTTGATTAAAAAGTGATCAATATTGTATACCTTCTCAGAAATCAAAAACAATTGGGTAAATTGTTGTTGCCATACCAAATGTTTTTTTTTCTAGCTTGAATTTTATAACATTGAATTAAAACCGGCATGTAATTCTCATTTAGTTAGCAGATTTATTTATACTTATGTGAACAAATTGACACAGAAATTCGTTATTTTCTTTCTATTAAAACATAGGAAGTATGGGAAAAAAAAAATTTTGATTTGTTGCAGAAATTAGCCTTTTTGTTAAAGCCAGTGTAATTTTTTTTTAGTAATTTTTAATTTAGTTTTAGCTTTTTTTTTCAAAAAAAAATGGATACATTTTTATTAAACAAAATTTAACTTCAAAAATTACATTTTCAATTTTATGTTGTAAAATAAATTAATATTCAGATTCAATAAAACTTTTAATTGAATTAACAAATATTTTATTTGAAATTCGATTTTAGTTTTTCTGTGTGGTGAGTTAAGTAAGAGATATTTACAGTTACCACTTCAGGACACGAATAACGTTGACGAAGGTCATAGCTGAACAGAAAACGTGTATTGCATTCATAATCAAAAAAAAAAATTGTCGAACAAATTTATGAAATCAGCAGATGTGGAATATTTTGCGAACGAATTGTAGTATTGATTCGGGTGATAAGGTTGTAGATGTGGACCCTAATATTGTTAATGAATTTTTTATTTCCAGTCAGTCGTGTGAACCACCAACGTTTTCATAATTTTTTTTTGAACTTAATTTTATAGAGGAAAATTTGTTCTATTATTCGATTAAGAAGAAAAAGCATTCTAGTTTAGAAATTAATTGTGCATTGCTATTAGTTAATTCTGTCTCTTCTGATCGAAACAATACTTGTGTGTACGTAGTGTGACCAAACTCCACTTTAGCCACAGTCATCGCTGTATCGACCGTGGCTCAACTCGTTAAGAGGTGAGATTACGATGCATAGCTTGATGCTAAGGCAGTGAGTTCAAATCACAGTACGACACCAAAAAAAAAAATAAAAAGTTTTTCATATAGAGCAAATTAACAATATAAAATACTTTGTTCAATTGACACATAAATTAACCACTGACGAGTCCCAGGAGGGGGACGAAACTGCGGCAGTCTGGTGTATCCCTTGTGTCCGTAAAATTTTTCAATAAAAATGTTTTCTTCTTCTTCCTGTAAAGAGACTAACTAAAGAAAATTCGTTTTGTTTTCAATCTGTAGTGGAGGATGTTGTGTTTTATGCTCTTTGTAGAATACGTTCAAATGCAGCGGGTTATGATTGTATACCCCCAAAATTTATTAGGACTATATATCCTTATATATGTGGTCCTTTTACTCATATTGTGAACTCAATTTTTACGACATCCAAGTTTCCTGATGATTGGAAGATATCGCGTGTTGTACCGATTAAGAAGGATGGCAATTCTAATTTGTTAGAAAATTTACGTCCAATCTCTGTTATTCCCATCCTTTCAAAGATTGTTGAACACATTATTAAGGATCAAATAATGTATTAAATTGATGGCAATAAACTGCTTCATCTAAGCCAATCTGATGTGAGGCGGAATTATATTACTACAACTCTTCTTGTTGGGCTGACTGATTCCATAAGACGTAAGCTCAATTAGAAAAAGTGTGGTGTGTTGTTGTCCTTGGATTTATCTAAGGATTTTGATAGTGTTGTGCATTCTAGATTGATAACAAAACACTAATAGAAAACATATGATTTTCTATTGTTGATTTACTTGAATAAACGTCACTACATTGCTAGGTCTGTCAAAAAAACAGAGTAGTATTTGGAAGATGATAAAGCCAATTGTGACAATATTTTTTTGTTGTTGTTGTTTTATTTTTTCTTTGATATTTTAAATTTTGAATCTCGCTCCTAGACGAGGACAAGAAATTCTCATTGAGTTTGTGATTTAACATAACAAATATCTCTAGAAATTCTAATAACAAAGTCCCCTGAAGATTTCCTTGGGCAGGAATGAAATCCGGATAGGGACACGCCTACATCAGATTGTTTTTCACAATTTGTTAAATAAGTTTTGGGACTTTAGCACATTTAATTACTATAAAAAAAAATTATGTAGTTATTTTAATTTTTCTAAATCCGCTTGCAAACTTCTAAGCTCATATCTTGAAAATATGTCGCAGTTCGTCTCGATTGGAGAAAGGAACTCTTGTACTTTGGAGGTTACCAGTGATGTTCCGCAGGGATCGGTAATTGGTCCTATTTTATTTATGATTTATTTGAATGATTTTTTTGATGTAATAGATAATAACTGTTTTGAAACTTTTGTATATGCAGATGATGTACAGATTTTATTCTCTGAAGAAAAACAATTCTTTGATGTTTTGGAGGCAAACATAGAATTTTACCTTGTTCAGATTGCACGGTGGATGTTCAGATTGGATTGTTCAGATTGCATGGGTTAGACATAAATCCTAGCAAAACGAAGGCTATATGCTTCGGTTTTGATTCCCGTGATTTAAGTGTATCATTGAGAGGTGTTAGTATAAACTTTGTTTCTGAAATGAAGTGTTTGGGTGTTCTTGTAGATGATAAGTTACGTTTTTCGAAACACGTTGATTACGTGTGTGCTCGAGTGAATGCTACGTTGAGATGATTATGGTCTCTTGATCTTTGTTTGCCTCTACATCTAAGGAAACGTGTAGCTAGTGCTCTTCTTATGCCACAGTTAATTTATGCTTTGGAGGTATTTACGGGTACTAGCAGTAATATTCTTAGACGTCTTCATCTTACATTTAACCGTATAGTGATTATAGATTGAGGATAAGAGAACATGTCTCCCCATTTGTGTTGGATTTTCTTGGATTTTCTTTTGAGAATTTTATAAAACTGAGAATCTTGTTATTGTTTTACAAGCTAATTAGAGCGAACTGTCCTGGTTGCATTGTTGACAACTTTAGATTTACAAGATCGAGTAGAAACCCTCAGATAGTTTTTCAACGTATAAACTCTTCTATATTCGAGAGATCCTTTAATGTGAGGATAACTAGAGTCTGGAATTCATTACCTAGATTTCTTAAAAGCTTTGTTGTTGCAAGTGCTACGTTTAAACGCAAACTAAGGCAGTTTTTTTAATCACTCACTATAATTTTGATATTTTTTGATAATTTACGATAATTTTTCATATTTTTTTATATATTTTGTTTTATTTTTTAATCGTCTACTTAATTTGATAATCTTATTGCTACATTTTGGACCTTTAAACTTTAGTTATAATTTTATTTATTTTAGGCATTCCTTTAAATTATAAATTTATTTTTTTTTATTTTTGTAAAAATTTATTGTAGAATACGAACCATATTTGACCCTATGGGCTTGGTTTTTGAAATAATAAAGAAATGAAATGAAATTAATCAAAAAATTCACTCAAAACGAGATAAAAAACTTAAAAATACCTAGATCGCACAAAACCACATTTTAAGCCCAAAAATAAAAGTCAAAATTTTTCATATACATAAAAAAAAAAATTAAATATAGAAATATAAATTATAATTAAATAATATAAAGTGATAATTTTTAATGCAATATTTTCAGAATTTTTGCTAGTTTTTTTGGTTTATTTTCACAAACAGCTGATTTGATTTGATAGTTTTACCATTTTACCAGTGGGTTTCTACCTACCGCAGTCTCTCTCAATCTGCCCACTTTTTATTTGTTCGTAAGCTCGCACAGAGCAAATGAAAACATGTTGCAGAAATTTAAAAATTTAACTTAATTTTTATCATGGTTTTGAAAAATAGTTTAATAAAATGTTTATTTATATAAAATTTTAACGATAAAATAATCCAGATAGAATTAAAATACATTAAGTTTTAATAGAAAATAACAAAATAAAAGTAAGTGTTTTAAGCAACAATTTTGTATCAACATGTTGCAATTATATTTTGGCGGTATGAAACAAGACCCCAATGAAATAAGGCCCCAAACCGAAAATGAAGTAAGGCCCCAAAAATTTCGATAAAAAAAAATTGGGGTGTCATTTAATTTTTTGGGACTTTATTTCATTTTTTTTTTGGGACTTTATTTTATAATGAAATAAGGCCCCAATATGAGAAATGAAATAAGTCCCCAAATAATATTTTTGGGGTGTTATTTCATTTTCTTAAAAAGCACAATTTTTAAGTAATATAATTACTGCATGAATTATCAAGTTATTAATGTAAATAGTTATTTGCTATTAGTAAGTGAGATTTTACCGTGTAGTAATTTTGAACTTTCTTTTATGTCGCACACAGAAAAAAACTTTATTTCGCGAAGCCGCCTGCCGCGTTCTACGGAGGAAAAAACCCCTAAGACCGGCCGAAGGCCGCCACCCAGAAGAACTTGTTTTTCAAATCAGACGTCGAATCCGTTGAAATCTTATATTTTAAGTCATCAAGTAATTTTTAAAAACAAATTTTTCTGTGTGGCGGCCTTCGGCCGCTTTTAGGGGTTTTTTCCTCCGTAGAACGCGGCAGGCGTCTTATACGATTTATAAATTTAGTTTTATTTTGTGATATACCACTAAAAAATATTAAAAAAAACTGTTTTGATATACTAAATATTATTAATCTTTTATTTTAAAAAGGCTGAAAAAAAAATCGAGCAATTTTTTTTCCAGCCTTTTTACTATGTATTAATTAGGAATAAAGAAATATTTCAAAGTAATAAGAAAATATTTCAAAGAGAAATAATTCTTCAATACCGACTTTGATGAATTATAATGGTGTTTCTTCCAATACATTGAAAGATTCTCTTAATTTATTTGCTAGCTATTTTCAATCAAACTTTAATGATGACTCTTTGCATCTTGATGAATTTGATTTAAGTGATGTTGTTTCATATTTTGATTTTGGATCAATGCAAATTTCTGATGAGGATGTTGCTTCGGGAATTGGCAAACTTTCTAATTCGTTTAAATCTGATAATGATGGCCTTTCAGCATTCATTTTGAAAAAATGTTTTTCTGCATTTATTGTGCCCCTCAAAATTATTTTTAATAATTCTTTGAGGGTAGGATATTTTATACAAAGATGGAAATATACTGCAATTTTCCCTATTCTTAAATCTGGTAATAGGAATAATGTTGTCAATTATAGACCAATTTCAAAATTGACAAATATTGCTAAAATTTTTGAGCATATTGTCTATGATAAACTCTTTTTTCAAATTAAGCGCTATATATCGTTATCACAGCATGGATTTGTGGCTGGAAGGTCTACCACCACAAATTTAGCAGTTTTCACCAATTTCTGGGTTTCTTGCTTTGAAAAAGGGTTTCAAGTAGATTCAATTTATTGGGATTTTGCAAAGGCATTTGACAGGGTTCCACATGAACTACTGTTACTTAAGTTATCTAGGATTGGTTTTCATTCTAGTATGCTAAGTTGGTTTAGATTTTATTTGACTGGAAGATATGCTGCAGTTTCTGTGGATGGAGTTTACTCAAATTTTTTAACTCCCACCTCTGGTATTCCTCAGGGCAGTATCTTAGGTCCTTTATTGTTTAATATTTTTATTAATGACATCTCTCATTGTTTCAAAAATTCTCAGCACCTCATGTATGCTGATGATCTCAAGATTTTTAAATCAATTTCTTCCTTTAGAGACATTTCTGACCTTCAGGAGGATTTGTCTAGAGTCGTTTTATGGTCTGACCGTAATGGTTTGTCTTTTAATATTGCGAAATGTTTTTATATGAAATATCATCGATGCCTTCATACTTTACATTCGCAATATAGTATTAAAGGTCATATTATCTCATCTGTTGATGAAATATTGGATCTTGGTGTAGTCTTTGACTACAAATTATCGTTTTGTAGCCATTTGAACTTCATTATACCTAAAGCTTATTCATTATTAGCATTTATACGTCGTAATTCTGGTAATCTTTTTGATTGTTCCACAAAAAAAGTTCTGTTTTGTTCTTTTGTAAGATCTAGGCTGGAATATGCATCATTTATTTGGAGCCCTGTAACGGATATCCATATTAATCGTATTGAGAAAATTCAAATTAATTTGTAAAATTTGCTCTCCCGTTCCTAAATGTTAATGTTAATCAATCTCCTTTTGATCCTACATTTTCTGTTCCATCCTATGAGGATAAATGTGAATTTATTTTCATTAAAACTTTGGAAACACGTAGGACCATTTTTGCCTTAAATTTTTTAAATGGTATTATTTGTGGTGTAGTTGATTGCCCAGAATTATTGCATTTAATCAAATTATATGTTCCTTCTAGATCGTTAAGAGTTAGAGATAAGTTCTTTTATATTGATGTACATAGAACTAATTATGCGTTAAATGAACCTCTTACTAGAGTTTTGAGATTGTTTAATAAATATTGTAATCAATTAGATATAAGTGTAAACCACTATCAATTTAAAACTGTATTAAATAATATATTTTAAGTTTTTTTTTAATATTGTCATAATTTTGCTAGTCTGTAAGGATTTTTGTATCCATAGACGAAATAAATAAATAAATAATATATAATTTTGTTTTTTTTTTTTATTGGGGCCTTATTTCATTTTCAAAATGGGGCTTTACTGCATTACGAAATAAAGCCCCAAAAATTGGGGCGTTACTGCATTTTGTTTTGGGGTGTTGTTTCATTTGGTTGGGGGTTTATTTAATTTTTTTTTTGGGGTATTGTTTCATAATGAAATAAAGCCCCAAAAAAAGGGGCGTTATTTCATTTTTGGTTTGGGGTCTTATTTCATTGGGGTGTTGTTTCATACCGCCTTATTTTTTAGTGTAAAAAAATGTTTTCATTACTTCGCCCGAGTTCAGTTCAGTTGGTAAGCATAATCTTCTCTATTTGTATATACTCTTTGATTTTACCCAAAGAAAAACTACGACGGGTAACTTCTGGTAATAAGAGAAACACTGTAACACTCTCATCAACGCTCTAATTTGCCCAATTTTAGACAATAAAAACGCTTTTTGGTAAGATTATGTTCCCGCGGTAACGTACGTCGAACATACTTCTTTAGTGGGAGTGAGGTGTGGGCTTGGTTCGAATGTTTTTTTTTGCTGAATATTGAAAAACAAAGCGCAGCCAGTACCTTTTGAGTTTATGCCAAATAAAATGCATTTGTGACCACAGTGCAATGATCAATATAATAAACAAAATTAAAACATAAAACTTTTTTTTTTTATATGTTTAAACTTTATTCATATTCATAATCTTGCTTTGATTTCATTATTTCTTTTAAAATATGCAAAACATTAGGCATTTCTTTTATATTTAAAAATAAACTTGCATAATACTTTATTTAAACCCAATCATCAGCATTTGTATATTATTAACTTCTTTTGTTGCCACTAAACCTAATTTCAATAAAAACACAAAAATTGATTTAAACGCGGAACTAACTGATTTTGTCAGAGGTTTTAACATTCATTTAAGTTTTTTTTTTTTTTTTAATAGATTTAACAAAAAATATCACAAACTTATGATGTTATGCTTGATTTTATTTTTAAATTATTTTATTAAATGTTTTGACAACTCAGCCTCCGCGTATAACCTGGGAGTGGTACCTTTGCTTTGATTGATATAATCAATTAATATGTAAAGATACTGATTGATATGTTCATAATTTAAGTTAAAACTTATGATTAGGCAGATTTAAATTTTAAATAAATTACCTATTACGGTTGCTGTCAAAATTATATAATTATAAAACCGTAAAAAATGTAAGCCAATCAATGAGAATATTAACACACTGTCCCCCACTGTGCGGTCGTCCATTTGTCTTTTTCTGACTTGGCACATATTAGAGTTGGTCAGCAAAGTATAAAGTCTCTTTGTTTTTGGGATATTAGCAATATTTTATTGATTACAGGTCCTCATACAGAACGCAATATTCTTGTGCAACTTTTGCTATTGTGCAATATGTTACAAGTGTGTATGACATATTGACAGGTTGTACAATATATTGGAAGAAATCAAAAAGGTCTTAATTCTTACTCCGCAACCAAAAAATGTAAAAAATATTTTATAGTGTGTTGGCCACATTGTACAATTTTTATATCCCTCCACAACAGAACAAAAGAGTGGTGGCATATATTGTGCAAAAGTATTGTACACCTTATCTTTTTTTTTTAATTTATAACGAACTTTCAACCTCCGTATATTTACAAAAATAAAGCAAATCAAACATATTAGCTAGGTTGATACTAGTATTTCGATCTGGCTTAAGATCTCATCAGAACCCGAAGTTTTAGAAAAGCTAGAGCCTCCTTAATAGGCAGAACTTTAACAAAAAACCTATTAATCATCAATTTTGCTCCATTCTTGTCTTCTTAGTAATCATATTAAATTGTGTAGGGAAAACTGACAATAATACTGGCAATAATATTTGGAATAATATTGCAACGTGTACACTCAGGGAACTTCTGCTGTAAATATTTGTAGTTGCTTCAGTATCATTATTTTTAAGTAAAAGAACAGTCATTTGTAGAAGAAATTTCAGTTTTGACTACAATTGTAGTTCATGTTAAAAAAAACAAACCACATCAAATTACTGTATTATGATTTTACATTCATTTTATACAGTAGTTTTTTTTTATTTAAAAAATAAAACAAATAATGAAATAGAGACGGAGGAGATTAGAAAAATAAACAAAAATCTAAAAATAGAATATTTGTGTTTGTTAGGTTATAGGTCGAAAAAACATAATTTTTATTTTTAATTAAAATTATATCAAACTTATAAAAGATTTTCTTTTGTTTTTACTATCAATAAAAAAATAAATTTTTTTTAAAAAACCCCCAAATCGATTTTATTGTATTTATCAAAAATTAACTCCCAAATTATTAAAAACAACAGTTTTTCTTTTTACTACCCGTATAAAAAATGTATATGATCATATATAATTATATCTGAAATTTGAGTCCATCCAATTATATCTGAGTCCATGTATATTTATATATAACCTTATATACATTTATGTATATGAAAGCATATCTAAAATGATATATATAATTATATCTGAAGGTATATATAAATATATCTGAACTATGATATAATTGGATATACTAAAATTTAGGATATAATTATATATGATCATATCTGGTCATATCTAAACCTTTTTACTAGGCTATCATTAACTTTTTGGTTCAAATAAACAAAGTTTACTTTTAATTTTTAAATAAACTAAAATCAGTTACTGTTAAATTATTGTGAGTGTATTAAAAAAAAAGAAAATCTATTGTGTAGATTTTTAATAAATTTGATGTAAACTTTCTTTATTGTTTTTGTGGAAAAATATTTTTGGTCGGTGAGGCACACCAATAACACTGTTCAAGTTGTAAAATGGTACTAACGTGAAAACCATATGGTTGTGTTTGGATGAGCCCCCTGACTACTACTCCACCGATGAAAGTGCCAATTTGGCTCATTTTTTTTAATTTCGGTCAATTCGTCAATTTTTGACCATTTTCAGCCCATTTAAGCCCATTTAAGTCGCTTTTCCTGTATTCAAAATTTCTTGTGTTATCTCAATACGGCTCACAATTACTATTTCCACCATTAGAACGCACATTTCAACTGAGAAAATCAAAATTTTTAGCCTATTTTCATGATTTTTGCCCATTTTTCATCGATTTTCCCCACTTTTTTGCTGTTTGTATGCGCTTTTTGTAGTTCTTGCGCACACTTATCGACATAATTCTTACCGTTTTTCCTTTTTACAATATATTATGCAATATTATTGCCATTTCAAGCAACTCAACACACTTTTTAATACAAAAAATCCTTTTTTACGCTTTTTCGGTAATGTGCGTGGACAATTAAAAGAAAAAATGGAAAGTGTACTTTTTTAATTATTTGGGTTTTTTCCGTTGGCTACCTGCATGATTTTTTTACACAAACGCACACGAATCAGGTATATAGCCATCCTTTTTTTTATTTTTATAGGTGTTGATTGATTGTCATTCAACAAGTGTCTCCGAACGCGTAAAGTACGATTTTTTTAAAGTGACGAAAAAGTAATAAAAGTATAAATAAAGTTTCCAGTTTGAAGTGATTAATTTTTACGGTAAAAAATGGATGAATGCCTGAAAAAATTCAATCATTACTGTTATATATGCGGAAAGTGGACCATTATGTCGTCTAAGAAAAAAATTACTGATGAAATTGTAACATTGTACGAGCAGTACTTCAATATTCCAGTGATTCCTAATGTTGACTGGGTGCCTAAAATGGCTTGTTTATCGTGTGTAGCACGTTTGTATGATTGGCGAACAGGTCGACGGGAAAGCATGCCATATGGAATACCGATGATTTAGTCAGAGCTAGACGACCACGAAAAAAACATGTGCTACGTATGTAAACATAATGTTGTGGGTATGAACAGAAGAAAGGCGATGGAATATATTTACCAAAGTGTTCCGTCAGCTCAAACCACTCTTCCCCATTCTCCGCCAGTGCCAATCCCGAGAAAACGGAGTCCAACCGAAGAATACATCCCACCATCTTTTTTTTCGGAGCCAGAATCGAATTTTTCTTTGTATCAGCCATCAAATATTACGCCACCATGCAAACACATTGAAGTTACACAACAGCGCTTGAACATAATGTCAAGACAACTAAAGATGTCACAAAATAAAACCATAATTCTTGCTCAACATCTTAAAGCTGTGAACATCATGTCACCAGAAGTTAAAGTGTTCGGTTCGCGTGGTCGACAGCATGAATTTGTACCGTTTTTTACTCGCAACGAAAACAATTCATTTACGTACTGTAATGATATCAATGGTTTGATGTCGGCCATGAATTACACGTACAATGCGGACCAATGGCGGTTGTTCATCGATGGATCGAAGAGCAGTCTCAAAGCAGTGCTGCTGTATTTCGATAATACAAAAAACTCTGTGCCAATTGCGCTTGCCGTGAAAACAAAGGAAACGTATGATTCCATGAAACTAATCTTGGATTCTGTGAAATACCATGAACATTGTTGGAAAATATGCGCTGATTTGAAAGTGGTTGCACTTATTTGTGGCCTTCAAACTGGTTACACTAAAAATATGTGCCTACTTGTGTACGTGTGATTCGCGATATACACCACAGTATCAAAAACGAGATTGGTTACCGAGAACAAATCGTCTAATCGGGCAGCAGAACGTTATCCACGAGGAGTTGGTGCCGATGGATAAGGTATTGCTGCCACCATTGCACATTAAACTTGGGTTAATGAAGAATTTCATCAAAGCGTTACTGGTGCGTGGAAATAGATTGGCATTTGGACGATTGGAGTACATTTTTCCACGCTTGAGTGAAGCGAAAATTAAAGAAGGTAAATAAATATTTGGAATTCTTTTTCCGCCAAACAAAGATGATGCATTCTTGAAAGTTTTTATATAAAATCATATATTTATTTCAGGTGTGTTGAATGGCCCAGACATTCGCAAACTGATGAAGGATGAAGACTTCAACAATGTCCTTCAAGAGGCGGAACGCATCGCTTGGGATAGCCTGAAAGCAGTGATCGAAAAAGTTCTCGGCATTCATCGAGTGGACAATTGGCGTGCCATTGTTGATGATATGCTGCAATCTATCGAAAACATCGGTGTTCGAATGTCGTTGAAAGTGCATTTCATGCATCACCACCAGGATCACTTCGAGCGTCAGTTGCCGTCTGAATCAAACGAGCATGGGGAACGTTTCCACCAGGTATCAGCACAGTTGGAACACTGGTATAATGGAAAAAAATTAGATTCACTTTTGGCAGATCTTTGCTGGAATTTGTTAATGGAATTGGAGGATAACGAATGATATTCCATTGCTTATTTCTCTATTTTAATTGCCAATTTAAAATGAATTACATTAATACGGAGAAACACGCATTTCCATTAATTTTTATACCGAAAAAATGTATTGAACCACAAAAAATTTATTTAAATCAATAAAAAACGCGAAAATCATCCGAAAAAGCGTAAAAAAGGATGGTTTTTGTATTAAAAAGTGTGTTGAGTTACTTGAAATGGCAATAATATTGCATAATATATTGTAAAAAGGAAAAACGGTAAGAAATATGTCGATAAGTTTGCGCAAGAACTACAAAAAGCGCATAAAAACAGCAAAAAATGGGGAAAATCGATGAAAAATGGGCAAAAATCATGAAAATAGGCTAAAAATTTTGATTTTCTCAGTTGAAATGTGCGTTCTAATGGTGGAAATAGTAATTGTGAGCCGTATTGAGATAACACAAGAAATTTTGAATACAGGAAAAGCGACTTAAATGGGCTTAATTGGGCTGAAAATGGTCAAAAATTGACGAATTGACCGAAATTAAAAAAAACCCCATAAATTTTTCCCAATGAGCCAAATTGGCACTTTCATCGGTGGAGTAGTAGTCAGGGGGCTCATCCAAATACAGCCATATGGTTTTCACGTTAGTACTAGAAATTTCGTGTTAAAAACTTGAACAGTGTAATCAATCGACGCAATGTCGTAACCTGTGTGTACTTAACTAATTGGATAAGTTTTTCAAAAAATTAAGTAATCTTATTTTCAAGTAGTGCCATACATTAACTTTGATCTTTAAATACACTGATCCACATACAGTATTAAAATATTTATGGATGTACACATTTACAAAACAATTGAACACACACATTGAACTTATCATCAATGTAATAACCCACAAGATCATAATGTAAGTGAAAGTAAATCTATCGGCTAATTTAAAAAATTAAATACTGAAAAAATCAATCCAAGGTTACAATTACAATAACAGTTAGACGACAGACACACATTAAGCTAATCTCAGAAAAAACGTGAGTAAATAGGCCTTACATTCTCATTAGATAAAGACAGACGCTGAGCTGAGATGAAAGAGAAAGGAAAATAAATATGCAAAAGTAAACTAATGATGATGACTCCATTACAATCATGATGATGCTGATGATGCAGCGAAAACATAAAAATGAAATCTTAAGAAAAAATTCAATTATAAAAACAAATTGTATAAAACTATGAATGGCATAGATATTTGAAAGTCTTTTGAGCATAAGAAATCAAAAGTTCTTTAAAACCACCACAGATATGTATACAATAGAGTGGGCCGAAATTGAAAAATTTCCGATACGACTGAAAAAAGTTGTGGATAGATATTTCAAATCGGAAAGATATAAAATTTTGCAAATCGTATAATGTCTTTTGTTTCCGGTAAGCGGAAAATTCGTTGTGGGCGTTGTGGTGTAATGGTTAGTGCGTTGGACTGTTACACAGATGGTCCCGGGTTCGATTCCCGGTGACGACAACATCAATTTAGAAAAATAATATGTATGAGTTTTCTATCACTTATATGTATCGCTACGCCCACCTTCGGTGTTCAAATAGCACTTAACACCACCGAAGTAAAATAATGAATCAGGGCTATGAAACAAAAAGCTTCAATAAATTCGCCAACTCTACATTACGTGGCGAGTAACATCTGTTCTAAGACTTATCTAGTCGCGCAATTACAGTGTTGCCATGTTTGAAGCCCTTCATCTTTCACCATCTTTCATCTCTTCACTATCCCCTTTCCAAAGAAAGCAACACATTAATTAATAGGAAGAATTTCCTGAGTAATGCTTCTCTTTAAAAAAAAAAAAAATTTGACTATAAAATTATATATTACGCGATTGTTATAAATTTTGATAATTTTTCGAAACTTGGAAATTACCATCGTTTGCCGGAAACGGAAGATATTAAAAGTTTTTCTAAATTATATTTTTTCACCAATTATGAATTGTGAAATGTGCAGGGCCTGTGGGGAGGACGAAGAGACCCTGGAACACTATCTCTGTGAATGCCCGGCATTTGCCGGGATCCGGGTCCAAATACTATCCAGTGACCCAATATCCACATTGGGGGATCTTGGGGTCATAGGATGGGAGAAGTTGAGGAGTTTCGTCAGTGCGACGGAGTTCCTGGGGTAGAAAGGTGACATAGGACCGATTGTTTAGAGCGCACAACAAGCCGACATTCTAGCTTAAGTGTAAGTCCTCAGAGACTTGAGTCGGATTAGGGAAGTATTTTCCCTTCTCCCAATCCTCTTTTCGACCTAACCTAACCTAATTATGAATTTTCGGTATCGAAGTTATTTTGACTTTGGCCCACTCTATTGTATACAACAACAGTAGTTATTACAACATTTAATATATAAAATCTAATGATATTTACTAGGGATGTGCGATTATTCGATTAATCTAACATTCTGATTAATCGATTTCCAGATTAATCAATTAATCGATTGATCAAAAATTCTGATTAACCTGAACTACATTTAATCAAATAATTTTAAATTTCGAATAAAAAATTTCAATAATTTTATTCAAAATTTTAACTTTTTTTAAAAAATTAAATAAACATTTGCAAATAGGAAATGTGAAAAATAAAAAAGTAAATTTTGTACACTCAAAAAAAAAAAGATAGTAAACTCAGCAAAATGTTAGGTTAGGAGGGTGCTTGCAAAAAAAATCCTAATGTCAGCAAATTCTTTTGCTGAAAATTAGCGAGCTGATTTTTAGCCACAAAATTATTAGATTGAGCAAAAGTTTTGCTAACACTTAGTTGATTCAAAATTAAAAAATCCTTGCTAAAAGTTAATAAAATTATTGCTGAATAGTAGTAGACTGGGAAAAAACCCCAAAGCAATTATTTGGAAGATGACAAAGCCAATTGTGATAATATTTTGTTGTTGTTTTTGTTTTTTCTTTGATATTTTAAAAAATTTTGAATCTCGCTCCTAGACGAGGACATGAAATTCTCATTGAGTTTGCGATTTAACATAACAAATATCTCTAGAAATTCTAATAACAAAGTCCCCTGAAGATTTCCTTGGGCAGGAATGAAATCCGGATAGGGACACGCCTACAGCAGATTGTTTTTCACAATTTGTTAAATAAGTTTTGGGACTTTAGCACATTTAATTACTATAAATGCAATTAATGTTTATCCTGATGAAAATAAATTTAAAATAAAAAATATTATACTTTAGTTAATTTATTTGCTGAAAATCTTAAAATTTGTTGTTGTTATTTTTTTTTAAAAATAATTTACAATACTTTACAAAATATAAAAATGTTCATAATCCCACATTGCCGACATGAATTAATTTAATTTAACATAAATTATTTTTCAACTACTGATATCAATGGTTGTCTAAATATATAACAATTTTTTTGCAATAAGAAAAGGAAACATAAAAAAATGTATATCTTAATGTTTATTTGTTTTCAATTTGACAAAACTACATTAATAATCACTATAAATATTTAGTTTACATTTAATTTAAAATATTTCATTTTGTCTTTAATTTAATTAATAGACAATTACTTTGACAAGCCTAGACAAGGGACCTAAAATAACAGTTATTTTTAAATTTTGAAGCAAAAAAGCCTATAGGGACAAATGTCAGAAGTATATCATAGTGATTTTTGTTGCGAAGTCTTTCATAAAATGCACTGTTTTTTAAAATTTGGATTTTTAAACATTTTTATTGAAAAATTTTACAGACACAAGGGATACACCAGACTGCCGCAGTTTCGTCCCCTCCTGGGACTCGTCAGTGGTTAATTTATGTGTCAATTGAACAAAGTATTTTATATTGTTAATTTGCTCTATATGAAAAACTTTTTTATTCTTTTTGGTGTCGTACTGGGATTCAAACTCACTGCCTTAGCATCAAGCTATGCATCGTAATCTTACCTCTTAACTTTTATTTTTTCGAGCGAATATAAAAATTATTTTTTTTAAGTGTCGTAATTTTAATAACCAGAAAAAAAAGTTCTTTAAAAAATCAAAAAATAACCTTTATTTTTGCTCAAAAATTAAGTCAAAAAATTCTTTTTTTTTGCTCGAAAAAATAGTCTCAAAATAACTTTTTGCATCTAAGTTTTATGATAAAAGGAATAATTACGGTCCCTGGTTTATTTGTATTTTTTGTTTTCTCTCTACTTCGTCAAGACAAGCTGCGAAATCTATATCCCATCTTTTTATTTGTGTTTTTTGCATGTGTTTACCAGCACAATTTTGGTAGCAACAAAAACTAGTTAAACATATGTAAGTTCAAAATTAGCTTTTTAGTGAAACCGTTTACCTAAATATTTTGCTCAAAACTCAATTTCAGCAAAAAATTGCTGTAGGTTAGTGAAATATTTTAAATAGACGTTTAACAAAATTTTCAACAACCTTTTTTTTTGAGTGTACGAAAATGAAAGTTTATTTAATTAATTAATTATTAAATTAATTTTGTGCATTGCACGGAAATTTTGTGAATATTAATAAATTTTAGTAATTCCGATTGTAACTTTAAATTCGTATATTAAGAAAATTCATAAATATTACGAACACTATTTTTTATATGAACGACTACGATTTTTTGGAAAATAATACAAAACTTTCGTAAATTTAAGTTTACTCTCTCAATTTTTTCTTTTGCTCTCAGTATTTTTAATTTCAGGTTATTTCGTGAACAAAATATTTGTTTACATATTTGCTTCCAATTGTGTCAAATAAAAAATTATTTTATTTTATGTTCAAACTATGATCAAATATTTGATGGTTTTTGTTTGTTCAAACAGCCCTCAAATAGTGTCAAATAAAATAAACGAAAAAATTTTTGTCGAGCGTTCAGATTGAAACAAATATTTGTATTAAATATTTATTTAATCAAAGTGTAAACAAACATAGATCTATTTAATCGAAAAACTAACTGTTTTTTAAAAAATTGATCACTCGGGATCTCTCTCGGACCTAGCCTATTTATGTTATAAGGGTATATTAATACTCCTGTGGAACAAAAATTTTGTCCGTTTTGGTCTATCTCGCTTAGTTTTGGAGATACTGGACATTTTAAAATATCGCCATTTTGTAAGATGGCTTGTATCTCGAAAACTAAGCATGATATCGCAAAATGGACAAAATTTTTGCAAACCTTAATAAAAAATATCATGCCGACAACACAAATGTGTACAGTGTTCCAATTCCAATCATTCCCCGTTTCATTCCATATCGTTCCATTGTGGACCAATGTGCCATTCTGTTATCGGAATGATTAAATTTTTATTTTCACGTACGACAACACAATTGTGTACAGTGCTCCGATTCCAATCGTTCCCCGTTTCATTCCATATCGTTCCTTTTTGGACCAATGTTCCAATCCATTATTGAGTGATTAAATTTTTTTAATATCTTTTTACATTTCAGTTTTTTTATAAAGCCTTTTATTAATAAATTTATTAAAAAAATTTATAATTGACGATTTTACGACGATTTTTTTTATTTGCCATTGTTTGTTCTTATATTTTTTTTGGAAGATCAAATAAATATTTGCTCAAATCAGAAGAAAATATTTGATAGCTAGTGTTCACACTATGGTTAAGTTTGTCAAATATTTATTTGAATGCAAATAATTTTGTTTGACCAAAATCAGCTGATTTACTGTTTGGCACACAAAAATATTTTGTGTTCAGATTACGGCAAAGAAATATTTCATGTTTTTTGTCAAATATTTGACTAATCTGAACGTACCTTAAGAAGCTTATTATTCACAAAAAAAAAAAAAAAAATTTTCCCACATCTGTCAATTAAAAGTTAATTGAATCAATTAAATATTTGTTCAAATTCGATACTTGCTTGAAATTTTTTTATACTACAGCTCAAAATATGTTGTTGTTGTTTTTTGTACTAATTATGAATTTTTTGTTTTGTAAATGTTTAGTTTTTAGTAATATATATTTTAAATTCATTTTAATTAGATTTTATTAATTCTCATTAGCTTCATTACTTTATTCAGTTAAATAATTTAATTTAAGCGGTTTAAAACTGAATATTAATTTATTCTAAAACATTATTATAAAATTTATAATGTAATTTTTGTATATTTTGTTTAATAAAAATTTAACAATTTTTTGTTAACAAAAATGCTAAAAATAAATTAAAAATTATAAAAAATACTGCGGTTTTAACAAGAGCTAATTTCTGAGAAAAAATCAAAAAAATTAATTAGCAATTTTCGTTGTTGGCGGAATTTCAGAAATTAAAGTTGAATCGGTGGTTTTCGTGATTTAAATTTAATGTTTTTTTGTGTGTTCTGAGTGTATCGACCCGAGTTTATATTTAAAATGAGTCTCAAAGTTATTCTAAAAGTTTTCTTTTGATACCCTGTTTGTATATATAAAAATACATATATTTCTTTGAAACAAGTACACTCAAAAAAATAAGTTAGTAAAAAAGTTAGTAAAACGTTTTGTAAATCAAGTAGTTGCTGACTTTGTGTCATCAGCTAAAATTTTTTTTATACTTCTTCAGCACTTAACAATTTTGAACTAACGTTTTACCAATATTTTACTAATGTCTTACAAAGTTATTTTGATAAAAACTTGTGCTATTAGCACATTAATAGAGTGTACGACAACCAGATTTAAAGATATATTCAGAGTGAAGTAGATTTCGCGGCAGGTCAAGATGTAGTAGTGCTAAGGTAAATGATACTAAAAGTACATCGCTTGTAAGACACATAAATAAATCAACCACACGAGTAAAAACGTCTATATACATTCATATTTAATATAATATTATATAAAAACATAGCTTTATATAGCTTACTGTGGATATATGTGATGGCGCATATGTTCACATATAATTTTATTTTGGATTTTTTTTTGAAATGTTCCCATACATACCCTATGGTATAATTTAATACTGAAGTGGGTTAAGCAGTGTCAACTGTCCTAAAATTACCAATAATGTGACTGGTAAAGGAAGGACATACCACCTAACCAGAATGCTTACTAACATGAAAAAGCCAGTTGGCCAGAATTTTACACATTGTAAGCTGTTTAGTTTTCGTTTATTTTATACGACATGGCGCTTTTGCGACAGTCTTGTGGTATACCCATCTTTGGTTAGTCCTGTGGCATGCCACTATGTGGTTTAAAGCAGGACAAATGACCCCCTCCTATGACAAGCCAATGTTAAAGTTGCCAGTTGTTTACATAGGGTAGGGTTTAGCAGAGGACCGGTCTCTGGCACGAAGGGACTGATCCTGTGGCACACGCAGAACCGGTCCAATTTCCCATAGGGTAGTAATATCTAAATATATATCGATTGATATTACCGTAGATGTGACATATATTAATACATATGGTATATATTAATTAGCATGATTTCGTATATAATTTTATATCGCTAAATAAAATGTTATGTCATTTTGACCACAACATTTTATCATTCTTTGATTAAAACTATCATTAGTGTCCGATCAAATATTCGGCTTCGGAGTACATTTTCAGTACATTTTCAGACAAAATTCTTAAATTTTGTGTAAAAAACACAAGAGTTTGTATTAAATTCGTTATAAATTCGTTATATAGAAATAAAAAAATTCAAGCATTCCCATTCCCACGTCATTGAAATAAACGAACTCATTATTTCATATTTTTGAAACAAAAAATCTAAATTAGCTTTCTTTGTTATTTTCTTGTGTTTAAGTATTATTTGTTTTACTTTAAACAAATTTCGTTGTTAAAATCAACCGAAATTCACGTTTTATTCAAATTAAAAAATAAATTAAAAACTTCGGCTAGGTCTTCGGTGGAACATCTAAAATTTGGCCGGCTATGCCTAGTAATTTTTGAAAAGTTTTAGTTTCTGGTTTAAAATTTGAATCAAATTTGCCAACTATACTAGTAGTTTCTGAAAACTACTCGTTTTAGACCCTATTATAAATGAGGTATATTTTTAAAAGAACCACAAAAAAATTTAACATTTTCAGCAATTAAATTAACTAAAATATAATTTTTCTACAAATTTTTTAAGTTTTTTTTAGTCTACTAATATTTAGCAAAAATTTTATTAACTTTTAGCAAGTGTTTTTAAATTTTAATTAACTAAGTTTTAGCAAAACTTTTGCTGAATCTACTAATTTTGTTGCCAAAAATCAGCTCGCTGATTTTCAGCAAAAGATTTTGCTGACATTAGGAATTTTTCTTCAAACACCCTCTTGACTTAAATTTTGCCAACTTAGTAAAATTTTTTGCTGACTTTAATAACTTTTTTTTAGTGTATGCTAAAAATCAAAAGAAACAGGAAACATCCTTATACATATGTTCTTTCCTCTATAACAGAACTACCCTGTGAGACTTTCATCACTGAATGTATCTGCCAACAATTAATAAACAATAAATTTTTTATTTTGCTTTAAGATATTTTCATATTTAGCAATTTCCAGATTTTTCAGTAATACGTGCAGATGACTAATAATAATGACTATAAAATAAGGATCACAGGAATTTTAATTCCACCATCTTCGGCGATGTAAAATATATTCCGCTCTTAAATTAAAATATCGTTAAAAAAATGGTAATTTCAAAAGAAACTCTTTATTATTATTTCGGTGTTATTTCAAAGCAAAATTTTGTAATGTGAATTTAAATCATGAATGCCAATAAAACCTTTATTATTTTCTTTCAAAATTTCGACTTCTGTTACTAGTGCATACTGTAGGGCATTACAAAAAAAATTCAAAATAAACAAAAAAGCAGAAATACAAAATTTGTTTAATTATTAAAATTTTTAGTTATTCAAGTTCGTGATTAATCAATTAATCATGAATTTCGATTAATCAGAATTAAAATTAATGGATTTATCGCAAATATGATTAGTCAGAAATGTAGATTAATCGATTAATCAATATTTTGATTAATAATAACGGCTGATTAATCGATTACTTGCACATCCCTAATATTTACAACTATAACAACAACTGTTAAATTAATTTAAAGTTGTCTTCTATTTCGTGTGCAAGCAACATCCAACCAACAACATTCTCATGGATTTAAATTGATGAGTTTGTTGGTTGTTTGTCGAATGGGTTGGCAACCAAAACGCCAAAGACACACCAACTAAGCGTTTTTATTTTAATGCGTGATAAATAATGTTCAACACTATTGATCGTGTTGCATGCATTTTTAATATTGTTGCATAATTTCGAGTTGATCACAACAACAAGAAACCAACCAACCAACTGAAAAAAGTCAATAACAATAGCACCGGCACTAACAACAAAACTACAACAACAACAAAAACAGTGTGTAATCACTTGCCATCAGCGCTGCCAACTTTAACGATTTGTCTACATTTTGACGATTTTTGGAATGATATATGATAAAATGACCATAGACGATTTGATAAAATTCCTTTCATGGGAAATGACGATTTTTCAAAATTACGCAATTTGTATCGAATTTTTTAATATTTTTCTCTATAATTTGCTAACAAAATTTGTCAAGTTTCTTTTCGTTTAAAACATGTGATAAATGTGATAAAATGATCTCAATCGAAACAAAAATTATTCATTTACCCATTTAATGATGAACTAAATATAAACTTCATCACTTCCCTGCAGGAAGCTTGGGGTCAAGTGTCTCCAAGTCTCCACTTTTGTCTACTATTTTGTTGACATTGTCAACTAAGGGTCTACACTTTTTACTTTGCTTTTGATGGGTAGAGACATTTTGCGACAGATGAATTTTGTAGTTCTGCTTCTGCTTCTTCTTCTTCTTTTTGATTCTTTTTAAAGTTTTGTTTTATATACACGTGTTTGGATGAAAAACTTAAGTGTTAAAATAATGAAAATAATGAATAATGAAATAATGATGAAGTTTACACAAAATATTTTTTTTAATAATTTACCACAAAAAAGTGCCAAGAAATGCACCAAAAATTGTGGTGCCATTGAGTGGCTCTTACAATTTTCTTTTCAAAGATACAAATTTTCTGTATAGTTTCTTTATAAGAAACATAATTAAAATCATTAACATATAAAGATTTTATCGAAATCAGATGCTCTTAGAGTGCGTTCCATGAAAGTCGTTTTGATTAGACAATAAGGAATATGTAATATGTAGTTCCAATGTCTACATATGGTCCCGTTAGAACTAATTAGTCACTAGTGAATCTATGGTTCTTATGTCTAAATGTGGTCCCATAAAAACTAACGAGTCACTAGTGAATCTTTGGTCCAATGTCTACATATGGTCCCATTAGAACTAATTAGTCACTAGTGAATCTATGTTTCTAATGTCTACATATGGTGCCATAAGAACTACCTAGTCGCTAGTGAATCTTTGGTTCCAATGTCTACATATGGTCCCATAAGAACTACCTATTCACTACCTAGTCAATAGTTCTAATGTCACTAGTGATTTTCAATGACACGTACATGTTAAATGTCTATAGCAAATTACATTGCCTGGGGAATATTTGGTTAGTAGTACTGGTGACACAGTCAATAGTGAATCAATACTTTTTTACTATTGACATTTCCTGCAGGGTTTATACGAATTATTTTAATTTTGTTTAAACAATAACAAAAACCGCAGGGACTTTTTATATATTTTAGGTAAGAAAATTCCAAAATTTAATTTTTCTAATAATTTAAATCATTTACCTTCAAATTCCCTCTAAATCAATATATTGCTTAAATGCAATTTTTATGCCCAAACCTTGTGAAACCAAATATCGGAACAAAAATTTCAACATTTCTTCATGGTAGTTTGAAGATTTTAAAATAGGTTGGGGATTTGAAAATTTTTCCCCCGTAATGAGAATTGGGAGTTGTGTTCTTAGGACTTGAAGGAGTTTGTATAAGAACTAATAATAAAGAACATCAAAATGATGAAATACTTACAAATCGTCACCTAAAATCCAAAATGTTGTAACTACGCTTTTTAGTTTTTTATAGGAGAGCCAATAAATAACAAACTACTTGAAGTTTAGTATCCAAATTTTAGAATTATGCGTAAGAAACAAAGACAAATTTGTTTCTGAAAAAAAAAATTCAGGCAAAAATTGTAGTTTTTAAGTAATGTACTCTGTATATTTGGGGGTTAGAGGGAGAGGGTAAACGGCCTTTAATATTTTGGAGGGATCTCTTTTATGTATAAATAAAAATGGAGGTTTCTTTTTTTAAAACGTTATAAAAAGTTTTTATGTTTATTAACCTTTGATTTAGTATACCTATAAGTTTTAATTTATATAAATTTAAGGTTAGGGTTAAGTTTTTATAGTTCACACTTAAGAGTTTTTATTTATATAATTCAAATTTTAGTTTTTATTTTAGATTTAGGTTTAATAGTTTAGATTTAGGGTTTAATTCTCTCGAATAGTTTGTAACTAATTCTTTCAATTTTTTAGTTTTAGAATTTATAATTTTCACTTTAACTAATAATTTAATAACTAATTTAGATTAGTTTTAAGCTTTAGGTTAAGGGTTTTAAGTATAATATTTTAAAATAAGTATTTAACACTTTATTTTTAAAACTTTAGATTTAAGAACGTTTTATAAAGTACACGGCGGGCTGTGTGAATCTTTTTAGTTTTAACTTGCTGTTTTGTTGATGCTTGTACGAAAAGTGAGGATATGAAAATTTTCTGTTAAGTTAGCTGCAACTTAGTTGTAATAATTGACAGCTAACTTTGACTTGGGAACAGATGACGAAACAGTGTTGGTACTTGATGTCCCTTTTGTTCATGACGTGAACATACTCTCATAAAAAAGAATTAGTAAACAATTTTGCTGAGCCAGCAACATTTTAGTCAGGAGAGTGCTTGCAAAAAAATTGCTAATCTAACTTTAAAACTCTAAGGCCATATTCGTAATCTGAGTCATTTCATTTGGAAATGATATGTCACAAAGTCGGTGCATAAAATAATATCGGAGTTTGTTGAACGGTGTAATCGTTATAAACAGTTAGTTTTCAAATACACATTTAATCTTTATTAAATTTAAATACTTTATTTGTCTTTAATTTAATTAATAGACAATTACTTTCACAAGCCAGGGATAACACAAAATTTAAGTTGTTTTAATCGACAATTTATATGTATACGATACATATTGTTTTATTATGAATGAAAAACATATGTATGTATGTATATGTTACATCCCAGTAAAAAATAGGATCATCCAAATAGTAATCTTCGAGCGCTCCTTTGCGAGTAATGGATTACTCCGTAAAACTCCGGACCTCATTGGATTTTTAACACAGCATGTCCGCAGACACGAGTACTCCTTTTAAGCTCCTTATGGTGTACTCCCTTTGATCTTGAAATGATGAGGGAGTAATCGTTTTTGTCTCTTAAACGAGTAATCGCTTTTTTAAATGGAGTAATCGCTTTTGTCTCATAAAGGGAGAAAACATTCATATAAAATACAAATTTGGTTATTTTTACAAAAACAAGAAAATATTCATTTATTTTTTAAAATTTTATCAAAAATGTTATTATCGTTTTTTTTGTTGGATTCGACGAGGTCGTAGTTTTTGACGAGTAGGTCTGTCGGTAAACAGTTGCCTTACATTTAAGAAATGCCAGCTTGAAAGATTTTTCATATACCGGGTATGTTGGATACGTGTCTTTAAGTGCTTCTGCAAGAAAATTAAAGAAAAGGCAACACGTAATATATTATTTAAGACATGATATTAAAAATTCAGCTATTACCGAAATAAAAAAAAGTTAAACAATTTGTATTTGTTTAAGGCTATCAAATTTTTGATCCATCCCAATTTAATTTGAGCAAAATATTTTCGCCGATCATTTTGCGTAGTGCTTTTTCAATTTTGATTTTGCCAAACCTCAATTTAATATACGAAATCTGAAATAAATTAAAATAAAAAACCAAGAATTTTGAATATTTGTTTAACTGATTGCATTAAAAAAAACTCAGTCTTACCACTTCTAAATCAGGCTCGGTTTTAAATAGCTGTTCTGCCGAATTTAATTCCTCCAAAGAATTAATTGGGGAAATTTTAAGATCCCTACTAGTTGGGCGTAAATGTTTAGCAAGCTGTTCTAATAAACCAGTCTGTTTACACATAATAACACGTCTTTTTTTAATAACACGTCTTTCACTTTTTAAAACTAAACTGACTAAATAGAAAAAGGAAACGAACACATCAACAATTAACAGTTATGTCAAAGAAAAAAAAAACCAAAAATGAACTGATACATCTCTCATTGATCCATTTATAGTATTAAGCGAGGCACAAACAACAAAACAAAAAAAAAAAAGTTTCGATAGCTCGCTTATTACTTCAAATGGATGAACAAGTCATTACTCCTTTATTGCTCGATTATGGATTAATCCATATATTTTTTTACTGCGATGGTTGATTTTTTATATGTCTTATAAGAGTTGTACTTTTAAGTATTATTTTCCTCTTCTCTACTACATCTTGACATACCACGAGTATACTTGATTTACAAGACGTGTTACTAAATTATTTTTTTGAGTATACAATAAAAAAAATCAATTTTGAATTTGTTTTGTTAGTTACGGAATTTTTGGATTTTAGGTGACAAAATAAAGTTATTACAACGAAGTTTTGAGTAGACATTCCCATTTTTTTTATTGAAATATAAGGGGTTTTGGGAATGACGATTTTTTGACGATTTCTCATTCTCAAAATGACGATTTTGACGATTTTTGCAACAAAAATTTACGATTTTTTAACAAATTGGATTGACAGCACTGCTTGCCATCATTAATTTTTAGATACAAAAAAAAAAATCGACTGACAAATGACCTCAACTCTTAAATGAACGTTCAAGAAGATTCGTACTATCCAGTATAATGAATTTATTTGGTTAAAACGAATTGTATATACCCTGTGTGATAATTTTGTGAATAAATTTTATTAAAATATAGAAGCTGAAACTATTTTTCATGGAATTATTTATTGGGGTTAATTTTACCGTGGGGTACTTATATTAAAGAATCAATAAAACAGACTTTTCCCTCCTTTTCCCTAACTGTACATTTAATATCTTTCATCTTGAATGTAAAAACTTCAACAGATCTTCAAAGGAACTTATTTTTAAATTTGGTTTCCGGTGAAACACGTTAATGAATTCTTATCATGTGACGTATGAGTAACCTGACTAACCATCCCGCTTTTTGAAGGCTGATCCCGCCTTGAATTTTTTTCCCGCTTTTTAAACAAAAATTCCACTTTTGCATTTCAGAACTTTTTTATAGAATTTTAACAAATAATAATTATCTAAATGTTTTAAAAACGCTTAATATTTTTTAAGCCCAACGCGAATGAAAGAGTGTTCTGCGTTAAAGAGTTTTCTGCGAAAAAGCGAATGAAAAATTTCTTATGAAAAAGCTTCACAATTTTTGTGAAATTGTTTTCAATGACACCTAGCAAAATTTTTAAGAATAGATTACCTTTCAACATGTTCTAGAACAGCTTATTTATCACCGGTTACATGGGACCGGTTCCAGAAGAGGTTACTGGAATTCAAAATGTAATGTTTCAGTTCTATAACTGGTTCTAGAACCGGTTCTAAAGCAACCTGTTCTCGTTTGAAGGTAAAGAACCTATTGCAAATAAGACAAACTTCATATAAAAAGAATCGGTTGTAGACCAGAAATTAGAACCTGTTATAATACACTACAAGTTGTTCTGCAACCAGTTATTTGGATTTGATGAAGAACTAGAATGCACAGAATTGTGCATCCCATCGTGCCATCGCGCACAAAGGCAGTTATGTAGGCGCTCAAATTTTAAGACTGTGGTTTTATTCACCCACTATTAATAAAATTTATTTATTTATAATTTTTGAATTTTTTTTTCCAATTTTGGTTTTTTTTTAAATTTTGGCGGTTTTTTTTTGGAATATTTAGATTTTGTTTTAAGCTTAGCAATTTTTTTCAATGTTTGTTCAATGTTTGTATGTTCCCGATTTTTTTAAATTTTGGCGTTATTTTCAAATATTAGCGATTTTTAATTTTTAACGTTTTTTTTTTAATTTTAGCGATTTTTTGAAAAAAATTTCCTATTTTTAGCAATTTCTTTTTATGGTTTTTTTTTGAAATTTGGGGTTTTTTATTTTAATTTCGATGTTTTTTTTTAAATTTTTGATTTTGTACATTTTTTTCAATTAGAGCGTTTTTTTCAGTTTAAGCGATTTCCCCCAATTTTTGGCTATTTTTTATAATGCAATTTTTAAAAAAAGTTTGAATAGTATCTACTAAAAATTTCTTCGAAATAAAAACAATATTCAATTAAATTTTTAATAGATGTGATTAAATCCTTAATTGAAAATAAAATCAATTAAATAGTTATAAATTATTTTAATTGTGACCACAATGTCCTTAATAGGATCGAATTCAATTAAACTTTTAATTGAATCAATAAATATTTTAATTGAAACTAGGTTTTAGTTTTTTCTGTGTACTCTTAAGTCATGTTTTTTATAAAAAAGAAGTGCAAAAAAAATAATTAATTTAATTTATAAAGTTTACATACACAGAAAAAACTAAAAACGGATTTCAATTAAAAAATTTACTGAATCAATTAATATTTTAATTGATTTTGTACCTATCACGGCAATGATAATATCAATTAAAACTTTTATTGAAAACTAAAAAGGAAAAAAGTTATAAATAACTTCTACAAAAAAAAATATGATACTCACAAAAAAGTGTGTGAGCGATACGTTGGTATGTGTGTTTTTGTTAATGCTGCCTCTGTTTGTATGTATGTGTGTGTGCTTGTTTTGTTTGCAAACTTCAAAATTCAAATGCAAAGTTCAAATGCATTTGTAATTTTATTCCGAAAATTTAAAGTTTAAGCTACAGTGTATAAAAAAATAATTTGAGAGTTAAATCTTTATATATAAAAAGAAGTGTACATTTTGATTGTCACTCCATAACTCGAGCACGGCTGCATAAAATAAAAAATGGCGAATACGTTTTGTAGAACATGCAATGAGGATGGTTTAAAAAAAAAATTGTTTAAAAATATTTTCGGTTGGTCCAGATGTGGTGATTTTTCTGAACATTAGTCATTTTCATATAAATTGTGTGAATATCGAAAATGTTTGCTTTGTTACACAGCATTGCTTGGATACGGGTACAAAAAATAAAAAAAATGGCCATCCTCATTGCACATGCAATGAGGATGGTTTTTAATCCAACCTAATACACAAACTCATACATACACACATTCATTTGATTGACAGCATACATTATTTCTGCTCCTTTTGAAGGTATTTGAACAAAATTTGGTTTGTCGGTGCAGTCCAAATATCATTCTTCTTCGAAATATCAATCCACCAGGACTTTGTAACGGAACCAGACTTTCAATGAAAATTTGAAGGCAAAACAACGTTTGTCGGGTCAGCTAGTCTAAAATAAAATATGTGTTTATTTATATGTATATTTAAAAGTCAATAAAAATATTAACTGATTGAAATAAACAAATGTAATTCAAATCAAATCTTTAATAAGATGCTTTAGGTTGATAATTTTTTCTGTGTAGCTTTTGCGTTTAAAAATTTGTTAATGCCTTTTTGATTCGGGGGGTAAAAAGTCAGATGCGAAAAACGTGCATTTTCAAAAAATTTGCGACAGTTCTGTATAATTTTGTGGTGATTGCATCAAGTTATTGGTCCGGTGACATCAACTTGGTATACCTCAAACTATAGCAGATTATAACGCTTTTGTAATACTGTTCCCGAAATTCAATGAGAAATAGAGTTGTGTAGTTCGGGAACGACCTAGTTCCATTGAACTAGTCTTTACTTTGAACTAGTGAGCTAGTTCGCAATCTTCAGCTCTTTTTAGTCTTATGCTCTTTTTATCTTGTCAGTTGAGTGATATTTCTTTTCTTTATGTTGCTTTTGCGTAAAATTTAAAAAGAAATGTCTAATATGAATAATTCGCTTGAAAATTATTGAACAAACGATCTACCGATCGATTGAACGAAATTGTCCAAGAGCGATTGAACTAGAAGAACCACCTAGTTCATTGAAATCAATTGAAGGGCTTATTGTAAAAACTTGATAAGCCACATTTTATTTTTAGTTTGTTGATAAAAGGCAAAAAATATGAATTTTCATTTGGTTTATACCCTAGGTACTTCTCATAAGTGTTTAGCAACGCTCATATCAAATATTAATCAATGATCGTCTAGAAACCTGCCAAAATCTATAAAACAGTAAATGTGGCTTATCATGTTTTTCAAATAAGCCCTTCAATTGAACTAGAAAGAGCCGATGTGGAAAATTTTTGAAACTCCTCATATACTAAAAACCTTCTCATAATAAGATGAACTTTCAGCATATTAAACAAAATTTAACCATAACAAATTTATAGTGATCTCAGATTATATTTTTTAAGGAATATAAAAGTAAAAGTTTAGTCTTTATTTAGTTACTGGATATTAAAAAAAAAGAAGGTAAATAAATAATTACAGTTGCTGTTATTATTATTTTGTTTAGCTTTATTATTGTTGTTAGTTATAACAATTTATTTCGTTCAAAATATTTTAAAAATTTGCAAAATTTATTACACCATTGGCAAAAATTTTCGATTATAGAAAACTATTTATCAAAGTAAAGGGATTTTTATGTTGCAATATTGGACATAATATTGTTGAGTGGTTTAAACATTCATGATGATGACGATGATGGTGGCAGTAGATTACATAGTTTATGTTTAACCCTTAACTGCATGCCGTTACATATACATACATATGTAACGAATAATTTGAACCTATGCAACACCTCAGTAAAAAACGCTGCTTACCTGCAAGCAGGTTTCTAAGGGAGTAAGACAAAAGGAATCCCTTACAAACCTGCTTTCATATGCCATGCTTTTTAAATGGCGAATTCCCACTTGGATGCATTACTTTTTGGCAAAATAAGCACGGATTTTAGGGCTTATAAAAGGCTGTGATTTCATGGCTTTCAGTAAAATCATATTTCATGTCTACATTATTACGATTAAAAATGACTATTTACTCGTATTTTGTTCAACATACTTAAAACCAGCAAACACAATCGGAAATCACTCGAGGAAACAGGTACAGATCGTTTATAACGCACGATATGAAAAATTCTGCATTACAACCTGCAGCCTTGTCAGGGATTAAGGCAAGCTGCTTACAACCTGCATTATTGTAAAGGAAATCAGAAAGCTCAAACATTATTTATTTCTCTTGCTGCTTCTCAGTATATTCAGGCTCCCTACGAAGCCAACTATCCTACCAGGTAAAAAGTTCCATACGTCCGATGGCGTCACTATTCGACCACCAAAATAACGCACCCTTCTGTCGGAGAGCCTCCGGTACCAATTCACAAAACCTGCACGTATCCGTAGAGGATCGTCCCATCTCGTACAATTGATACCTAAGGCCACAGTGTCCTGTGAGGTAACCCGTCACGGTCCTCAGTTCGCTCCTCGTCATAGACAAGAGTTTCCGCGACCTCTCCCCAGAGGGAGATATAAAAAGCCTCGCCTGTCGCTGCCCAGGCGATCTGGCCCAATATCTTCTCAGTATACGATAAGCACTTAAATCAGCGCATTTGTTTTATTCTGCTTTGAAAAAACACGAAGTATTTTTACTGTGACCTTGTGTATGAATCTAATTTATTTTTTTTTTTCAATTATTAATTGACAACAACTAAATTTTTATATTTTACCAAGCATTTCTCAAGTAACGGTAAATTTAGAAATTAATGATTTTTTATGGGGAAAAAACTGCAAATTTTCATTCGTCCTCAAATGCGAAAAATTTAAGGTTTTTTTTTTTGTGTTGTTAAAAGTAATAAGAGCCCGATGAAAGAAGTTTATATATAGTCGTATATAACTTATTTACTTACATCTCATACTTATTTTTACGAACATTTCTAATATGGCGCTATATATAATCATATATCATTATATCTTATTTTATATATAAGTTGATCCATTTTATCTCATCATATATAATTGATATGGCTATACATATATTAGATCATATAACTTCCATGTATAATTATATATAAGTACATATCGTCACCTAAAATGCAAAAGGGCGTAACAACAAAAAAAATCAAAATTGAGTTTTTGATTGAATATTATGCACTAGACTAAATTCCATGTCTCTACAAAATTTTGAAGTTATATGTCAACAAATAACGATTTTACTAACGAAATTCAAAAGGCCGTAACAACAAGTGTATGAATTTCAAAAACAAAAAGGCGTAAAAACACACTTGTATGAAAAAAGTAACTCTTTTTATTTTAGAATAACTAAGTTGGCTAAGATTTTTTTGTCAATTTGTGTTTGTAATTTTTAATTGATGTTATTTCAGTTTTTTCGTTTGATGTTATTTCATGTGAGTGGTATTGAGAAAAATTTAATAAATATTAAAATATTTATAAAAAAAATAAAATGGAAAATAATAATAATGAAACTGAACATAGTTCCAAAAAAACAAATAAAAGAGTGGAAAATAAAAGAAAACGAATGATTGGCAAAACATACGAAGGTTTTTCTATGGAAAAAGTATGTGAAAGAATGCCAAGAAAGTTAAAAGCAGGATGTTCGTCAACGTATTGTGATAAAAGTAAAGTTCGGCATTGCAACCTTTTTTCAGAAGACATGCGCAAGCAAATATTTGATCGGTTCTGGAAGATGTCATGGGACCAAAAAAAAGTGTATGCAGCTAAGTATATCATTTAGATCATACATACTTTCTTGATTATGATTCGCTTCCAAAGAGATACCCATCTATTCGACCAGGTAAAACATAACTATTTGATGCAGCACATATACATTAAAATTTTTACTAATTTAAATTCATATATAGGTAAAAAAGCTGGAGATCCCACGATAAACATGATTCGTGCCTTGGCATACGACGACACTGGAATCATTTATTTTAAAACAAATATTGAAGATGAATATTCGATTCTTCCACAATGAACAGCAAAAAAATTCACTGATAAAGAACCTTGCCGATTACATACCCAAAGATTAAAAATTTCGAAGATGAAATGGTAACATCTTCAAGACTTAAAATCTTTACTTCCTATAGATTGTCATTACTTTTACGACAAAAAATAAAAAAAATACTTCAGAAATAAGTCTGTAGTCGTGTTTTAAGCAAGAGACGAAAATATGTAATTTAAATCTCAAACATCTTTAACTCTACAACGTTTTTTGCTTCTCCTGTAAAAAAAATAAAAAGTGTTGTTACGCCCTTTTGCATTTTAGGTGACGATATAAAACAGTAAAACCAAACTAATTCTATAATTTTTCAATTATAATTATATATGGTATTACTCGTACATATAATTCTATATCAATTTATGTGTTAAAATTAAAAAGAAAAATTCGATCAATTTTGTATATGGTAAAAATTCACAAAAAAGTCTATCACTTTTAAACATCAGAGAACACAAAAAAAAAACAAAATTAAATATATTTAAGCTAAAGAAAATTGTAAAAAAGCAAAAGTAAAAACTTAGAAAAGCTACACTTTTAAAAAAAGTTCAAGGTTAATAGAATAAATAATATTTTATATAAGTAAAAAGAAACATTTAAAGTCAGAAATTCTTAAAATAAGCAAATAAAAGCCCAAAGGTAACAAGCTTTATAACAAAAAAGAATCGAATCGGATTTGTCCGAAAAAACTTAATATGCGTTATGTATCTCGAGAAATTAATTTTTTTTCTCTCAATATTATTTATCTCCAATCTAATAAGTAGGATTGTTAAAAAAAATCAAGTCTAGACTTAAATTTGGTTGAATTTATGAAAAATTTTCTATAAATTTTCAAAATTTTCTTAAAACGACGTTAAAATTATAAACACTTAGGCCAATTTTTTGGGATGTCAGTTAAACTTGGTTTAGTTAAACCGATTACGAATTTTGCCTGCCATCTCCAAGTTCATTAACAAAAATTGGCGAAAACCACTGCATATTGTTTCGATTTTTTTCTTTATCAAAATAAAACAAAATAAACCACATTTCAAAAGCAGTGTTTCATTTAAAAACTTTGTTAATCTAAGTTTAAAGATAATCTACATCCTAAAAACCTTAATCGGCCTTAACGACTTAATATAATAATCTAACCAAACACTTTAACATACAATAACAACTTTCTATGTTGCATCAATCGAAAGCTAATATAGAGATGAGTTCAGCTTCTGAAGACAATTAAGAGATCGGTTCAGTTGTTTAAGAAAAAACTGGAAAACAAAATGACTTTATAGCTATGAAACTCGATGTATCAGTCAAAATGAAGTCATGTCAAATTTTCCAATTCATGGATTTATATTTAATTTTTTATTGTTTGAAGCGCGAAATTCCAAAGAATTTTATGAAGATTAAATTGTATATAACTTGTTCAAATTAGATAGACCAATTTTTCGGATGAAATTATAAGGTTATAAAGGGTGGTTAAATTGTAAGGGCCGATGTTGAATGTGAACCACACCTAAACGCCAAGATTTTTTTGAATTTTATTTGACATTTCTCTATTTCAGACTTACTCAATTTGAACCATGGAGAGATACACAATCCAACAACGTGTTAAAGTTATCCAGACTTATTATGAAAATGGGCGTTCAAATCAAAATGCATATCGTGCACTTCGTGATTTTTTTGGTCAATTTGATCGTCCAAATGTGCGTACAATCGCAAAAATCGTGGAAAAATTCGAGCAAACCGGGTCTGTAGAAGATGTGAGAATACCAGTGCATGCTCGTACAGCTCGTACTGCAGAAAATATTGCTGCTGTTCGCGATAGTGTGGCTGAAGAGCCGTCCACCTCAACTCGTCGTCGTGCCCAACAATTGCACCTCTCACGCTCGTCGTTGATGAACATTATGCATAAAGACTTGCATTTACACGCTTACAAGGTGCAATTGGCTCAAGAACTAAAGCCTCTTGACCATTCCAAACGTCGTGAATGGGCAGAATGGTGGCAAGAAATGGCAACAGTGGATGATCAATTTTCGAAGAAAATCATCTTCAGTGATGAGGCACATTTTCACCTCAGTGGATTCGTCAATAAACAGAATTGCCGCATTTGGGCGAATGAGAATCCAAGAGTGATTGTCGAAAAACCAATGCACCCACAAAGAGTGACTGTTTGGTGCGGTTTATGGGCTGGCGGCATCATCGGGCCGTATTTTTTCCAAAATGAGGCCGGTCAGGCAGTTACTGTGAATGGTGTTCGCTATCGTGAGATGATAACGAACTTTTTATGGCCCGAATTGGAAGATATGGATGTGGACGATATGTGGTTTCAGCAGGACGGTGCCACTTGCCACACAGCTAACGAAACAATGGCTCTTTTGCGCAACAAATTCAATGGCCGTGTTATCTCACGTAATGGCGATGTCAATTGGCCGCCAAGATCATGTGATTTGACACCGTTGGACTTTTTTCTTTGGGGTTATTTGAAAGAAAAGGTGTACGTCGATAAGCCAGCAACAATTCAAGAGCTAAAGGATGAGATAATTCGGCACATTAACGGCATAGAACCTCCATTATGCCTCAGCGTCATCGAAAATTTGGACCATCGGATGGAGGTGTGTCGCCGTGGTCGCGGCGCCCATTTGGCCGATATTTTGTTCCATACATAATTGAGTAATACCAATATATCATAATAAAATAAAATTACAATAATTTCCTAAATAGTTTGTGTTTTATTCAAAATCAACATCGGCCCTTGAAATTTTACCACCCTTTATATGCCATTTTCGGATCATCTGATATATGATGTGATATGAAATTATATATATGACTATATATACCTATATCGGAACTTTTTTCATCGGGAGTGTAAAAAACCTGAATAATTACAAAGTTTAGAATGTATTCTTAATTTTAAAAATACTTTCATTCTCTTTTTAAATTCCTGAAATACTTATTTTTTTAATTTCGATTGGTTACAGAAATGTAACAAAGTAGTAAAAATGAATAAATTGGAAATATTATTATATATATTATTTTTCTAAGTACCCAACGAAAAAACTTCCGATATACTCATATATGACTATATATAGTATCATATATAACTATTCATCATATCTCATCTGATCCGAAAAATGGCATACATAAGTTAGCCTCCGGTATCTCATGTTATCTAATCTCATATAATTTGATCCGAATAGTGGGTCTATCAAATATGAGCAAATTATATATAATTTGATAAAATTTTATCTAATAAGTTTTTAAATAAAAAAATTAAAAAAAAAATTTTAAATGTTTTAGAGATTAATCCAATTAAGTACTACTTGTAATTCATTTATAAAACATATAAATATTAATTTTATGAACCAGAAGTTGGAACATGTAATACATTTAAACCGCTGGGTAAAACAAACAACATTTTCCGATTAAGAAAATCAAATGTTTTGATGCAAAATTTTCATGTCGAAGACTTACAGATTTTTTCAACAGCAAACTTTACACGTCCTTGGTATACAAAATACGGTCGGATCAATACGATAATTTGTTTATGAAGGATAAATCTCTCTATATAGAACTTCAGCAATTTCATATTGTTCAAAACAACTATTTTTTTAACTACAAAACACGTTCAGTGGTAGAAAGTATATTGCCTAGACCCGGTTCACACACGGCAATTTTACTTGCGCAATTCTTGAGATTATAGAAGAGGGAGTTTTCATCCGCAATTTTCAACACTGCAGGTTGATATACGAAAATTGCTGAAACACACTTTTCCTGTGTGAACACAAAAGCAATTTCAAAGGAGAATTGAAGAAAAATTGCGCAAGTAAAATTGCCGTGTGTGAACCAGGACCTACAGTGGAAATAAGCAACTATTTAATTTTCAAAATTCAAAATTTATAAGTGTTGGGCGTTTCATTTGTTTAAACAAGCTGTTTCCAACGCTCTCTTCTAAAAACCTGAACTGGTATTAAGAAAGTTTCGAAAAAAATGTGTTAACAGTGGTACTTTTAATTAATTAATTTGCGTGCTTTAAGCTATTTTAAAGTTAATTTTTTTATTTAGTGTATTCATTGCAGAAGTTTTTTATATTTAACAAAAAATTTTGTTTATATACCGAGACCTTATATTCAGTTCCCTCTATGAAACAATTTCTTGAAAATCAGTTTTTGAAAATTTCAGACTGCAAAAATCAGTTATAGTACTTCTTTTTTTAATATTTGTTCTTTTTCTATCAAGCACATTAAGGTTATCGACTTATTATTATTATTACTACATATATTAGACGAAGTTCTTTCCTACTATTGTACACTTAAAAAAAAGTAAGAACCATAATTAAGTTTACGCCTTACTAAAATTTAGATTCTAAAATTTTACTGAAAATAAATAAAATTGTTCATATTCTCATGAAATCAAAAATAATAAGAAGAATTTCTTTAATTTTCCTTCCTTCTTAAAAAATATTAGAAAATTTATTTCTTTTTAGTAAAATATATTAAATTTTAAGAAGTTATTAAACTAAAATTTAAGAAATTTAAAATTGTATGAAAAAACTAAAACCAAAAACGTAACTTACTTTACTTTAGTTCAAAAATTCAAACTTCTTAAAATTATGTTTATAACTTCTGAAATTTTTTCTTTAAAAATATTTAAACTTTTGGAATTCTTGTTCGGTTTATAGTTCATATTAGTTAAATGAGTGTTTTAGTTTTGTCAAGTAATTTTGTCAAAAAATCGTTATAAATCAATTTACAACGAGCTTTCAACCTCCGTATATTTACAAAAATAAAGCAAATCAAACATATTAGCTAGGTTGATACTAGTATTTCGATCTGTCTTCAGCACAATTTCAAGCGTTTTACAATTTAAGAAAAATTAACTTGATTTTAAGATATTTTTCCTAGATTTAAATAAAATTTATACTGAATTTTAGTAAAAAATATACTAAATTTTAGTAAAATTTCATAAAGTTTACAGAATTTTAATACAAGTTTACCTAATTGATGTAAATTACTTTTACTTGTTTAAAAAAAAAAACTGTATACTTGTTAAATTGTATACTTGTTAAAGTTAAATTTTCTTTGGAGCCAATTTATTCCCGAATTCCTAAAAAGTTAGTTCAGATTATTTAATATTTGGTAAACTTTTTTTTAATGTACTTACTATAGATTGATTCATGCTTTAAGAGTTTGGTAAATCATCTCGGTGTACTAAAAGAATATGCATTAAAAACCTCTAAAAAATATAAAATTTAACCTTGGTTCTTCTTTAGTCTATAATTATTTGGTTTACAGTTATAACTTTGTTTTTTAGTACTTTAATAAAAAAATATTAATAATCATTGCAAAACAAAATATCGGAGTTTTTCATGGTTTTTGCAGTTAATTTTTTAACTCATTTATATTCTAATAATAAACGTTGCTAAAAAATATATACAAAAGTTATTAAATTTGACTGTATATATTTATATATAATGATATGTTTTGCCATATATAATTATATATAAAAATAAAAAAAATGTTTTTTGATTAATTGTACCACATACACTTACATATGATCATATAATGCAGAATATATGATCATGTATAGATCGATATATATTTCATATGATCAGATATATAAGATATGCTAATATATAACATACGATATCATGACATATCAGGATATATTACGCCGTATTACAAAAATTTCAAAAACTAAGTACATAAACTAAGTACATAAACTAAGTGCACATGTAATTATATAAAGGGTGATTTTTTAAGAGCTTTCGGATTTGATTTTAAAAAAGCACATACAATTTAGAGAAATGTATGAAATCTCTATTTGAGGCGATAGAACGATCTATATAATTCAATGTTTAAATTGGACAATTTTGAGGAAGTTAGATCATTTACTCTGCTTTTAACAGCTGTTCAAAATATACAACCTCGTGGTATATTAACAGGTGGTACTTGATGGGAGCAGTTTTGTATTTCATATAACTACGAGGGAAGTTCGAAAAGTCACGTACTTATTGATCCACCCTCGTATATAAACTTTTTTCATCGGGTACAAATAAACAAATCGTTGCCAAGAAATTAATAAAGTTTTTTGGCAAAAACTTTTTTCTTGTTTCTACTTAATGGTTGAATAATTTGTCAGAAAACGTTATTAGTTAAAGTACTTTTAATTACGTGGCAACTATTTTTTTGTGTGTAGGTGATAATTGTGCTCATAATATTTGAAAAGCTGAAAATGGAATACTCATTTAAGAAAGTTTAATGTGCGCTGAATCCGAATCTGATCATCACATCATGGCCCAAATTCCCGCATTCGAGATCGGAATAATTCCGTATCTGAATTTATTTCTGTAGCGGAATTTTTTTTGAACATGGTACTCGTTACGAAACGAAACAAAGAATACAAAGAATATATCATAGATATGGCATCACTTACAACATATGGGAAAACAGTGGACATTAGAGTGAGGTAAGTTTCTAAAAATAGAACTGTTGTGTTGTTGGAGTTGTACTTCTGAGATTATGTATGCAAGAACAAAAACACCGTGTATTGAATAAAACTAGTTTTAATCACAACAAAACTCGACCTGACGATAGATCAGTGCGCTAAAGCGCTCTGTCTAACGTGTAGTGCGAGTGCATGTGGCATTAGAAATCAGTTTATCTATACCACGGTCAGTGATTGCACAGAAAATTTCACATAGACGCAATCGAACCAATAAAAACATAACAAATATTACATTATTCAAAAAAACAGGGCCACTGACGAAGGTTCAATACCAGAAACTGCGCAGTCTGACTGAGAAAAAATTGAAAATTTGCAATGTAGTTATGATTTTTAGAAAATACACTCATTCTTCTCTACCACGCCTCTCACAAAACGACTTATTGTTCCAGTGTTGTAAAAAATTAAGTAACTAAGCTGTACAACGCTGTATTAAGTGTAAACAATAAACATATGTTTATTCGAAAAAACTCTAGTTTACGGACATAACTCGGATTTGTTTCAACAAATACACTTTTTTTTTTGTCGGCTACCCTGGTTCACGAGTTCTTGACCTCGAACGTTTTGATTTTGAATTCATTGTATTTTAGCTATTTTGCATGGGATCAAAACAATATCTATATATATCATTTAAAATCACCTTTCATCTATATATATATATATATATATATATATATACATAAAAGAATACCGTTACTCACTCATTCACTGCCTGACTGACTCAACATCGCCCAGCATATACTGCTGGAGCTAGGAACTTCAAATAAGGCACGAAGGTCCCCATCATCCAGCGTTGACGTCCGCTAAGACGGAATTTAACGAAATTCCTACGGGGAGGAGCTATAAGGGAAAGTCTACCCCTTGGCGGCCTTACCTAACCCCTTTTGATAGAAAGTTACAAATTTCAATATGTATTTTTTCGAATATGATCTAACTCCCTGGTATAATACGTTTTGGACTTTCGCCCACAAACATGGTAAAATGGGGCTAATAGGGGGAAAAGTCTCCCCCTTGGATGCCTGGCCAAATCGCTGAAGCTAGCAACTTGAAATTTGTTATGTGGGTTCTTGATATGTGGGTTCCTAATCAGTAAGCGGAAAAGTCTCCCCCTTGGAGGTCTGGCCAAGACACTAAAGCTAGTAACTTAAAATTTATTATGTGGCTACCATATCACGGCTTGATATCTGTATTGACGGGATTTTTGGAAATTTCCACGAAGAGGGCAAAAAGCGTAAAAATCGCCCCCTTGGCGGCCTGGCCAAGCCACTGATGCTAGGAACTTGAAACTTGGTACTTGAGTTCTTAAACAGGAGTAGATGTCTGTACAGAGCGGATTTTTGAAAATGTCTACGGGGAAAAGTGGCAACACCACTAAAGCGAGAAACTTGAAGTTTGTTAAGTGGATACCTTATCAGGAAAAGGCAAGTAATTTCTGGCAATTCCCACGGGGAGGGCCAAATATGGTAAAATATCCCCCTGTTAAATTTTATATTGTGCCATAAAATTGCATAGAATCTTATTCTGGATTAAGTTTATTTCGTTTTTTTCACTTCTTAGCAGAAAAACGTTATTCCGAATGCCTTTTCGCTTTCGAGTAAAATTTCAGAAGGTTGAGTTCGAATGCTCATTCGTTATCGAATACTATCATTAGTAATTTTGATACAGTTTGTTCGTTATCAAACTAGGGCATCTCAAGATTTCACTCGCTTACGAATGCGAGAATTAGGTCTCAGGTTTTCAAGATATCACACCACAAAGTTTTAAACCCCCCGTTTTTTGCTATATTCGGGGCGATATAAAATAGCGAATTAAGATTTATTGACATAACTATTTACGTAATCTGAAAGTCCTCTCTGTTGCCATCAAAATTCTGGTTTAACACTTCCAATATCTTATTCCTTCTCGGAGAAATCGTCTTTTGATATTTATTGGTATGTTGTTTTCGCTATTATTTAGTGTTAATATCTGAAAAATGAGATATCTGAAAAATTAAAAAAGCTTTTTTAATGAACAAAGTCGGACTATCAAATGCTATATGTTATATAGTTCAAATACTATTTTGTTTCCTTTATACGAGTTTGTTACATATAACAAATCGTTATCCTTCAATAAAATCCTTAAAAATTTAATCAAACGATAAAGCTGAAATATATATTATTTCTTTTGTGTTTTCTTTCAAAATATAGTATTTTTTTAAGTCCCGAATTTCATGCAGTAAAGGGTTAACTAGACCTGGACTAGATTTGCATAACACAAAAGAAAACCTTAAACTCATCCGCAAAGAAATGCCAACTTTATGTCATCATGTTTGTTTTGTATTTGTTTTGGCAACTAAATTGTTTATTTTTTAATAATAATAGTTTAAGAAGTTGTTAAAACCAAAACGAATTTAAAACAAACAAAATTAAAACATGGGAAAAAAGAAAAATGTTGAAGTTGAACTTTTAAAAATTTTTTTGCAAAAAAAAAATTTAATACCCGGTTAAAAATCAACATAAATGCATCCATTTATGAACATGTATGAAGTTTTTCATGCTCATATATGAAGTCGTTCGAGTTCATACATGTCCATATACATGGCTCCATCAATTAATATAAGGGTATATTTCATACGCATCAGTGTACTTTTAACTAAAAATTTAGAGCATGTAATTTTTTATAAATTTTGGGTGGAAAAATAAACTTTTTGTAATAAGGAGGTAACGTGTTACTTTTCTATTACAAACTCTTTTATTTTAACACGGGCATGTAAATCGTAGTGCTTACTTCGGTAATATGTTACTCCTCATATTACCGAAGTAATATGAGTAGTAACACATTAAAGAGTGGTCAATTTTTTTTTATTTAAATCTTTAATTTTTAAATCGAATATTATTTTAAAATTATCAAATTTGTAGTAAAAATTAAATTATATTTAATTTTGTATAGAAAGTCACTAATTTTAACATAACAACATTTAAACATGTGAATTTAGTATTACTAGTGGGCAGTCAGTAATACCAAAAGTCGCTAAGTAATGCAAGGTAAAGGAGTTTTACTTATTAACATGTAACATGTTCCGAAATACCAACCTATTATCGAGGTTTTTCTGGGAAGGAAATTATCCCAACTGATACACTCCGATTCCAACAAAATTCAGATATGTTATAAAGAAAACATTTAAGATCGGCAGTTTTTTTCTTAAGTGCCATATCGATGGTTGAGGGGTTAAAAAGTGGGGTCAAAAATGACCCCAGTATATTTATACCAAGTTTAACTAAAATCAGAAGAGCTAAGAAAAAACATGGTGGATGGAACCATATTCGAAGAGCATCAAACAACTATACTCTTATCTGTTTATGTATCATAATATGATACTTAGGTTACCATATTATGGTTCCAACTAGATCCCAATATTATCATATTATTGTTCTGGAAGTTTTTATGATTTATCATAATATGAGCCCTACATTATTCTCCCAGTATTCTATTGAAGCTGGATTATTGAAATAGTGTATTTATTTAATAATTCCCACATTTAATTAAAACTTAGGTTTAAAATAATTTAAGTTATCAAATTGTCTTTGTGCTGAAGAATAAGTTTTGTGAAATTTTCTGTCAGCTATACAAGCTATACACCTGATTATATCATAAAGCACGCATAAACATATTTTTAAGAATACAATTTCACAATACATTTATAGTGATCAAACCATGTTTGAATCAATCATTATATCTGCCTTATAACCATAATATAGTCCTAGTTATCAGTTTATGATCATGGAAAAGAATTTTGTCATCATTTATTACCACATTATTGCACACATATTATGATTATTTCGTACTACAGACTTAAAAGCATGTGTATTTTGTTTAAAATGTTCTTTCATATTTCTTTATATTTTTGTACCAAATTTTTTTTTGCGTAAACAAACAATTTAAAAATAAATCACTTTTGTATCACTTTATACTTAATTTGTAGCACTTTCGTGTCCACATAACTAACAATAACTTTATTTAAAGGGTGAGTGACCATAAAACTTTTGCCTGGACTTCCAGGGTAGACCGGGTTGGGACTACAAACGTGTTTTAAAATAAAACTTGTTTTGTACATATTTTCCCATAATTTTTTTTTCCCAAAACAGATGTTTTGCACTTAAGTGTAAACATAATATTATTCCTTCTACCACAAAACAAATCACTATTACCCAGCAAAATAAAGTGGAAGTAGTGCTTTAAGAACCTCTTTAACTTGACTTCCAAAGCATTAGCATACGCACATTTTTCACTTTAATAGAAGTTATTGTTAACAACAGCCAAAAATGGTAAATTAAAGTTATTTTCAACAGTATTTGCATCACCATATAAATTAATTGGTATCTAAATTAATAACATCATAAGAAGTACTTTTTTATAAGTTCATATATATTTTTTTTTATATGGAGGTTGAGGTGGTAAGTGGTTGGATTTGCAATCAGAAGGTTGCGAGTTCAATTCCGGGCCGGTGAGATATTTTTTTTTTTTATTTTTTGTTTTAATTCTAATTAATTTTTTTAGTATTTTTTATTTAATTTGGTTTTTCTGAGTATTTTAGGAGAATTAAGTAATTTAAAAACTACCAAATAATTAACATCTTGACTTTAATCATAAAGAATTAAATTAAATTAAATGACAAAGCCAATTGTGACATTTTTTTGTTGTTGTTTTTGTTTTTTCTTTGATATTTTAAATTTTGAATCTCGCTCCTAGACGAGGACAAGAAATTCTCTTTGAGTTTGTGATTTAACATAACAAATATCTCTAGAAATTCTAATAACAAAGTCCCCTTAAGATTTCCTTAGGCACGAATGAAATCCGGATAGGGACACGCCTACATTAGATTGCTTTTCACAATTTGTTAAATAAGTTTTGGGACTTTAGCACATTTAATTACTATAAATGCAATTAATGTTTATCCCGATGAAAATGAAAATAAATTTAAATAACAAATATGCAGGTGCTTGTGCAAATTTAAATGTAACTGACAGTAATAGAAAACATATGATTTTCTATTGTTGATTTACTTGAATAAACGTCACTACATTGCTAGGTCTGTCAAAAAAACAGAGTAGTATTTGGAAGATGACAAATACAATTGTGATAATATTTTGTTGTTGTTTTTGTTTTTTCTTTGATATTTTAAATTTTGAATCATGCTCCTAGACGAGGACAAGAAATTCTCATTGAGTTTGTGATTTAACATAACAAATATCTCTAGAAATTCTAATAACAAAGTCCCCTGAAGATTTCCTTAGGCAGGAATGAAATCCGGATAGGGACACGCCTACATTAGATTGCTTTTCACAATTTGTTAAATAAGTTTTGGGACTTTAGCACATTTAATTACTATAAATAAATTAAATTAAATTAGAAAATTGTTATCCAGAGTGGACAAATAATTATTTAATAAAAATCTATTTTTTGTCTTTGCGATGGAACCTTTTTTAAAACTTATTTAAAAATATAAAAAAACCTAAGGTTTAATATTTTTTATTGTTATGTTGATAAGAAAATGCAAAGATGTATTTCACTGCTAAAAATTAGTTTATCGAATTTTTCATATTTGTTTCAAGATATACTTTTCAGGTGTGCCTCAATTGAAACGTGTGCAATATTCAAAAAAAAAAATTAGGTAAAAAATTTTAATTTTGGCTTCAAAAATCTAGTTGAGTTTTTAATTCTATTGTTTCGGATCGCAAAAAATTAGCAAAACCAAAAAATATCGAAGCCATATTTTGAAAGCTAGTTTATTAATAATAATAATTAATTAGTAAATTAATTAATTACAACCTTTTACTTAATTTAAATATATCACTTTAATTTACCTATAGAGTTTTTACCGACCTCTTTCTTCAAATTTTAGAAAAAAATACGGGAAACATTAAAAGATCTTACGTTCCAAGGCACAATCGTTTCATTGCAGGCCACTTTTTCCGATCTGTAGTTAAACTACTTCTCCAATATTTTTTTTCTCATTGTCATTATCTTATTAAAGACACTTCTCGTCAAATTAATTCTTAAAAAAATATTTTAAAATTTGCAATGAATTCAAAATTGTTAAATGAGCATTTTTATTATATCTTAATATTTTTTTAACCTCATCAAAACTTAAAAATATTTTAAAAATAATTTATATCTCAGTGATACGAAATCAAATAATAAAAATATTTTAAAAATCATTATTTTATCTTTTTTATGATATATTTGTGTAGCATATTTTTCTTGTTTTTATAAAAATATATCAATATTTTCAACTTAAGTTCGTTTTAAGTTTGTTGGACTGCATAAGTAACTTTGGTGCAAATGGTAGAGCGGTCTACTTTAATACAGCAGATCGTAACTCAGATTCGTGTGTTCAATACTCGCTGGCACCAAAAGATTTTTTTTTTTTTAATATTTAAAGGAACATCCCTAACGTATGCTGCACATTTTTATTAAATAAAAATGTTAATATATATTTGAAAAAGACCTTCCATGAACTATTGAAAAATAGCATCCATGCACTGTTTAAAATGCTATTAAAGAAGTTATATATTCACTCCATCCGTCCAATGACACGACAATGTTAAAATCATTAATGATTCACCTAAATTTGCACCACATCCGACTCAGTAGATGTGGTGTTTTTACTACTTCTTCCTCAGCTCTTATTTTGCTGGGTACAATTAAGACCACTATATTGTTTGTCTATTTGTAATGTCATTTTGTTTAATATTATTTAATTTGTTGGCAGACTGTTTCTCACAATTTCTTTTCACAAAATCTCAAACAATAATTACACTAAAAGAGCGAACACGCTTATTAATATGGCTGTAGTTAGAGAGAGAGGAATATGATAATAAATACTATATTATTATCGTGGATAAGACAATAATATACTAACTAAAGGAATAGACATTAATACTAGACCATGATAAAAGCAACCATATTATTAGTGAAATATGATTGATACAATAATAATTTAATTAAAACAACCATTTATGGCTGTATGAAACGTATTTTTGTGGCCGGAATCATATTGCAACCATATTATTTCTCTGTGTGTAATGTGAACCTTTCGAGTTGTTTTGAAAATTGTTATATAACTTTTTTAAATTAGTTGCTACAATAAAATGATCTTTAGCCGAAAAGGGCCAGTTGGCCGTTAATACCCTATTCATACTGAGCTCAAAACAATATTTTTTTTAAATAACCAATTAAAAGATTTTATTTTATTTCCCCAATTTTTGAGATTAAATTGAATTATATTTTTATTTACTTCAAAATGTTAGATAAAATTGCTATACTATCTTCTACCACAACTTTTTCTTAAACCACCACTTAATCACTTAATCACTACGGCGAACATCATCATCAATTTATTCAGTTTACTCAGTTTTTCGGCATTTTGGTTTGATCTACGCTGTTTTTTTTCAGTGTAACTGCGGCAAAACAAAAAGTAAAACATTTTTCTATAGAAAATATTCTTCATAGGCCAAAAAGTTGCGCGTACAGTAAACCAATCTTAAGTAATTGTGCAAATTAGGTATGTGAAGCATAGTTGGGGCTATATATCTAATTATTGATACGAGATGTCGAAAAACGGATTGCAGATTTAGAAAGGGGATTCATTTATAATCCATTCCTAACTCACTTTAGCCAGAAAAGGTATATTATACACCGAGAGATTTCTTGGGGCGAGTTTTAATGAAAGTTTTTCACTAAACTAATGAAGTTTTCTTTACAATGTAAATGAAAAATTTCTTAAACATCATGAAAAAGCTTCATAGTTTTAATAAAACTATTTTTAATGAAACTTTTTCATTAGTCGTATTAAATTTTTAATAAATATTATGAAATTTTTCATAAAATTTCAATGGACAAGTTCCAGTGACAATTCATTATCATGCAGATAATTCTCTCAGTGTAGGTCACTCCAATATTCAAACGACGAAATGTACTTAAAAATTGAATTCTTCTACAAATGCATGTTTTTTTCACTTCAAAATATCTACTGCAAAAGTTCCCTGAGTGAAAGAAACAAAATTAATAAAAATAATTATGAAAAGTATAATTTTGACATGCACCAAGAAAAATTTAAGAAAATAAATTTACCCACGTTTTGTAACCCGGAAAAATTTTCTTCGTTAATAGTTTTACTAAAACTGTTTAGTCTCAAAGTTTTGTAATTTTAACCGTAGACACCTACAAAAGTCATGGGTATAATTCTCTTAGTACAATAAATTTTTTTTAGTGTATAAAAAACATCTACCTATTAATGTAATTATTTAATAATACATTGTTTTTTACTTCCAATTAATTTGTTGATGATACATGTTTACATATATGTAAAACATGACATAACATGTCGATTAAATATCAGTTTAATAGAAAGTTTACACTATAGAGTGTCCCGTTGAAAAAATGTTTGAGTAATATAAGGTGGCGCAAAAATAGCCTTCCGATGTTTTTTTTTTATTATGTATTTATTATGTATAGCATTTTCTGATAGGAGGATTACTTTTGCGCCACCTTATATAACCCAAATGATTGCACATTGAATACGGCACATACCAAAATTTTTTTTCGAGGGTACTTCAATGTGCTGATACGCGATTTAAGATATCAAAATTGGTATGTTTTGTGCAAAGAAAGTTGTCTTACTTTTTATGAAAACACATTTGTTTAAGAACAGTTTTTGGTTCACCGCAGCATTTTTAAGTTTTCCTCATATATATGACGAACTTAAAAGCCCGATACTTTGTTACCTGCAGTTTTATATATCGGAATGTATTGGGATGGAAAATTAATTATTTTTTAAGGAATTTGTTTCAATAAATTAGTTTATATCATTTAAGTGCATGTTTTTGTGATTTAAAGTTTCAGATTTCTACCTTAATGGAATTCCATAGGTCACTAAAGGAAGAATTTCTTTCTTTTAAACCTCATTTAAAACCAAGATTTCATAAAAACGCAAAAGATATATTTAATAAATTTACCCATACCAAAAAAATATATATTTTAAATTTCCCACCTTTTGCCTACATTGTTTGTGCAGGACGTTAAGGGGAAGATTTCCTCTTTTTGCCCCTCCCTGTAAACATTTTTTAATACCCAGTTTTAGCGAATGCCTGCACCAAATCATAAGTTCCTTGATTCATCGGTTTTTGCTGTGTGTATTGACAAACCTAATTTTAAGAGCATTACTTTAGCGTTTTCTAGGAGCAGACTTTTACCGGGAAACCACATACCATATTTCAAGGTCCTCCCTTAAGCGGTAAAAGAAGGTATAGATTTACATACATTAACCACTATTTTCACACAATCCTGGATATAAATTTAAGATTACAAATTTCAGGCCAAAGGGGTGGTATTACTTTTACCATTTTTTCTAATCTCCGTAAAAATTTTCAAAAATACTGTCTATACAGATGTCTACACATGTTAACTACCCATATACCGAATTTCCAAAAATCCACTCTACATAGATGTCTACTCCTGATTAAGCAAAAGGAGAGACTTTCCCCTTTTTGCCCAACCTTCTGGGAATTACCAAAAATCACGACAATACAGATGTCAGCTCTATTCAGATGTTTACTCCTGATAAGGAACCCATATACTACAGATGGGCACGTGACAGAATTTTGACTCACACAAGCTAGAGAGGAAAATTCTACCCACGCTCACTCACTCATGAGAATTTTTTTCTACTCACACTCACTCACGTGAGTAAATTTAGATTATACTCAAAATCATCAACTGAACGGAAAGAGATAAAATGTAAAAATTAAGGTACATTGAAAATGTTTGACTCAAATTCGCTCTGAATATATTATTTTGGCATTTTCTAGTGTTTTAAAACCCCAAAAAATATACAGTCGACAAAACAACTAAAGAAAACATTTACTAATGCATAACTCACTCACGCAAAAATTTGACTCACGCCCACTCACTTACGAAGAATTTTTTTTACACACACAATCACGTTCACATGAGTAAAATTGGGTTTCACTCACACTCACGAAAACTTCTGCTCGCGTGCCCATCTCTATCACATATCAAATTTTAAGTTCCTAGCTTCGGCTATTTGACAAGGCCGGCAAGGGGGAACATTTTCAACCTTTTCTTAACCCTACTTCTCATGAATGTAACCCACATACCAAATATTAAGTTTCTCGCTTTAGTGGTTTGTCCTATGTCCTATGTTAACCATTACTTTTACCACGTTCCTGGCCAGAAATCCAAAAAGTATCATATAAGTGAGCAAGTTTATTTGCGAAGAAGCATTTATTTTAATTTTAAAATTGGATGGAATTTCCGAAATCAGCTCTATACAGATGCTACTTCTAATTAGAAACACACGTACCAAATTTCAAGTTCCTACCATCAACGGTTTGGCCAGACCGCCTAGGGAATATTTTTCCCCTTTTTGCCCCTCGCCGTGGGAATTTTCAAAAATCCAGTCAATACAGATATCTTCTCGTGATTAGGGTCCCACATACCATATTTGAAGTTCCTGGCCACTCCTCCAATTAGGAGACTATTCCGCCCATTAGCCCTTATTTTATCACGTTTCTGGAGAAAATTTTAAAAAGGTACCATACCAGGGAGTTGGGTCATATCCGAAAGAACACATATTGAGAATTTCAGATCTCTATCGCAAGGGATTTGGTCAGGCTGAAAGGGGAGAATTTTCATCTTATTGTCCCTCCCGAAACAATTTCCAAAAATCCCGTCTTCGCGGACGTCTAGCTCCAGCGGTATAGGAGCTAGACGTCAGTCAGTGAGTAGGTGAGTAACGTTATTCTTTTATATAGTAGGGTATTCAATCGGTTAATCAAACAATTGTTCGAGTAAATTAAAATTGCCTATTTCAAGTAACCTTGAGCAATGTTGGTTGATTAATCGAGTAAATCAAAATATATTGTATTTCAGTTTATATTTTATAAAAAAATTAAATTGCTTCGTATTTAAAAAAAAATCTAATTTTTATAAAATGGTAAGCCATGTTCCAGTTACCCTTTTTATTTAAATATCATACCTTTTAATCAGGGGTATAACCTTTTAATGTGGCACCATCATATTGTCAAGTCTGTACTGAGAGAAAAATATTATTCATTGGTCATTTTGGGGAATAAACGTTTCGCACCGATACCGAAGCCTAAAAAAACACGTTTTTGGCAATTTTTCAAAAGCATCCTTGAACAATTACAGATATTATTGTACTCAAATTCAAAATTATTTTATGTAGACCTCGAAACTATAAAAAATTAATATTAAAAGTTCCGATTTCCTGAAATTAAGCAAAATTTTCATATATCTAAATATTTAATAAGAAATAAAAAATCGTAATAATAGCAAAAACATTAGATTGTGCTAACATTTTATTGCAAGAATCGAATTGAATTCAATTCATATTCATCTTTTGGTGTTAATATCTCGCCGTTCACTTTTTTCTTTTATGCGAATCAATATTTAACTTAATCACATAAATTAAAAATTACCCATTAAAAAAAAAAATTAATAAAATCGAACAAAAATCTGTTTTCCAAACATTAACGTAATTAGTACGGCAATTTTTTTTAAAGCCGTCAAAAAGTAATAGTCTCTTAATTATATTTTTCCAAGGCACAGACCAAGGTATGTCATATTTTCTTTGATATTTGCAAAAAATATATATAAAATAGTCGAACTTTTCAAAACAGAAAGATAAAAAGTTAAACATCTCAATTGTATGTATATTCCCAGGTAGAAATTGCCAACAGTTCGCTATTATATTTTGCCAATATCGTTTTTTACCAATATTACAACCAAATAGAATAATTTTTTTAATATTTTATTATATTTCATAGATTTAAATGTGATGTATAAGACTAAGACCGAGCTGTGTTGCTGCTTCTTAAATATTTTTTATTTATTTAATCTATTTTAAAAGCACCGAATTCTTTTAATTGCCAACGTTATGCCAACGGTGGCAAGTTCGTTTAAATCAACGGCAAGTTCGTTTAATCAATCGGGTAACAGAACAATACTTTCAAGATTGTTAATCCCAAGTTCTGCCAACGCATAACCGACCGTAGCCGACGCTTTGCCAACACTGTGCCGATTGTATTTTTCTGCATGAGTTATTTAAGAATTTCTTTTTAATTTTAAAATAATTTCCTAAACTTTATAAAAATACATTTTGGAACTAATAATTTTAAATTTTTTTGTGTGTTATTTTGTCTTTATAAGGAAAAATAATTGAAATTATTAGAGTTACTCGTAGAATTGGGCATCGTTTCAGTGAAGCGCTCTTTCTAGTTCGATTGAACTGAATGAACTAGGTCGCTCTTCTAGTTTAATCGATTTTTGACAACTTATATTCGACACTTCTTTTTAACATTAAAAATAATTCAGCTGGTAACATTAAAAAAAAACAAATTAAACTCAAAGAAATATTACTTAACTACCAAAAAACAACGAAAAGAGCGAAAAACCTAAAAGAGATGAACATTGCGAACTAGCTCACTAGTTCAAAGTAAAGACTAATTCAATTGAACTAAGTCGTTCGTGAACTACACAACTCTAGTTACTTGAGTAATTTTAAAATATTACTCGATTAATTGAGTAAGTAAGTAACAACCTCAATACCGAGTTACTGGTTTACTCGAACAACACAAAACCCGAGTAATTTGAATACCCTAATACAAAAAGTCTTAATACTTAAGGTCAACATTTCAAAAAAAAAAAAAAAAAAAAAATAGTAGTGTTTTTTGAGTGTTCTTTTACGAAATTTAAGAAAATATTGAATTATTAAAATGCAGCAGTGCAACAAAACTGTTCTAAAAAACTGAATAAATATTTTTCTCATAATATGCTCTGCATAAAGAAACTTTTGGGATCTACTTTTTTGAACAAAATATACACACTGAAAAAAAAAGTTCCAACCGAATTGAAAAGTGTATTTTGGTGACCACAACTAAAAAATTCGATAGTCGCAACTATGATTTATGAATATTTTGGCTGTTGCTACTAAAATTCAGTTGTAATAACCAAATTTTTTTGTTAAAACCAATATTAAGTTGTACGAAGCAATTGCAGTAGTAAATTTTTCTCTGTGTGTGTACCATTTTTAATATCTTAAAATGGGTGTCGAACCCTAAGAGTACCCTCTAAAACAAAAGTTAGGTAAATTTTTTGTGCTATTATTTGTCAAGCGAATTCGTAAAAAACATCTTGTATCGGGACGCCCTATTATACAATATTTGAATATGCAAATTATTTAAAATAACATTTAGATTTATAAATAAAGTTGAAGCAAAGAGTTTAAAAAAATATTGTTAAATAATGCATAAAAAGTGGTTGATGTGTATAAAATTATATCAAATCTTTTCATTTGCAATGGCAAAAGCTAAATTCGATATAAATCCTAAAGAACAACTTTTTGAAAATGAAAAACTACTCAACACCATGGAAGATTTTTTAAATCTGGTGAAACAACAACATGGTTTCGATTATTTTCTATTATACAATGGCATAAGTATTAAAAATTCTACAAAATACGCGGAATCCTGTGTATTCCTGGATATATTAGCGAAATTTCAAATACCCGTCATATTGTTTAATTTTCAAAAAATGGCTAAATTGAATAGTGATGTACAGCCCAACAATGTTTTATTACTATCGTGTCATTACTTGATGTATAATAATGAAATATTTTTCAATACCGACTATCAAATTGCACCACATATTATTTTAGCAAATAATAATGAAGAAATTTCTATAATCTGTGAACAACTTTCAACGAATGAAATTTTTAATCGTATTGTTTTATTGAAAGATTTTGGAGAAACTAAAACATTTTCTAACTGTCAATTATCATCTGAAGTGACGAAGAAAGATATGGTTAGGAAAATATTTCATAAAAATGTTACAGTATTTGAAGATAAATTTCATAATCAACCATCGGCAGTTATAGCTACACATCCCGATCAAATGTTACCCCGGAGTTTTGTATATTACGATAATATGGGTCGTATTAAAATGGATGGTTATATTGGTAATATTTTGGAAACATTTGCTCTGAGACTAAATATCACACTAGTCTACAAATTCCCTATAACAGCCGGTGTAAAAACTTTTTTTGAAATATTAGAAAATCATACACTAGAGGGGAGGCTAGATGTGGCTACAGGTTTAAGACCAGTCTATTTAGATCTTGAGAATTTGGCTTATCCCGTAGAATTTATGGATTATTGTTATATGATTCCATTGCCACATTACAAACCATATAATGAATTATTTTTCATTATTTTAGATATGAATACTATGATTATTATATTATGTTTAATTTATATCTATGCCATTTTAATAACTTTGACTATATATGGTTCAACAAAATATTTAACATTTATTAATATTTTTCTCAATGATAAAAGTATACGTGGTCTATTGGGACAGTCCTTTATAATACCATATAATCCACGTTTTCTACTCAAATATATATGTTTTCTAATATGCTATACTAGTTTACTACTCAATACTGCCTATCAGGCCTATTTACAATCATATCTTACGGAACCGCCATTTGAAAAATTGGTTCTTACCTATGATGATATGCGTGACGCTGGTATGCAGATTATTGCCAGTAGTCGAGAATTGAAGTACCTAAACCGTAATCTAATAGAAACCTATAATGATCTATTTCATTTCTACAAGGATTATGAAAAATATGTTGAGTTACGCGATAAAATGGATACGAAATATGTTTATACGGTTACCAGACCCATGTGGTCGGTGTATTATGAGAAGCAGAAACTTTTTAAAAGACCTCTTTACTATTATTCTTCTCATCTTTGTTTAAAGGATTTATTTTTGGTTGCTATGCCAGTTAGACCTAATTGGCCATATCGTTTTCTGTTGAATCATCATATTATGCTGGTACGAGATGTTGGCCTAATGCAATATTGGACTAGTAACACATTTAGAACCATGCTACGTTTTGGTTTTACCGATTTTAAAGATTTAAGTTCAGTTGAATTGGTAGATTTAAAACTTATTGCTAACGATTTTCAATGGATTTGGATATTATACTTAGTTTGTATTGGCCTGGCTTTAATAGTATTTGTATGTGAATTGTTATATAATAGATTTTAAAAGAAAATCAATAAAAAACAAAAATTTAAAAAGATAATTAATAAAACATGTAGATATATGAGGAATTTTAATTATTTTTGGCAATTGGTTGAAACTGACTTTAGATCAGTGAAGGGCACTTTTGCAAATACTATGTACGCGTGCATAGGAGAAGAAATGCTGCTTGTGTGACGTCGACACATGTACACTATAAACTTCTTCGTGTGGTCTCTGGCAATTTACGTTCGGCTGTTGCTTTGTTGTCATTTCGTTAAAGTTATTTAAATCAGTTGCAGGTCAGCACTTGTTGAAGTAAGATCTCACTACGAAACTTTTTATTTACACCCAAAGAAAAATGGGAATATGATTTTTTTTTTATAGGGAATATGGATGGTGAGGTGCAATGCGTGATTGTAATCGCGTTATAAGTAACACAAGTTTGTTTTAAGAAGACATTACTACTCTTGCCATGGAAATTACGATAACCTGAGCGGGGGTGATCGATCGCTGAAACTATTTCAATTAAAAGCAGAATTTTTCTTAAAATTTATTTTTGATGAAACTAATATTTGGCTTTGGCAAAGCAATGTCGCCCATCAAAACCGTTGATTGCAAATTTAACCTGCTTTGATGAAGTTTTAGAACTAGTTTCTCTTCATGGTAATGTTACGGGACAAGCTCAAATAAAATAATAATAAAAAAAAAAATATTTTACTTTCGACTGAAAAATGTTTCGAGTGTAGAATTAGTGAGCGTCATTCGTTTTCTGCTGCTTCCCACACAAGCATAAATGTGGTAGTATATGTGTTGCCCATCACTGCTTTAGATGCCTCTTATTTCTCGAGATTTTTTAAATTGAGAGAAACAATAAACGGGGTTAGGTTAGGGTGACCATTTTTTTTTCTAAAATTCTGACATCACTACAAAGTTTCCAAAATATATAAATTTTGCTAAAAAAAAAAACACAACTAATTTACTTTTCCTATATACAAATTCAGATTAAGGGAAGATTTGCCCACAGAAGTAACTGAAGATTATCAAAACAATCAAATTTATATAAAAATTCAAAACGATTTGAATGACTTTTATACAGTGGTGGAAAAAATAATAAGAGCGATAGCTTGAATTTTTAAATTTGATAAAATTTTTGTATTTTCACAGCTTCTAGACTTTTTTACTAGAAAATTGAGTTATTTAATTTCTATTCTTCAGAACTAAATATACAAAACAGATCATTTCTCAGCATTTATCTTTCACAATTAAATGTTTTTAAAACTTTTATTTTTTTGGTCACACTTTCAGGTTCTTTTTTTTTAGTGAAAACATATCAATATAAATAAAATTTGAAAAAACTTTGTGAAAAAAGATTAAGCCGTTAAAAAGTTACACATTTTTGAGCACTTAGGCCGAATTTTTGAGATAGCAGTTAATCCTGGTTTAGTAAAACGGACAATGATTTTTTTTGCCATTTCCAAGTTTATTGTTTAGAATTTTGGCCTTTACTATAACAAAATAAAATAAACCACTTTTCAGCAGTAGTATTCCATTTACAAACTTCGTTAATCTAAGTTTAAAGATATTCTGCATCCCAATAACTCGGCCTTACTGTACTATTGTTCCGAGCATTGTGCGGTTAAATGGTCTTGCGCTACTCTTTAAGTTATAGCAACACGAACTTTGTATTTCGTACACACAGAGAAATAAAGTGCCAACCGAGTTAAAAAGTGTATTATAATGGTAACAACTTATAAATTCAGTTAGTACAATGATATTTACATTAGATTTCTGAATATTTTGGGTGTTGCAACTAAAATTCAGTTGAATTATCTGAACTTTGCTGTGAAAACCTATGTTCAGTTGTACCAATCGATTGAAATTCGCAATAACCGAATTTGAGTCGTAGTAACTGAATTTCAGTTGGCAAATAGCTAAATTTTTCTCTGTGTGTAACTATACTTTGACCAAATTTTAATTTATTTTTATTTTGCACTTTTAATGATGTCATATTTCCGTAACCGAAGAAATTCAATCCGAATGGTGATTCAGTTGACATGTCTTTTTTTTTTTAATTTAACCAATACTCAGGGGATGCTCCCTACTCATGCAGTGCATTGTATTGATCAGAAAAATAGGGTATGGGCAGGTGAAAAGAGGGAGTAGTGTTTGTGAATATGTGATTTAAATTTTTCTAAATTGTAAGTAACAGGGAAGACTTCTGCGGGAAGTTTGTTCCACATACGAATCGTTCGACTAAAAAAACGAATTTTCTCTGTAATGCGTTGTGCGAAACACAGGACAATCAACTACAAACGGATGTGCTCTACTAGATAAGCGAATATTACGAATACAAACTCAAGCTCGTGGAATAAGTTCACTTATCTCAGATAAGCATCTCCCATGGTAATATCGATAGAAAAGTGTCACACAACCCACAATCCGACGATGCTCCAATGAATCCATAGAGTTGGATACACTACTGTCATTGATAAGCTTCACCACCCTTGCCTGAACACGGTGCAGAAGCTTCAGAATATACAGTGGAGCCCCTGCCCATATATGAGAGTTGTATTCCATTTTTGGCCGGATATAGCTGGTATAAATAGTAAGGAGATCGGATGGAGTGAAGTAAGTCTTGCATCGTTTTAGAAACCGAGACACTTGAATGCCTCTTGCGACACTTGAAATACGTGCTTATTCCAACTTTGCAAATGTGTGTCTTTAGATCAAATATTTTGAACATACAAATTTTGGGCTCTATTTCAGTTTATGGGGGAATATGCCATCCCCTTCAGAATGTTCCCAGGAGTACGAAAATCATAATGAATAAGGGGGCTCACGCCCCCTATGGGCGTGGCAGTCGAAAAACGACCCGGCCCACCTACGTAGACAATATGGGTATCAAATGAAAGCTAATGTCTTCACGATTCCAAAAATAGCCATAGTTGCCAGATCGGGCGGTTTTTGCAGCCGATACGGCCATTTTTGTTAAATAGGGTTGGGGGTGAAAAACGACCCATGCCACCTACTTAGGCAATATTGGTATCAAATGAAAGGAAATGTCTTCACGATTCCAAAAATACCCGTAGTTGCCAGATCGTCCAGAATTTGAGGAAGATATGTTAATTTTTATAAAATGGGGGAAGGACTTTTTTTTGTTTATTTCTTTTTAGCTCGGCCAGAGGCCGAGCACTCGAGATCCCCGCCGTCTAGAATTAAGACATACTGGAGTTAAAAACCCCTAAGCCCGGCCGTAGGCCGGTCACGCAGAAAAACTTTACTAAGCGAAGCCAGTATAACAAATTTTCATTAACCAATCAGAAGCAAAAAGCAAAAAAAAAGGAAAAAAAAAATTTCCCCCACCCTAAATTTTGCCAAAATGGCCATATCGGCTACAAAAATCGCCTGATCTGGCAACTACGGCTATTTTTGGAATCGTGAAGACATTAGCTTTCATTTGATACCCATATTGTCTACGTAGGTGGGCCGGGTCGTTTTTCGACTGCCACGCCCATAAGGGGCGTGAGCCCCCTTATTCATTATGATTTTCGCACTCCTGGGGTCATTTAAGGGGGCGTGGCATTTTTTTTTTCCAGGGGTGTCCCCCATAAACTGAAATTTTGCCAAATTTTGTAAAAAAAGCAATATGTCGTTTGTTAACAAAATTTCCACAGAATGAACATGAGAATTTTATTCAAGAAAAGAGTGCTAAAGAATACATACGCACAGTGTTACCATATTGCAGTTTTAACTGTTTTTTCCAGTTTTTTAGGATGCGTAACAGTTTTCCAGTTTTTCATGAAAAAAAAACAGGTTTAGTTTAATTTCAGCCTTTTTTTCAGTTTTTCCAGTTTTCAACAGTTTACCTGCTCGATTTACTTTTTTTTACTTGAATTTATAAATTTAATACAAAAGTTGCGCAAAATGTTTCAATAAAAAATAATACTACGCATTGAATGCAACTGTGTAGTAAGTTTTATGTCCCTTTTTAGCATTTGTTAGTGTTGCAACCCTGAAATGTCATTTCGTTTCTGTCTGTTTTCATTTCTCTTGGGTTACGTTTAGTTAGTCTACAACAAATAATATTTTTTTTCTGTGTATATAAAATGCTTTATGTTATGTGTTTAATGTTTTTTATGCTGGTTTATGTTTAAATAAAATGCAATTGAATTCAAAATGCACATATTAACTGTTTTTTCTACTGTTTTTTATTTAAAAAAAAAAACAGTTTTTTTTACAGTTTTTTGAAAAAAATACATGGCAACACTGCATACGCATAAGTCAAAATTTCTCAGCTGTAAATTTTATTACATTAATAACATATTAAGGTCAGTTTAGCAGGTAATAGAAAATGTATTTATTTATTGAATAATTTATTTTTTTTTTTTTTAATTTATAATTACATAATTTATATAATATTGTTAAAAATTCCAATTGCCAACCGATTTTTTTTACTATTACTATTATTTTGTACTATCACTATTATTAAATTTTAATATTGTAGTAACAACCGACATTTATTTACAAATTTCGAATTTTTATTGTACAAGTGAATATTTTATGTTTATGGACTATAATATTCTATAAATAGATTATCATGAATTCAACATAATTTATTTTATTAATAAAAAAAAAAAAATAAGGAATCGAACTGGGCTCGAACCGGCGATCTTCCGTTTAGGCAAGCAAGTACGTTACCTCTAGCCTAAACCCAATTTAAGTATGTTTTTTTTTTAAATTACAACCTTAAATATTTTATAGTTTAATATTTAAATATTTGTCTAAAAATAGATTTGTATGTACAACAAAAATTCGGTTGCTGATCTCAATACTTTATTAGAGTTACCAAAACTATAAAAAAAATTTATATTATAGAGCAATTCCATATGAAAGCGATCACCTTTTGGACGACCCCTCTCCGATTTTAAAATAAATAGTCTCAATCGATTGCCCAGCAAAAAAATAATGTACCTACATATTTTTTTTTTTTTTTATAGTGACTGGTTTAGTGGTGGTGTGCACCACTGTCATGTGACAAAATTGAAGAATTCTTCATAAGGGACCTCATTGAAAGTTGTTTTAAAAAAAACTACTAAAGCGATCGCAACGAGTGATAGCTCGTTGGAAAGGTGTTGAATGAGGCTTTAATTGAAAAATAAAATTTTCTTAATTTTTCTCAGAAATTTACCTTTTTTCCCATGAAAATTAAATTTTCCCATGAAAATTAAATTTTCCGATTTTCCACAGAAGCTCCTAAACTTTCCGGCTAATTTTATTTTTTTTGGATTCCTCATAATTTTTGCTTTAAGAATCAGCAATAAAAAAATGGGCCCCGACTCCTTGTTTGGACAGGAGAAGAGCATTTAAGAGACCACCTTGTTCTCATTGTTTTTATATTTTTTATAATTGAATTATTTTTAATTATTTAACAAGAAAAATTAGGAAAATTTTATTTTTCAATTAAAGCCTGATTCAATACCTTTCCAACGAGCTATCACTCGTTGCGATCGCTTTAGTAGTTTTTTTTAAAACAACTTTCAATGAGGTCCCTTATGAAGAATTCTTCAATTTTGTCACATGACAGTGGTGCACACCACCACTAAACCAGTCACTATAAAAAAAAAATATGTAGGTACATTATTTTTTGCTGGGCAATCGATTGAGACTATTTATTTTAAAATCGGAGAGGGGTCGTCCAAAAATTTGCCAATTTTGATCGTTTTCATATGGAATTGCTCTATATTAAAATTATTTTATTAATAAAAATTCCTCTAGCCTAAACCCAATTTGAATTTGGATTTTCCAATTTCAACCTTAAATGTTTTTTGTTTCAAATTTAAATATGTATGTATTTCTAAAAATAGAATTGTATGTACAACAGAAATTCGGTTGCTGATCTCAATATTTTATTAGAGTTACCAAGAGCTATAAAAAGATGATTTTATTAAAAAAAAAAATTGTATGCCGCGAACTGGAGTCGAACCGGTGACCTTGTGCTTGTCAGGCAATTACTTTACCTCTAGCCCAAAAGCAATTTAAATTGGTATTTTCAAATTTCTACATTGAATATTTTTTTTTCTTTCAATTTTAAATATGAATGTTAAAAACAAAAAAAAAAATATATATACAACAGAAAGTGGGTTGCTAATAATAATATTTTATTAGAGTTAACGAAACTAATAAAATAGTCGAAACTAATATTCGATTTAAACTGCAAATATTTTATTCAAGGCATAAACTCTCCGAAAAGTGGTTGGTTGTTGATATTAAAGGTAATGTAGAAGATACTATTTTTTCAATATTGATTAGGAAAAGCAATATTTTGAATGATGTGACTGTGTTTAAGTTAATTTTATATACATTCTGCTTACAATATAGTTTAAGTATTCTGATGATGAATTTTAACCCTTTCAGACATTTTGTCCAATATATTGGACAATTGTTTTTCTAGTTTTAAAGTCATAAACATGTTTGGACAGTTTGTACGGTTATCAACAGAATGTTTTCTAACTTTTAGATATACGATATTAAAAAATGTAATTTTGAATAGATTGTTAATAAATTGAGTTGCATTCATAAGTGCCTCGATATTGTGAGATATTTTAATATTTAGTGATAGTTTTAAGTGATAAATATATTTTTATATTTTCAGTTTTAAAAAAAATTTATAAGTATAACTTAAGAGGTTGTTTAGCTATTTGTATATTAAAATCATTAAATTTTACAATATTAAAGTCTTGAGACGTATATCAATGAATTTGTGTAGTTTTTGGAAATTGAGTAAAAAAAATTCATGGCAAATACTGCTACTTTATTATATAAAATGGATTCAAAACAATAACTGAGTGACGAAAAAAATCTGGAAACACTAAGAAGAAACTTCAGATCTAAGCGATACAGAAGATGATGAGGTTGACCACCAGCTTCAGTTTCCTGAGCATGCGATGGAAGTTAATGACCACAAAACATTGTCTGAAGAATTTGAGGATGGAGAAGTTTAAAGGAAATTGTGGTGCCCAATATTTCGGAAATGGAATTTGAACATCCAAGAATTTACCCACAACTTTAACTATAAACGTGCTCCTGCTAATGAATTTCGACATGATAGTCATAAAGCGGCCGGTTTTTCAAAAAAAAAAACTTTCATTGTTTGCAAAAATTCAACGTATATCTTTGTGTAAATGTTAATTGTGTATAATTTGATTATACTTATTGACTTATAATTTACATAAAGAAATATTTTCACTGAGTAATTTTGTTGATTAGATTTTGTTGAATAGAATGTAATATATACAAGGTGGCGCAAAAATAACCTTCCGATGTTTTTTTGGCTGTAATTTAAAGAAAAAACGAAAAACTTTGATTCTTCTTGTGGATTATTTTTATTTGGTATTTTAATTTTTTTTACATCAAGTCGAGAATATGATGTCATGTAAATGGCCGCCGCCACAGTTGATTGTCATTTGAGCCCTTTTTATGGCATTTTCCATCACTTTGGCCAAAACTTCCGGCGATAGGTCCTCACATTCTTGACGGATATTGTCTTTAAGAGCTGCAAGAGTCTGAGGCTTGTTGACATAAACCCGCGACTTCAAAAAGCCCCACAAAAAGAAGTCTGGAGCGGTCAAATCAGGCGATCTTGCTGGCCAGTGTAAATCGCCAAAACGGGAGATTAGGCGCCCGTTAAATGCATCCTTCAGCATATCGGTTGTGGCACGTGCAGTGTGTGCCGTTGCACCATCCTGTTGGAACCACATGTTTTCCAATCCCAATTCATCAAGTTGCGGCAAAAAGAACTCGTTGATCATTGCTCTGTAGCGCTCACCATTCACAGTAACCGTTTGACCCGCGACGTCTTCGAAGAAAAAAGGTCCGATGACTCCTCCAGCGAAAACAGCACACAATACAGTGACTTTGAGCGGGTGTAATGGCTCTTCGTGGGTTACACGCGGATTTTCAGTGCCCCAGAAGCGTAAATTTTGCTTATTTACGTACCCGCTAAGATGGAAATGGGCCTCATCACTCATGATTATTTTTGATGAAAAATCATCTTCCTCTTGGTGGTGATTAAGGATGGCTTAAGCGTATGTTACACGCGATTGGCGGTCAGCAGCTAACAGCTGATGCACCGTCTGGACTTTGTACGGAAACATCTTCAAATCTTGTACCAAAATTCGCTGTAAAGACCGTCGACTGATACCCATTTGCGTGGCACGTCGTCTGGTCGATGTCGACGGCGCTTCCATGACATCCTCGGCTACAGCAGCAATATTCTCTGCAGAACGGCTACTCCGGGGTCTGCCACGCCTGGCAGCATCTCGTGTTGTGCCAGTCTCTTCGAGGCGAGCGGCTAAACGTTGCAGTGTTTCACCAGTAGGCGTTGGACGGCCAGGAAATCTGCGACGAAATTCACGTTGTGCCAAAGTCACCGACCGATTATTGGTCAAATAAATAGTCACCAATATTCCGCGTTCTGGAGCAGTGTAGCGTAACATTGTTGTATTGTGTATTTCGCATGTGTTTACTACACAAATGTCAAAACAGAACTGACATTAGGGGCCAATCGCAAAATTTATAGCATTTTCTGATAGGAGGATTACTTTTGCGCCACCTTGTATATATACAGCTGCGGTCAAAAAATTGTTGATTTTATTTTATTATAAGTTTTCAACTTTTTTAAAACAACTTATAAAACACTCAGTCAAAAAATAGCACTACAGTTTTTTTCGTATTTAAATTAAATACTTAAACTAAGAATAAATAAAAATAAATTAAAAATTTTGAAAACAGTATTTTTATAGTGTCTTCACATATTAAAATTAATATTTTGTAGCGTGCCCATTATTGGCAATAACCTCTGCACAACGTTTTTGCATCGAATTCACCAGATTTAGGCATCTCTCCTTCGAAATTGAGTTCCAGATTTGCTGAACAGCCATCCAAAGGGCTTCATTACTTTTTGGTTGCATTTGTGACACTCCCTTTTTTAGGGGGGTAGGTATTCAATCGGTTAACCGTCACTCGATTAATCGATTAAATGATGTCGAACAATTGTTCGAGTAATTCGAAGTGGTCAATTTCGAGTAAAGAATAACTCGAACAATTTTGGTCGATTAATCGAGTAGTTAGTTAGTTAATTGTTCTTTATTTTTCTTTTCAAAATAAGTGGTTTACAAAATTATAATAATAAATATAAAATTTGATATTTTAAGTTTTTAATAACTTTGAAATAAAAAGAACTGTAAATAAAATAAGAACTTACGACTTTGACATACTGTCGTCAGTCGTAAGTAAGTTATATCTGTCCATAAATTCTCGATTGGATTTAGATCTGGGAACTGAGCAGGCCATTCCATCACACTTACTTTATTGTCCTGCAACCACTTATTTACAAGTTTGCTGGTATGCTTTGGGTCGTTGTCTTGTTAAAAGACCCAAAATCAGCGTTATTTCCTCAGAAACATATGGTAGCATTACTTCCCGTAGGATATTAACGTATACCGTCTTATCCATGATTGTTCTGATCCAATATATGGGTCCTACGCCATAGTAGGAAAAGCAACCCTATACCATAATGCTAGAACCACCATGTTTAATGGTTTTTGTTGTGAATTTTGGATTGAGTTCTGCGTTAGGAGGTCTTCTGACGTAAGAACGCGATCCGTTGCCTCAAAATTAAACAATTTTGGATGCATCTGTCCAAAGAACATTTCTCCACTTTTCAGCTGGCCATTCCACATGAGTTTTAACAAACTCCAAACGCTTGGCAACATGCTTACGTGAGAGCAGGGGCACTTTTCGGGGAGTGCAGGCGTTTAAGTTGTTGTCTCGCAATCTCCGACGAATCGTTTTGACACTTGCTGTCACATTAAGTTCTTTTTTAAGATCTGTAGCGGGCATAAATGGGGTCTTCTTGCATTGTCTGACCAAACGCTTAACCATTAATGGTGAAAAAAACTCACTTCTGACCACATTTTTCAGATTTTTAAGTAAATTTTATTGCATTTATAATCATTTTTTTTTAGAGCATCCAACCAATTTTCTTATTTCAGAATATGGTTTATGATTAGAAACCAAATTTTTTATAATAGCACGTTTTTCAGGTGTGCAATGCTTTCCACGTCCCATTTCTATGTAAATAAATTATAAAATATGTAAGGAATTATATTATTTTTAATGAAAAATATCTTACCTTCAGTTTTCGATCCTTTTATTTCAACTATTTAATCACTAATAATTTGTTTTAAAGAATTTTTGTTATTCGGTGCTATTTTAATGACTGCATTGAGGCAGAGTTTTTTTATAATATCGATCATTGGAAAAGAACAGATTAGATTAGATCAGAAGGCCTTTTGTGCTGCCTAAAGTTACCTACAGATTTAAGCTACCTATAAAGCCAATTAGCCTATTAGGCAAAATAATCGCGATGTCGGAAGGCGAAATGAAGCGATCACCTATAAACCTAAGTCTCCTATCACATAGCCTGGGACATTCGCAGAGAACATGCTCCGAGGTCTCAGACACCATCTCACAAAACCTGCACATATCCGTGTCCGATTGCCCCTTCCTGTGCAGATGGTATCTGAGATTACAGTGTTCAGTTAAATACGACGCCAGGGTCCTCAAACCCCCCTTTCAAGCGACAAGAGTCGCCTCGACCCTCTACTGGAAAAAGAGATCAGGAGAGTTTTCCCAGTAACCAGAGAATTCAGATTAACATTTTTTGAAAAAAATAAGAGGCAATTTACACGAAGAAATTAATTGCAGGCAATTTTTGAATTCTCTTTTAAAGTTGCTTCTAAAAATCATGAACATTTACACGAGGAGTTTTTGCATGCCATTTTTTTGACGTTTATTTTGCCAATCTTCCTGAAGATGCTACACAAAGGAGTAGCGAAATATTGAAAATAAAAAAAAAAAAAACTTTTATATAAAAAACAAACCTTAACTCAAATAATTAGAAAATTTAAAAATAAGAAATAAGGTTAAATAAACGAAAATAATTAATTTAAAATAATATAATTTAAAATAATATATAAATAAATAGTTCTTTATTCCACATTATTTATTTTTTGTTTTACGAAATATTTTCGATACACAACACTTTAGAAGCCGAATACGAATAAAACAAATTAACATGAATACGAACGATACCAAAAAGAAATGTCAAAAATATCTTAAAAAACGAAAACCGTGCAATTTTCGCTACCCCGCTTGCTTCTCTACCCCGTTTGCCAACAAACAATAATTGCACGCAACATTGCATGCAAAAATTGCCTCGTGTAAATTGCCTCTAAGTATGCTCAGAGAGAATATAAATAGTATCACAGTATCGCATATTTACTTTGGAATAATACGCACAATTTTTTTTTTGTTCACTTGCATGAATAAAGACTTTGTCATTGGTGCTATTTATTTGACCGGCAGTGTATATTGTCGAATATAGCTAACACTGAAATTTTTAGACTTTTATCTCAACTAGTTCACTTTAATGCCTAAAAGGGTTAAGTACTTACAATTAAAATTATTAAATAATGATTAAACTTTGTTGGTTACAATGGAATTTCAAGCACTTTATTCTCTGCTCAACTAATTTCAATCAGTAGAATTATAGCAAATAAAACTAACTACAACTGCAGCTATTTTCCACAGTAAATTGCAGTTGATTTTAGCAACATCAGTTCCTAATTTCCCAGCAACACTACAAGCATAACAAATTAATATTTCAAAACTTTTTACTTTTTTCACTTTTTACTTTTACTTCAGTTTATAAAAATTTCAAGAAAAATATCAAAAGTTCTAAAGTATTAAGTCTCTGTAGTTTTCCCATTGTTTTAATAATTACATAATTTACAGCTTTTTAAAAGTTATTTAATACAACACTTACCAGCCAATCATGTACATTTAGCTTTTAGTTGATTTTTGAAAATGTATCGAGCAACAACATATTGCATTTTAGGGATTTTTATAATTTTCAATCCTTGTTTTGGAATTCTACTAAATCAGCCAATAAATCGAAATGAAAAATTTGAAACCAACTTTTTGTTGTTATTAAGGAATATAAAATTGGAAACAAAATATCAATATATAATATTTGTAAGAGATAATACCAGCACTTGTATATTTGAGAATAGTAATAATGAAACTAATACTACTGCAACTGGTATATTTGACAATATATATAAAACTATAACTGAACCGTATGTAATACTGGCCGATTTACCAAATGAAAACCTGATACAGACGCAATCAAAAGAATTACTAATGATATCATGTTCAGTTAATTTTTGGCAAAGTTGGATCGACCGATTTTATATACACACTGAATATCAATATGTCAATCATATTATATTCCTTGAGGACCATAAATTGGAAGAATATCTTTTCAGTCTTTATGTTTTTGCTCACTCAAGTATTGTTATATATTTCTCAAATATTATTGTATCCCAGGGCTCTATAGAAAGAAAAGAGTTTTATATTACCGGTGAAGATGGTCCGCTAATAAAAAGTGGTTTTAACAATATCATATTTGAAGATCCTTTTATGGATATGAATGGACGTTTAATATTAACGGAAAGTAATTATATGACACCATATTCTTTGGGTGGACAATTTTGTGAGTATACATGTCTGGAAGGTTATGTCGGGAATTGTGTGAAATCGTTTGCCGAAAGACATAATTCTAGATTGGAACTTTTTCTTTATGCCATTCAAAAGGTACAACATCCTAGAGATCTGATGCAAAAGGAGTATTTAGGTTCATGCCATTTGCCAGTAGTTGTGCTGCAATTAAAGCATAAAGGGCTCTCTCTGAATTACTCATATCCTTTGGAGTTTTTAGAAGATTGCTTTATGATACCGCTGCCAGTGGCTAAGCCAGCTAATGAAATATTTTTTAATATTATGAACCCAAAGATTTTCATTATTATTTGGCTGATTTCTATGGTCTATGATGTATTCTTAATTATTGGAAAGTATAGTTTTAGTTCTAAAAGACATTTAAATATCTTGAATAGCATTGTGTTAAGTGATAAAAGTTTGCGTACACTAGTGGGTCAGTCTTTTGAAATGTCTGCGAGACCATCATTATTTACAAAATATGTTTATTTTTTACTATTCTATACCGGTCTCATGATGAGTACCTCCTATTTAGCTCAGATGCAGGCTAATCTTGTAACCCCAGCTCTGGAGAAGAAAGTTAAAAGCCTAGATGATATTAGAAGTGCCGGATTAAAAATTGCCGTCTATCATCAAGATCTAAATGATTGGGATAGCAGTTTCTATGAAAATTATACGGATATATTATATATTATAAATGATACTTATATCAGTTTTACGAAATTGCGTGATAGTATGGACTTACGCTATGTTTATCCGGTAACCAATGCCATGTGGTCAATTTATAACGAACAACAGAAGTTATTTCAAAGAAAATTATTTTTCTATTCTCGTGAATTTTGTTTGAATAAAATGACTTTGGTTTCATTGCCTATTTTTCCGGGATTGCCGTACAGGTCGCTATTTAACCAACATCTATTGGACGTACATGATACCGGCCTATTTCAATATTGGAGAAGTCAAGTATTTTTTAGCATGATTCGTTTTAAAATTATGTCGTTTGAAGATCTGAGTAGTCCCGATGGTTATGACGCTATTATAGATTTAGGAGATCTTATATGGATTTGGAGTTTGTTTTCTCTTTGCATTTTTATATCATTTATAATTTTTTTAATTGAATTGATTGTTTATAGAATAATGAGAATGTAGTAAATAAACATGGGAATATAATAAAGCGAGTTATAAAAGCATGTTAAATATCATTAGTATCATTATTAATTAGCAAAAAACCAGAACAAAAACCCAAAAACTATCAATTTTTAAAAATTTCGCTATTAATTGGCCGAAGTCGAAGTATATTCGTCGATTTTGTAAATTTTTATTAAAATTAGGGAACAAAGAAGAAGAGAAGTCATCGATTCGCAATATACGCTGAACTTTAAACGCTGACATAAGCTGCAGGTAGCTCAGCTTCCTAATTTTCCCTTCTGTGATCAAATCAAAAAAGCTTGGAGAGTTCTAAATGTATCCGAAAAGATTGTGCTAAGTAAAATGCAAATAGTTCAACGACTTTTAGAAGGATACAAAATTAAGCGTATGGAATTCGCATGCCCGTAAATTGGAGCACGGTATGTCAAACTAACGGTATGTTTCTCATAAATTAATCCTTTCTTTCACTTGAGGTGATATTTTCGGACGAGAAAAAATGGAATTTGAATGGACCAAACAGAAATACCTACTATAGGCGGGACCTACGTACGAATATGAACGCTTAATGAACAATTGACCAGAATAAGAGTTAGTTCTTTAAAAAGAGGCAATTAATAGGAAATGTTATGACACAAAAAAAAAGTATTTGCATATAGCGGCTAAATACAGTTATAGATTCAAAATACTTTCAAGTGACTATCGTCATAACTGAAATACCACTTTCGAAATCATTTAATTACCGTTATCCGTAAAATATCGTTAACGATATAACTAAACTATAAATATACTTGCAATACCTTTATCGAAAGAACTAACATACATTTATCGCTCAAATACGGTTACCGAAATAATCTGAGAAAATCAGAAAAAGTAATTGCTGTAAGTAAGATATATTTTCTCCAAAGTTTAAGCATAAACTAAAGAGACACTGGAATTCGGGAATAATGGGACTAAAATAATCGGGTTTCCTTGACATTACCGGAACAACTAAAATAACGTTATCCCTAAAATACCGTTACCGAAATAGCTAAAAAAAACCCGTTATCCTTACAATAACGTTTCCGAAATAACTAAAATACAGTTAAAACCTAACTGAAAAATCGCTACCCATAAAATACCGATACTGAAATAAAGAAACATATCGTTACGCTTTCCGATAACCACATTGAATCGGTTAAGATCCATGGTTCTCAGGTATGGATGACGATTTATCTATGAAGTATTTTCAGTGACAAACTTTAACCCTTGCGGGACCGAATACCTAAAGAGCTTTATTATTAGTGTTGTGAACAGTTCGGTCAAAAAACTATTTTAGGTCGGTTTTTTTGGTATCTGAACTCATAATAATCCATGCACAAAAATACGAAATTATTGTCAAAACAACGAAAACGTTTGTAAAATAAAAAAATATTTCGTTTATTTTCCGAAAGTTTTTGTTATTTTGAGATTTTTTTTTTTGTATTTTTAGCACGAATTATTATCAGTGAACACTCATAATAATCGATGTTAAAACACGAAAAAAAATGTAAAAACAACGAAATATTTTGTAAAATGAACAAATTTTCGTGTATTTTACCAAAGTTTTTGTTATTTTGACATTTCTTTCGTATTTTTATGCATGCATTATTTTCAGTGTAGAGGCCATGAGGATAAACTTTTGTATTGGAAACATATTTGTAGAGTCGATTTAATTCTATTTTAAGGAAAAAGCCGAAGTTTAGCTATAAAGTTAAAAGTTCGGCCGCCGAACTATTTAATTTTTTACAGAGGCCAAACATTGCTTATTTACGGACTTTTCTTTAAATTTGACACTCAACATCGCATCTAATCAATCAAATAAGCATTTTTCATTCTCCAAAAATACCAACCAAATGCATTTTCTGGGTGAACTGTTCGGTCGGACACTAGTTCCAAATTAAATTAATAATTTTGTTATTTTAACTTTTTAAACTGGCGTCATTCTTATATCCGGTAAAAGTTTTGACAAAGAATTTGTACAAAGGCCAAAAAAGGGTTAAATATTTGTTTTCACATTTATAGTAATTAATGTGCTAAAGTCCCACAACTTATTTAACAAATTGTGAAAAACAATCTGCTGTAGGCGTGTCCCTATCCGGATTTCATTCCTGCCCAAGGAAATCTTCAAGGGACTTTGTTAGTAGAATTTCTAGAGATGTTTGTTATGTTAAATCACAAACTCAATGAGAATTTCTTGTCCTCGTCTAGGAGCGAGATTTAAAATTTAAAATATCAAAGAAAAAACAAAACAACAACAAAATATTATCACAATTGGCTTTGTCATCTTCCAAATACTACTCTGTTTTTTTGACAGACTTCTTCGCTTACTTTATATATATGTAGTACAGAATTAGCGCCCTTAAATTCCCTCCAAGCGAGCTTTCAGAGGAATCGAACTTTCTTTTAAATGATTTACTTTAAATTAAATGGTTTACTGCTCGTCTCTAGAGAAAAAAGCTGTTTATATCCAATTTCAATAAAATGTTTATAAACCGTAAACTGTTTTTCATAGTGAATAATGTACTTTATACATTAGGCTGACACTTATGGCGTTTTCTTTTCTGGCAAAAAATGTAACATTTTGTTTGCCCTTTCTAAAAAATTGCACTTTTTGTGTTCTTTTCTAAAAAATTGAAAGCACTTTAAAAAGGAATCATGTTCTTTTAAAAATATGTCGCCCTATTAACATGCAAAAATGTTGCCATTTTCACCCTTTATAAAATGATGGGGTGAAAATGTTGCACTATAAAACAGCTGATTTTATAGTTTTGTTTTGAAAAAAAAAATAATATGTAAAGACGAAAATTAACAAATTTTGTTTTATAAATTATAATAATTTTAAAAAATATACATTTAAATTGCTAAAAATGGAAAAAGCTGCTGTAGTGATATGCGTAAACAATGTTGTTGGGGTACTAATGGATTCTTCCTCATCATCAGATGAAGAGGAAATGTGTGTTCTGCAGGAGCGAAGTATTGTGCTTGCATCAATTCCTGAATCCATTTTAAATAAAAAAAAAATAATTAATTAAAAACAATTTGAATGCCAATTTGCAATTTGCCGCTTTTTTATTTTTCAACTTGTTTTCTTTTATACACAAATCAGCTGTTCTAAAGCAGGGCAGCACTTTTTGTATAAATTCATGTTTTATTGTGACTATGAATATGGCAACATATTAAGAGGGTTATGACAACATTATTTAAATGTCACTTATAAAAATGCAACATTTTTTTGTCAGAAAAGAAAACGCCATTAGTTTTAAATTAGTTTAAAATTTTTAACATTGATTAGATTCATCAAAATCTGCAGAAGAAAATGGTAAAGCTGTTTTCATTTTTGTTAAAAAATAAAATTGGATATAAAATTGATTAAAATCGAACAATACATTTATCATCAGAATTTATTTATTAACTCATTAATGGAACGTCATAGATCCGCTGGACATTTTTCAACAAAACTTTCTAGATATATAAAACCATGATTCCTTAAGAAATTTATGTATATTTTTTTTTGCCTTAAAGCTCCCCCTAGTAGAAATATTGGCAACCAAAGTTGAAACTTAGACAGCATATAAATTTTCGACGGATGAAGATATTTTAAAAATTTAATTTTTTTATTATTTTGCTAACAAATATATTTATCCAAAATTACAGTTTGCAAAATAACCAAAGCATACAAAATAAAAAAATTTTTTTTCTCCTTTCTCGATATTATTAGAAATGTTTTAATATTTACAACTATACTGTAATGATGTAAGATCCAATGCCACATAAATAAATTTTATATGATGAATGGTAAAACTATTTGACGTGGATTTTTCCAAAAACTTTCTCTGTAAAACGAAAAAACCAAAGCATGTGAAACAAACAAAGAAATAAACCAAAATAGAATCTTTTGGAATCACAGTCCTTAATAAAAATTGGTTTGTATGCATTTTTGAAAATCGTTGGCGCAAAGTTTCAAAAATGCAGTTTGCATACTTTTTGAGTCCTAAGGATAAAATAAATATTTTAGTATGCAGTTAATGCAGTCTGATATTCAACGAAATATGGAAGGATAACAAAAAAAAAAAAAACTCCTTTGTTTACAAAAATCCTAAAGGATATAGAAAGGACGATAGATTTCTAAAAGTTAAAAATCAAACTGTGGGAAAAGCCATTAAAATAAAAAATTTATCCAGCACAATGAAATGTCTTCATGTTGTATATAAATATTTGGGACCTACAAAAGTGTTTACAACGATTCCAATACATTTTACCATTTCAACATGAATAATTTATTTTGAAAATCATGGTTCTGTTCGAAATACGTATCGAGCACTACGTCCATTTTACGGTCAACATAATTGTTCATCAGAGCAATTAATTCGATTGACTGATCCCGATTTTCATAAGCGAATTTTGTTTAGCGATGAAGCTCAGTTTTGGTTGAATGGATACGTCAATAATAATCAAGTGAATGTTGAGACAACGTTACATCCAGAAAAACTGACTGTTTGGTGTTTTTTATGTGCTGGTGGAATCATTGGTCCGTACTTCTTTAAAAACGATGCTTGTCAGAACGTTACAGTCAATGGTGACCCCTATAGAGTCATGATTACTGACTTTTCCGTTCATCAATTGAAGAACCATGATGTGCAGGAGCTGTGGTTTCAACAAGACGGCACAACATGTCACACAGCTCGCGCCATAATTGATTTATTGAAGGAAACGTTTGGTAACCAAATAGTTTCATGTTTCGGACCCGTGAATTGGCCTCCAAGACGTGCGATTTAACACCGCTGGACTATTTTCTATGGGGATATGTGAAGTTAGTCTATGTCGATAAGCCCAAAACGATTGACCACTTGGAGGACAACATTCGCAGGCGTTATTGCCAATATACGGCCACAAATGTTGAAAAAAATCATCGGAAATTGGACCTTCAGATTAGACTACGTCCGAACCAGCCGTGACGGTCATATGTTACAAGTCATATTTAAATTAGAATGCCAGAAGATTATCGTTCGAATAAAGTAAATTTCATGTCAATTTAAAAAAATCATCTTTGTTTTATTCCATTTCAAAGTTCAATTCCTCTATAAAAAGCACCCTTTACTTAAAACTTAAGTATCATTTGTCATAGGTAGTAAATTAATAATCATATTTTAAATGGATAACACCTAGAGCCTCAATGATATTTAAAAAAAAAAAATTTTTTTTTTTTAAATTTTACGAAATTCTAACTTTACAACTTGCTCGCTTCCAAGCCGTGCCATGTACACAAAAAATTACTTTACAAACTATTTTTTTATTTTGGTTTTCTATCAAAGTAGCTTAAATTCTTATTATAAAACAATCATTTGGCGGACTTATAGCCAATTTAAAATATCACGCCTGGAGACGGTCTTGCCGGTTTGATTGTTAAAAAAATAGTATTCTATTATTTGGAACCAGTTAGAACAACGCTAGGGGCTGTAATGAATGAGAACTGATAAAAAGTAATATAAATGACAACCTAATGTACATTATGAAATTTCATTAAATAGCTGCCACCCTGATATTCATACTTAATTATAAAACATTTTAAAAAGGTATTTAATACAACTTATAATCTAAATTTAACATACAGTTGATTTATTAAAATGTATCGCGGAACAACATTTTGTATTTTAGGGATTATTACAATATTTTATCCCTTATTTGGAAATTTACTAAATCTACCATTAAATCGTAATGAAAAATTTGACAAAAACTTCTTGATGTTATTGAAGAAAATTAAAACGGAAACAAATTATCAATATATAATATTTGTAAGAGATCACACGAGCACCTGTTTATTTGAAAATTTTAAAAATGAAACTACTACAACTGGTATATTTGACAATATATACAAATCCATAAAAGATCCTTTATTAATACTGCAGGATTTACCAAATGAGAGTTTATTACAAATACAATCCAAAGAATTGTTAATGATTTCATGTACACTAAATTTTTGGCAAATTTGGAATGAACGCTTTTATAAAAATACTGAATTTCAATATGTTAATCATGTGATATTTATCGAAGAGAATAAATTGAATGATCCTTTATTTAATTTATATATTTTTAAAAATCATCCACGTTATCATTTCGTTATATATTTCTCAAGTATAACAGTTTCTCAAGGATCTATCGAAAGAAAAGAGTTTTATACAACCAGTGAATATGGCGGGAGAATTAAAAATGAATTTAAAAATATTACATTTCAAAATCCCTTTATTGATATGAATGAACGTATAATATTTTCAGATGTTATACATATGCCACCATATACCATAGGCGGAGTATATTGTGGATATAAGTGTTTGGAAGGTTATGTTGGAGATTTTATAAAATCCTTTGCTAAACGACATAATAGCCAATTAGATGTTATCTATCTTAGCCAGAATTTAACATATCCAAGAGAAATATTAAAAACTGACTATGATTATATGCCTCAGTATCATTTGCCAGCAGTTGTTGTACCATTGAAGCATCAAGGACTCTCTCTGAATTATACATATCCTTTGGAATATTTGGAAGAATGTTTTATGATACCTTTACCAGTGGCTAAACCCTTAAATGAAATCTATTTTAATATCATTAAACCTCAAATCATTATAATTATTTGGTTAATTGCTATGATATGTGCTGTACTGCTGATAAGAGGGAAATATAATTGCGATTTCAGAAAACATTTAAGTTTCATCGATATCGTATTGAATGATAAAAGTATACGTGCCATATTGGGTCAGTCTTTTGTACTGCCCGCGAATCCATCATTTTTAATAAAGTACATATGTTGTTTGCTATTCTTAATAAATTTTTTGATTACAACTTCTTATCGAGCCTATTTGCAAGCAAATCTAAAAGTCCCAGTACTCGAAACAAAAATTAAAAGCTTAGAGGATATAAGAAAATCCGACTTAAAAATTGCTGTACACTATGATGATTTCAGTGATTGGGATCCGAGTTTTTATGAAAATTACATGGACATATTATATATTTTAAATGATAATTATACTAGTTTTATAGAATTGCGTGATAATATGGATTTACGTTATATTTATCCGGTAACCAATGCTATGTGGTCCGTGTACGAAGCACAACAGAAACTATTTAAAAGACAATTATTTTTCTACTCTCGTGAATTTTGTGTGCATAAATTGACACTTGTTTCATTGCCTCTTTATCCAGGTTTACCCTATAGGTCGTTAGTTAATCAACATTTGCTGGAGGCCCATGAAGCTGGCCTATTACAATATTGGAAAAGTCAAGTATTTTTAGCCATGAAACGTTTGCAAATTTTATCATTTGAAGATTTTACTACTGCCGATGAACATAATGAGAATTTAGATTTAGAAGATTTTTTGTGGATATGGATTTCATTTGTAACATGTATGGCGTTTTCGTTGTTTCTTTTTATAAGTGAATTAATTTATTATAAATTTAAGAATAGAGTAGTAGAAATTTAAGCAATCTCTATAATATTCAACTGCTTTAAATGTTTTGTATTCTGTTTATAAATTTAAAAGTTAAATTAAATTGTAATAAATATTTGTGACAAAGAAAATTAATGTAAAGGATTTGGATTTAAATCGTATTTTTAACATATACGAAATATACGAAATTTTGTAGAAAGATGTAATAGTGGCTCAGTAAGCTTCTGAAGTTTTTCTACACATATTGCGCCCTCTAGCTGAGACATTCTTAGTTAAAATTCAAATTTTGACGCTTTGTATGTACTTAACGGGTTAACATTTTTTTTAAATTGTAATTTTTATTCATTGTTAAAATAAATATCTATCGAACTGTAATACGAGGTCGGATCAATAAGTCCGTGACTTTTCGAACTTCCCTCGTAGTTTAATGAAAAGCAACACCGCTCCCATCAAGTACCACCTGTTAATAGGCTATTGTCAAATTTTGAGCAAGTTCCGTCATTTACTTTGCGTTTAACATATGTTCAAAACATACAACCTTGTGGAATTTTTTAAAAATGGAAAAAGGTGAATTTCGAGTGCTCATTAAACATTATTTTTTTGCGAAAAAAAAACCGCCAATCAAACCTAGGAAAAGCTTGATAAATAATACTATGGGGACTCTGCACAATCGATTTCAATGGTAAAAAAGTGGTCGCTGAACGATATGGACGGCCAATTGAGGTCAATACACCCGAAAATTTCGAAAAAATCCACGATATGGTATTGGCCGATCGAAGAGTAAAAGTGCGTGAGATTGTCGATGCCATAGGCATTTCATATGGCAGTGTGGTTTCGATTTTAAATGATCAGTTGGGTTTAAGAAAGCTGTCTGCAAAGTGGGTGCCGCGTTTGCTCTCAATTGACCATAAACGTAATCGTTGACAATAAGGTGATTGCAACAGTTTTTTTTTTGGATGCACGCGGGATAATCCACATGGATTACCTTCAAAACGAAAAAAACAATAAACGGCGAATATTATGCCAACTTATTGGACCGTTTTAACGATGATTTAAAAAAAAACGACCCCATATGCACAAGAAATGCCTATTATATGGACCTCGAAAAATCCTATTTTTTGGAAGGGATACATAAATTGAAGAAACGTTGGACAAAGTGAATTGAGCTAAAAGGAGACTATGTTGAAAAATAATTTTTTTTTTTTTGCAAAAAAAACTGTATTTCATTCAAAAATTCACGGACTTATTGATCCGCCCCCGTACACAAGCTGATCTATCGGATTTTTACGAGTTTTAAGAATATTTTAAAAATATTGTTGTTTTTAGTATTTTTTTTAAAAATTGTAATATGGCAACACTGTCAAATCAATTTTTAAAATATTTTGTTTGTTGGAAGAAACTAAATAAAGTTTTTTGTTTTAAAAAATATAATGGAGTAATTTTTTTGTTAAGTAAGTTTGTATTACTAATTTTTCTAATTGCAAAATTTTTCCTCAATGTCCCTAAACAAATGAGCATACCATTTTTATAACACCGTCAACTCTACCGTTTCCTTTTTCTGTCAGTGTAAAAAAGAAATAAACTCACGCAAAAAAATACACCGGTACGACCAACTTTTGTATTCATAACACACAGACGAACGGACGGACATCGTTAAATCGACGCAGAAAGTTATTTTGAGTCGATCCGTACAATAAAAGATGGGTATAGGTCCAATATTTTTGGTAGTTACAAACATCCGGGCAAACTCATTATATCCTAACCACATAGTGGAAAACTTTTGTATTTATAAATTTTGCACAAAATATCTGAACTGGGTCAGAAAAATTGTTCTGGAGCACACGGACGGAAACTGGCGGGTATACAATGGGGTATCGGAGTGTAGGGGAGGGTTCCGACTACAGAAGAGTGCAAGATTTTTTTTGATGGCCTTTGATGGGCAGGAGTTATGCCCTATTAAGTAGAATATTTTCGGAAAATTTGGTCCTTTTTAAAAAAAAAAAATTTTAAACTTCTAAAGGACTAAGTGGCTTTATATTTCTAACAATAATAGCTTAGAAGTTACAAAATTATTCAAAATTTATTTTACTGTAAAATCTTTTAAAACAAAAAAGTTACAGTCATTTCAAAATTAAAATTTACAAAGAAATTTAAAATTTTTGCAGAATACTGATAAATTCCATTTTGGGAGACCCTGTTCGCTGTGATATAGTTGAAATAGAGTTGCAATTTTTGGCTTCCGAGGTTCACTGGTATTTACTTTCAAATGAATAACATAACTTTAAAATCGGCAACTATAAAAAAAAAAATATTTTTGGCCGCCTTTTCAAAATATGGTCCACAGTGCGCCGGTCTTCTTTCTATAAATTACAAAATTTTCAAAAAAGTGCCTTAAAAAAATGTAAAAAACTGTATTTTTAAATTAATTATATGGCAACATTGAAGAAAAATTTTTTGCATTTTTTTTATTTAGTTGTATAGTAAATACCTCATATTGTCACATGCTTTTTAATGCGTTATTATATCTTTGTCCTATCCAAAATTATCACGCCTTAAAAGTAGGTGCTGCTTTAAAGCAGTCCAGGGCATCCTCTCAATTTCCAAACTCCGTGGGGTTAGACTAGAAAATGCTGCTTGAGCGACGTCTGCTCACGTACACTATAGCATCTTCGTGTGGCTAACGATTATGAAGGTTCGGCTGTTGCTTTGTTCTCATCGTGTTAAAGCAAGATCGCGCTACGCAACATAAACAACATTAAAAATTTACCTTCGTTTTTTGTAGCTACACACACAAGCGTAAATGCTTTAAAGCAGTGATGTACTTTACGCACACTATTGCATTTATACTTGTGTGTGTAGCAGCGAAAAAACGAAGTTTATTCTACGGTACACTGATAATAAATTTCAATTGCAGAAAAAAGATTTTTTTTGAAAAAAGTGAATTTCATAAAAATATATTTTTTAATATATGAACCCCTTTGAAACTAAAAAATATATATATTTTTTTCTATTTCGGCTTAAGCGGACAAGGGCTCCTGGGAACCACCATGGCTCAGAAACAGTTTAGCGTTGTATCATATTAGTGTGTGTACTCAAGTGAAAAAAATTTTGTTACAATTTAAAAAAATAGATTTTTTGCATAGAAAGAAAGCTACACTCATAGAAATAAAGCTGTACAAATGCGCTCATAGAAATTTTACAAAATTCGGGCTAAAATTAGCAGGGCATTTTTAACTAATTTTTAGTAACTTTTTTTTGCTATTTCTACAGACTTATTTCTATGAGTATAGCTTTCATTTCTATGACTGTACAAGAATTAATTTCAAATATAATTTTGGTACACTCCTAGAAATAAGTCTGTAGAAATAGCAAAAAAAAGGTACTAAAAATTAGATAAAAGTGACTCTGCAGAAAAAACCAGTTGAATTAAGAGATTTTTTAACTAAATATTTGCAGACTTAAAATATCAAACAAAAACTGTTGTGTTAACATTTTTTTTTTTGCTAAATTTAGCCCGAATTTTGTAAAATGCAAATAACAGGTTAAATTGTTAAACCAACTGAAATTTTTGCTAAATAATTGTAAATTTCTGATTTAATAACGGAAAATTTTTAATTGCATTAAAAAAAACTTAAAATTTTCAAAATGTTTATGATTTTATTTGGGTACAGATATTTAGTAATTAGTTTTGCTAATGTTAGCAGGTGTTTTTGTTACTTTCAATTATTGGTTATTCATCAGGTTTATTTTTGCTATTTTAAGTCTACAAATATTTAGTTTAAAAATCTGTTAATTCAACTGGTTTTTTTTCTGCGGGGTCATTTTTAACTAGTTTTTAGTTACTTTTTATGCTTTTTCTACAGACTTATTTCTATAAGTAAAGATATTGCTGGGTCAATTAATATTTTTATTTAAAATAAGAATATTTCACTGGTGTTTGTTTAGGGTTTTTAAATAAAAAAATAAATAAATTAAAAATTTTCACTTATAATTTTATTACAAATTAAGCATTGTGCATCGTCATCCATATTCTCTATAAAAAAAAAAGTATTTTCCCATTCATCATCAAACATATTTCTACGTGTATTTTTATTTGTGTTCCGCAGCGTGGTGTTGCTTCAACAATGGTTCAACTACAATTAATTTGTTTTCTTTTAACTCAGTGAGAACAAAGCAAAAGCCGAATATGCACATCGAAAGCCATACGAAGATGTTTATAGTGTACGTGTGTTGACGCAGCGTAAGCAGCATTTTCTTCTGTAACCCCGTGTGGTTGGAAATTGAGAGGAAGTACATCACTGCTTTAAAGCAACGGCCGGATAAATTACACTGTGCTACACAGAAAATTCATTCGTCAAATGACCTAGAGTAGTTTGTACGTCTAGCTGAGTGTGTTAAAAAACCGGTTCGAGAATTTGCAATATACCCCTAAATTTTCAATATAAAGGTAAAAGAGTATTGCGAATGGCGCATTTAAACAATTGTTACTCAGTCACTTTTTATCCGATTTTAAATTTTTAAACGGTAATTAAAACAAAATTGTCTAGACTTCTAAAAATATATACTTTCTTTATATTATGAATATAAATAGGTACAGATTTTTTAATAATAATTAAAATTTTAAATTTTCTTCAAACTTTTTAATCTCTTTAAACGTGTTTTTCGAATATTCTTTTAAAACAACAATATTTGTAAATTTAGTGTTTTCCTGAGTAAATTGTGTAATCATTTGTTAAAACCGGTTGAAAATTGACAAAGTTATGGAAATTTTTCTGTATATCATTCATTTAATGATAGATCGGCGAAAATCTGACCGGGGGTCATTTCAATTCCTTCATGTTTTGTAGTCGTATTCTCTAGGACGTCTTTTAGTTACAACCAACCGTTTTCAGTTCCTGCAAATTTTTTAAACTAGCGTTTTTATTGCCGTTTTTCAGTCTTTAAAAAATCCAAAAAAAATTTTTAAAGTAGTGAACTTTGAAAACACATATTTTATAAAGTAAATGGACTATTTCAAAGATTTTAAAAGCATATGAATGCTTCAATTGACTACTTCACGTTTAAAAACAACATTTTTTTTTTTATGAAAATGCATTCGTAATGCAAATGCAATTTTTGAATGCATTTTGCACTTTTTTGCTCTTTTACAACAACAATATTCTTAAAGCTATTGTTTTTCTTTAAAAGAAGATTCGAAAGAAAACCATCGTAGAAGTTGAAAATTTAAAAAAAAGGAATTATAAAATTTCAATATCTACCCATTCATAATAATACAAAAAAAATATAAATCGGTTGAAAAATTATTGAGCTACAAATGTTTAAATGCGACAGTCGCAAAAACTACTCTTTAACCGTTATCTCGAAAATTTGTAGTGCTTCCCAGTCATTCTGAGAAGCACTACAGAATGCCTTCCCTAATTGCTTTATATAATGCAAGGCGGTGAAGCGCTATTTTGGAAGCATACCAATGTAGGCACTGCTTACCAAAGCGAGATATGTGATATGACCTCGAATTACTTCATATATGAGCACGAATGAGTTCGAACGTGTTCATAAATGGATGCACATGTTTTATTTTTAACCGGGTATTTAAAAAAAATCTCTAAAATTAAAAAAATTGTTTAAATTGATGCTTTTTTTCAGTTTTATCGATTTATTTCAATTGCGTAGAGTTTTTCAAATTTGGCGATTTTATTTTAAATATTAGAGATTTATTTAATTTAAGTGTTTTTTTTTTGTTTTTTATTTTAGCGAATTTTTATAATTTTGACAATTGCTTTTAAATTTTGGCAATTTTTTCAAATATTATCGATTTTATACAGTTTTATTAGTTTTTTGTTTTTATATACATCGAGATTATTTTTATGTTATTTAAATTTATAACGAGCTTTCAACCTCCGTATATTTACAAAAATAAAGCAAATCAAACATATTAGCTAGGTTGATACTAGTATTTCGATCTGGCTAAAGATCTCACCAGAACCCGAAGTTTTAGAAAAGCTGGAGCCTCCAACTTTAACAAAAAGCCTATCAATCCTCAATTTTGCTCCATTCTTCTGTTCTTAGTAATCAAGCACGTGAGTTAAGGTACGTTCAGATTAGTCAAATATTTGACAAAAAACATGAAATATTTCTTTGCCGTAATCTGAACACAAAATATTTTTGTGTGCCAAACAGTAAATCAGCTGATTTTGGTCAAACAAAATTATTTGCATTCAAATAAATATTTGACAAACTTAACCATAGTGTGAACATTAGCTATCAAATATTTTCTTCTGATTTGAGCAAATATTTATTTGATCTTACAAAAAAAATGTAAGAACAATGGCAAATAACTGGAGGTAAAATCGTCAATTATAATTTTTTTTAATAAATTTATTAATAAAAGGCTTTTTAAAAAAACTGAAATGTAAATAGATATTAAAAAAATTTAATCACTCAGATAATGGATTGGAACATTGGTCCAAAATGGAACGATATGGAATGAAACGGGGAACGATTGTAATCGGAGCACTGTACACAATTGTGTTGTCGTACGTGAAAATAAAAATTTAATCATTCCGATAACAGAATGGAACATTGGCCCAAAATGGAACGATATGGAATGAAACGGGGAATGATTGGAATCGGAACACTGTACACATTTGTATTGTCGGTATTGGGCGTTTTATTAAGGTTTGCAAAAATGTTGTCCATTTTGCGATATCATGTTTAGTTTTCGAGATACAATCCATTTTACAAAATGGCGATATTTTAAAATGTTCAGTATCTCCAAAACTAAGCGAAATAGACCAAAACGGACAAAATTTTTGTTCCAATGGAGTATTAATATATTGTTATAATATAAATAGGCTAGCTCCGAGAGAGAGCCCGAGTGATCAATTTTTTAATAAACAGTTAGTTTTTCGATTAAATAAATCTATGTTTTTTACACTTTGATTAAATAAATATTTAACACAAATATTTGTTTGTTGTGACACTATTTGAGAGCTGTTTCAACAAACAAAAACCATAAAATATTTGATCATAGTTTGAACATAAAATAAAATAATTTTTTATTTGACACAATTGGAAGCAAATATTTTGTTCAAATATTTGATTAATGTGAACGTACCTTTAGGGTCTTTTTTTTTTTTGGCGATTTTTTTAATTTTAGAAATTTTTTTTCCAATTTTGATGATTTTTTTAAATTTTGTCGTTTTTTTTAATTTTGAAGGTTTTTTTTACAATTTTGATGATTTTTTTAAATTTTGTAATTTTTTAAATTTTGTAATCATTTAAATTATGGCGATTTTTTTCCATTTTCTTTTCATTTACAGTTCTAATAGTATCTAAGAAAATTTATTTGAAATTAAAAACAATATTCAAAAAAATTTGTAATTGAAAATAAAATCAATTAAATAGTTACACATTATTTTAATTGCTACTACAATTTTGAATCAACAAATATTTTCATTGAAACTCGATTTAAGTTTTTTTTTTTTGTGTGAGTAACATTATTTGTTAACAACCCATCGAGTTGCTCGATTAGTAAAATATTACTTTTAGCTAGTTTGAAGTTCAAACTTTGAACTAATGTAAAAATATAAATAAGTATTAGGGTGTCTCTAATAAAAAAAAAAATTTTGTTAAAAAAACATGAAGTATAGAAATTGGTCTTGGTCTAAATTAAAAAGTCATCGGTTTGAACAAAATTACTCTACAGAAAATTTAAAAATAGTTTTCCAGTAATAAGCCAAAAATTACGAAACTTTTTAGACATATTTCGAATAAAAATTCAAAATTTTTTTTGGTCAAAAATGCACAAAAACAGGCCACTTTAACCGCTGGTAGGGAACTAAGGATCCACTTCAAATTTTTTTTACTTATTTTTCCCCAATTCAGCTCTTTGAGTGGTATTCCTTCACCCAATTCGAAAATGTACCATATTCGGTACAACCTAATAAGTATATCAAATGTATAGTTTTTGGAAAGGTAGATTTAGAAAGAATATACATGTCGCCTCAATAGTATGAACATTGTATAATTGGCCTACCACTATTAGTAAAATCTAAATCAAATCACAAAAAACAAAAAAGGTTTTGTTTTTAGCATTGACTGTATTCATTGATAGCTCATTTAACATTTTAAAGTGTTCCGATAAAAATTGAGCATTTGGCTAACAACTACTTGAAAAAACTTGACCATTTCCATACAAAAATGATAGAATATTGTTTTTTTTTTTAAGTTTAATGTCATTTTGACAAAAAAATTAAAAAACTTGGTTCAGATTTATATATTTTGAAATCGCATGCTTTAGCAAAATCTATGTTTATATTAAAAAAATTCGTGGCAACCTGACGAAGATTGCGTGAGAGGCCAACTACTAATCGAAAAAAAACATAGAAATATGTGTATGTTTTATGCAATTAAAAAATAACAAATTTTTTTTCTAAACTCGATTTAATTTTTTTTACAAAATATTCAGAATAAATCCGAAAATTAATTCCACCATTCAGTAGCCCATATAATAGACTTTCTAATGCATTTGATCTAGAAGTGTTTAAAATTGTACTGAAAAGACAATAAATGTATGTCTACCAAAAATCAATGAATTCTTTGTATTTGACCACGCCCATCCCGCCTACTCTGATATGAAAAAATATATTTTTCGGCACTGATTTCAATTGATCAATTCTTACACACAATTACATTCCAACATATATGATTATATTTTATATTGCTTTTCGGTCATAGTGGAAAATTGGTCAAAAATATCATAACTTCAAGAAAAAAGGAAATTCGAACTAACTTTGCAAAACCCTTTTGCCGATTTTGTTTGTTCAATTATCTTATATCATTTCCTATTGGAACCATTGAGGCTGATTTTTCTTGTTGCACAGTGTTATTTATAATACAAATTTTTACGAATAAATTTCGCTTAGTTTTCATGCAAACAACTAAAAGTTATTAGATTTTACAGTTTTTTCTTTGCTGTTTTTATTTTACTAATATTTAGCAAAAACATTTTACCAATTTTACTGCATTTTCCTGCAATATAATTTTTAGTAACTTTTTCTGCTATTTTTTACAGACTTGTTTGCATGAGTGTACATTAGGGTGGGGCGATTAGTATGGAAGGAAAAAAATCTTAATGGGCGCTTCGCGTTTCTGATTCTTGGGATTGTACTGAGCAAAAAAGTCCACTAGACCATACGTCGACGGTGAAAATCGAGCTTCCACATTATGACTTTACGGCAAAAAAAACCCTATTTTGAAATTAAAAATTAACCCCTTAAACCCCTCCCACAAATATGATTGATGCATTAATCTGCTAGAGATTGATACCATGATCTTGGATAAGCTCCTCCTACTTCCTGAGATATGTCCATCCCACACATTGTTACTTTCACAAAATACGGCTAAAAAGTCAAAATGTGGAAGCTCGATTTTCACCGTAGACGTATGGTCTAGTGGACTTTTTTGCTCAGTACAATCCCAAGAATCACAAACGCGAAGCGCCCATTAAGATGTTCAAATCGCCCCACCCTAGTGTACATAACTAATCGTAAAACATTTCAAAAGTTATTAAATAGAGTACTCTCTAGGTAATCATGGAAATTTTACATTTAGTTGCTGTACTAAAATGTATCGCATAACAACACTTTGTATTTTAGGGATTATTACAATATTTTATCCCTGTTTTGGAAAAATTTTAAATCAATCAATAAATCGCAATGAAAAATTTGAGAAAAACTTTTTAGAATTAGTACAGAAAATTAAATTGGAAATAAATTATCAATTTATAATATTTGTTAGAGATAATACAAGCAGTTGTTTATTTGAAGATTCTGGTGATGAATCTACGGAAAATGGTATATTTGAAAATATTTACCCTTATATAAATGATCCTGTTTTTATACTAACCGATTTACCAGATGTGAATTTATTTGATACAGAGTCAAAAGAGTTACTAATGATTACATGTTCATCTGATTTTTATCGAGATTGGCTCAAAGGATTTTATATACAAACTGAATATCAGTATGTCTATCATATTGTTTTTCTGGACGAGAACGAATTAAACAAACCTAATGCATTGGGCCTTAAGCCCAATGTTCACAATCAAAGAAATATCCCCATTGTTATATATTTTCCAAGTATCATGGTTACTAAGGGGTCCATAGTTCGAAAAGAATTTTATACGCCCAATCTTTTCGGTTGGGGGAGAACAAAACATGAATATCAGAACAACAATACCATATTTATAAATCACTATCTTGATATGGACTCGCATCAAATTACGAGTGGAACAAATTTTTTAGCCCCCTACTCTTTTGGTGGAGTTGACTGTAATTACCAGTGTATAGAAGGTTATGTGGGAAATATTGTAACAGCGTTTGCCAAACGACACAACACCTATGCGTTCTTCTTTCAACATGACAAGATAAAACATCCAAAAGAAGTTATAAAATATATTGAAGCCTATGAATACCATTTGCCAGCTATTGTAACGCCATTAAGACATGAGGGACTCTCAATCAAATACACGTATCCGTTGGAATTTTTAGAAGAATGCTTTATGATACCATTGCCAGTGGCTAAACCGGCAAATGAAGTATTTTTTAATATCATTGAACCGTATATTTTCGTTATAATTTGGTTGTTATCAATGATATTTGCTGTATTGCTAACTATCGGACAGTATAATTTCAGTTTCACCTGACATTTGAGTTTGTTTGATATTGTATTAAGCGATAAAACTATACGCACTCTATTGGGTCAATCGTTTGTAATGTCTTCAAAACCCTCGGTATTTACCCAATATGTTTATTTTTTACTCTTCTATACGAATATTATGATCAGTACCTCGTATCTGGCCTACTTTCAAGCTAATCTAGTAACACCAACCCTGGAGAAAAAAATTGAAAACTTAGACGAAATAAGAAAATCGGGTTTAAAAATTGCTGTACATCTGGAAGATTTAAAAGATTGGGATCCTAGTTTTTATGAAAATTATATGGATATATTATTTGTTATAAATGGTACTTATGCCAGTTTTACCAAATTACGAGATGGTATGAATTTACAATTTATTTATCCGGTCTCCAATGCCATCTGGTCAATATATCATGAACAACAGGAGTTATTTGAAAGAAAACTATTTTTCTATTCTACCGATTTGTGTTTGAGTAAAATGACTCCAATTGCAATTCCCATATTTCCCGGTTTGCCCTATCGGGCGTTAGTTAATAAACATCTGCTGGAGGTTAGTGAAACAGGTCTATTTCAATATTGGAAGAGTCATGTATTTATTACTATGATACGTCAAAAATGATGTCATTCGAGGATTTGAGTACTCCCGATGGTTATGATGGAATTATAGATTTATATGATCTATTGTGGATATGGATTTTATATGGTCTATGCATATTTATTGCTTCAATTGTTTTTTTAATTGAATTGATTGCTTATAAAACTGTTAATAAAAAATAAAAGTGAAAATTAATTTAATTTGATTTATAAAGATATTTTTTGTAGATTTTAAATATTTTCAATTATAGGGAACTGGATGTAAACAAATTTTCTATAGTGAGACTAAATTTTTTAATGACTTATTTTTAAACTCCTATATTTTATTGTGGTCAATGGATGAAAATGAAAAAGAACTCTGTTGGAAATAAGTATATGGTACAAAATGGCATAAAGTTAAAAATGACTTAAAATTTCAGAAAATTTAGCACAATTTATAGAAAACTATTTTAATTATAACTGATTGTAAGGCTATAGAACTAAATAAAACTAAATTTAAGGGCTTTGCGATATATAAAGTCTGAAAAGTTTCGAGGCTGCTCTTTCATTCTAACTTTTTCCAAAAGCGAATCGATTTCGATTTAAACTAATATCGCTACCCGATTAAAAGTAATTATAGATGATCTTATGTTTTTTCATCTTAAAATATATTATAATATATGATTACATATAGTAGGCCGGGTCGATTTGTATGGAGGCAAAAAAAATCGCTCAACGTTCAAGGAAAATCGTATTCTAGGGATCAAAATAAGAAACTTTGCCGAAGGAACCATACTTCTAAAACGAATTCTGATGTCCCAACTTTTGACCCGTAGGGTCAAATTTTGAAAAAGCCCATTTTGATATTTCAGAAAGTAGGAGGAATCTCTCCAAGCTTATGGGAGCTACTTCTTCTCTATGAGACGCGATAGCAGATTAATGCATAAATCATCATTCTAGGTGACCGTTAAGGGGTCAAAATTTTAGTTGGAAAGGGCCTTTTTTAGCGGTGCTTTTATAGCAAAATGTACAAATCTCTGGATAGAGATATTTCAGAAAATGGGAGCCCAGCAAACAATTTTCGTGTTTTTAGAAGCAGTATAAAACAAATGCGCTGATGTAAGTGCTTACCATTACATAATACTGAGAAGCAGCAAAAGAATCGAATAATTTTCGTATAAAAATAACCAAAAAAAAAAAAAATTTTGAGCTTTCTGATTTCCCTTACAAGGATGCAGGTTGTAATGCAGAAAGTTTAAAATCGTGGATTATAAACGATCTGTACCTGTTTTACAGAGTGATTTCCGATCGTGTTTGGTGTTTTTGAGTATGTTGTACAAAATAAATAGTCATTAAATTGCTTCTGAGGAGCTAGCACGTGGTTCGGAAACAAATTAAATTATTATATTAATATGTCTAAAATTTTAACAACAAAAAATTAATAACTGTAGAATTTTAAGTAAAATAAATTATATAATATTCATATTATTACTTTTAACCGTAATAATCTAGACATGAAAAATGATTTTACTGAAAGCCATGAAATCTCAGCTTTTTATAAGCGCTAAAATCAGCGCTTATTTTGCCAAAAAGTAATGCTTCCAAGTGGGAATTCGCCATATAAAAATCATGGCATATGTAAGCAGGTTTGTAAGGGATTCTTTATGGCTTACTCCCTTACAAACCTGCTTGCAGGTAAGCAGCGTTTTTTACTGGGAGGAGTCTTTCCCCGATTATGGTCTCTATTTCTTCTCCGGAAGACGCTCTAGCAGATGAATGTATAAATTATATTCGATTGGGTTGGATTCGATTGGGGCACTCTAAATAGGTCAAAGTGGGATTTCTCAAAATTTAACCCTACGAGTCAAAAGTCGGGACATCAGAATTCGTTTTAGAGGTATGCTTTCTTCGGCAAAGTTTCTTATTTTGATCCCTAGAATACAATTTTCCTTGAACGTTGAGCGATTTTTAAATCGACCAGCCCTAATATATAGTGTCATGCATGGCCATATCTTATTATATGTTTCTTATTCTTAACACAGATAACGATACATTATTAAATTAGTTTTTAAACATACATATATGCTATACATAATAAGATATGATAGTTCTATTGTCATATATAATAATTCAAACTCATATATAACACAATATGTAATCTTATATGGTAACATATAATTTAATATATATTATTAGATATTAATATCCCAGCAAAAATAACCCAGTTTTGGTAAGCAATAACTACATTTTTATGCTTCCAAAATAGCGCTTCACCGCCTTGCATAAAGCAATTAGGGAAGGCATTCTAATGTTGTCAACACACAAAAAAGGGCTTTTTATTGCTTACGAAGGTATGGATTTATTGATTCTTAGAGACATACCAAGTAGGACATCGCGAACAAAAATCATACCCTCTGGAATTGCATCGGAAGCGCTCGGTAATTAAATAATACCTGCCGGAAGCGCTACTGGGTAAATATAAAAAGTCATCAATATTAAAAAATCGCCGAAATAAAAAAAAAAAATACAGAAAGTAAAATTTTTTTCCGATACGGACGTCTTAAATTTTATTAAGGTGATTTTTTCGACTTTAGCGTTTTTTTTTAATTTTGTCGATTTTTTTTTAATATTGTGCATTTTTTCATATTTTTCGATTTTTTAAAATTGTGGGGATTTTTTTTAATTTTCGGCTATTCTTTCCAATTTTGACGATTTTTTTTTCCAATTTTTGGCGGTATTTTTCAATTTTATGGATATTTTAATTTTTTTATTTACTTTGACGATTTTTTAAAATTTTAACAATTTACAATTTGATGTATATACATATTATAAAGGGTGTTTTTTATTGAGGTATATAACTTTAAGTTGGCAACACTTTTTTAAGTGGCGGCCATTTTGTCAGCCGTCAAGTGATTTATGTTTGGTTTGGCTTGGCATTTCAACATGAATAGACTGACGCCTGAACAACGCTTCCAAATTGTGCAAATTTATTTTTAAAATCATGGATCTGTTCGAAATACGTATCGCGCACGAATTTTGCGAATTTTGTTTAGCGATAAAGCTTACTTATGGTTAAATGGATATGTCAATAAACAAAACTGCCGTATTTGGAGTGATAATTTATTTATTTTTAATTATGATTTTATATTATATGAACATTTATGGAATACAATTGATATTTTCTGAAATACAAATGACAATTTCTGAAAAACAATTTTTAATTTTTTAAATACAATTGATAATTTCTGAAATACAATTTATAATTTCGGAAATACATATGATAATGATTAAATACAACTGATAATTTCTGAAAAAAATTAATAACTTCTTAAATAATTCAATAAAAAATTTACAATGTAGTTATGATTTTTAGAAAAGTATGCTTAATCTTCTCTACCACGCCTATCTCAAATAAAAATGATGTAGTTTGCAAGGATATTTCTATTAATTAAAAGTCAATGTAAAGTTGGGTTATTTTAGCAACGAATTTGGGCTCTACTAAACTACAATTACAGTGTTTAATTTGGGGTTAGTTGTTGATGTGATATCGATAATAATTTGTGTGACAAGCCTAGAAAATGTGGGCAAATTAAATAAAGAATTTTAACTCTACTAATTTGTTCATCTATTTTTCTGATTGGGGATTTCTTCGAGATATTTTTTGATTTGTTTGGGAATAACGAAAAAAAAGTATCTGGCAAGCGTGGAGTATAGAGCAGTAGCCCGTTGGTCAGACGACCCGATTTATGGCTTAAAAAAAATTAATACAGTAGTAACTCGATTCTTGCACATACTTGATACTTGCACACCTCGATTCTTGCAACATAGGAATATTTTTCATTACGCACTCAGTACTTGCGACATTCGAAAATTTTGAACTCGATAGTTGCAACATTTTTGTATTATGTATATATATCAGCGTTTAATATTTGCTTAGAATGGGCGGAGAAAAACAATGCTTCATTAGACGATATTATGATGCTCCAGAGACTAAGAAGCAGTGTAGTACTGAACAAGCGACTTTGTACAAAACAAACAAAAATTTTAAATTTCTTTAATTCCACATAAAATATGTATCTACTGTTATACGAATGCGTTGAACGTAAGTGTTTTGAATTAAAATATTAAACTTAGATTCTAAACAGATGTATGTGCCTTTTATTTTGTATGGGAAATTAATACTCGGTACTAGCGACAACCTCGAAACTTGAACCGAGCCCGGTTTTCATTACGTGCAAGAATCGAGTTTCTACTGTAACATATTTTTTGAAATTCCTATTTTTTTAAAAAACCTATTTTTAGACCCATTATTTTATTCCTTCTTGTAATGGCTTATTATTCATACCCTTGTATGCATATAAGTAACCCATTATAATTCATATCTACGTAAGGCTGCCACACTGAGAATAATCCATGCGTAAAAATACAAATAAATGTCAAAATAACCAAAAATTTTGTAAAATAAACGAAAATTTGTTCATTTTACAAAAGATTTTGTTGTTTTGACATTTTTTTCGTATATATACGCATTGATTATTATGAGTGCAGTAATGTAAAACTCATTACTTTTGTGACATTTCATATACAAAAAGTTATAATTATAATATAAAGGGTAATACGTCCAAACCTTCGAGCTTAGATTACTAGACTCATTATTTGGTAAGGTTTGTTTTTGCTGGGTAATGGCTCTATTTCAACAATTTAACTCCGAACCGTTTTGTTTTGTAGAAAAGTTTGCTTTTCTCAGACTTATTCACTATTCAAATACATAAATCTTTTTTTTTCTATCGTCTGAATGAATTCTTAATAGGTTAAAGTTCTTATGTTTACAAACGTGGATCAAAAAAAAAAAAAAAAATGTATGTTGTTTTGTTAATTTGTACTTTGCCTTCGTCACTTCTTTCAAAACGTGTTCTAATGATGGGAACCTAGAAAATTCGATCTAGCAACACTTTCCTAAAAATGGTCAATTAATAAATTTGAAAACAAAAAATTCTATAGATAATTTGTTTGGACAATATCCAAATAAAGAAATATAGAGTATGGCCTCGAACTTGAATAATTTTCATTTTCATTGCACAATTAAAGGTCGAAAAAACATAATTTTTATTTTTAATAAAAATATTGTAAAAAAAATTAAAAGTAAAAAAACTTAGAAGAGCTACATCTATAATCAAAAGTTCAAAGTTAATAGAATAAATAATATTTCATGAGTATAAAAAATATAAATCAATGGATTCGAAATTTACAATTTCAATTCAGAAAATCTTAAAAAAAAGCATGGAAAAGCCCAAATATCTTGAGAAGAAGACATTTTAATTCTTAAAATCGGAAAATCCAAATAAGGCAAAAAAAAAAAAATATAAAAAAGTTAATTTGTCTTCTTTGATAATTCTATAAACATATATGGTAGAAACAAGAAAAAATTATGTTACTTTGACATATAATTGGCATCACAAATTATTTAAATTGAAATCCCGTCTAATTTTCAAATCCATTAATTTATACTTAAATTTTCATTACTATTTGGAATGTGAAACAAAAAAGTAGTGCGGATTTCCAAAGAATTTAATGAAGTTTTATTAAATTGTATATATTTTGATCAAATTAGATAGATCCATTTTTCGGATCAAATTATATCAGATATGATCCAATGGGATCTCATGATACAGGGTCCGCCAAATAATTTTTTTTTTTTGAAAATGCTATAAAAAAAACTACTGAATATTTTCTCAAATTTCTTTTTCTATTTGAGAGTACAATCCTTCCGGTTAATAATGGAAAATAATTTCATTCAAATGGCTGCCTCGGCTGGCCATGCAGTAGCCTACACGATTGGTCCAATTTTTAAGCACCTTATCGATTGTGTACAGCTGTATTTCACCAATGTCTTCACGAATATTGTCCTTTAAAGCGTCAATTGTCTCTGGCTTGTTGGCGTAACACTTATGTTTGACGGCACCCCACAAATAATAGTCCAACGGTGTCAAATCGCAGCTCTGAGGTGGCCAAACGACATCAGCTCTGCGGCTGATAATGCGATCTTCGCAATTTTTGCACACATTCTGCAACGTTACCATGATTTTCACAGTCATGTCGCAATATTTCCCAGCGTTGTTCAAGCGTTTACACAACCATATTCGTTCAGCGGAAGGATAAAAATATTTATCTGTCAAATCAGACATGAGCTAAGTGTTACCATTCACGAAATAAGCACTAGTTGAAAAAAAAGGTTGATGGCGGACCCTTTATAAGGTTATATATGCCATTTTTCGGATCAGCTATGATATGATTTAATAATGAATTATATAAATGACTATGTATGATAATATATGCCTATCTATAATTTTATGACGATTTTCATAAAACTAATTATGGTAATAATAAGCCAATTACTAGATGTCTTAAACATGGTAATAGTTTAGTAATATATAATTAGATATATTAAGTATAATTGTATATAAGACAATATTTAACAATATATTGCTATATATACCCCAATATAAATAGTTTTGATACAACACAAAGTTACCCGAGTAAAATATATATATATATATATATATATATATATATATATATATATATATATTAAAATATATTCTTTAATATAAAAATATATGGTTAGATAAAACAGCATATGTATAAATATGTATTTATATATAGCAATATTTTCAAAATGTTTTTTAAAGAAATTTTATGTTTAAACATATCCAATCATATAGCAAAAAAATACTATTCTGAACCTTATATATGATAATTCATGGTTCATAAATTTCATTGAAATTTTATATAAAATCATATATGGCCCTATACATAATCGTATATAACAAAAAATGAAAGGCGTTTTGTGTCATTTTGAACATAATTATATATAATCCAAATCACAATATGTGAACATTTTCTAAGTCAGTTTATGTATATAGTTATTTATAATGCAAAATTAATTATATTTCCTAAGTAATTTCAGTAATTTTTCTTTTTCCCAACTTTGAAAACTTGTTCTTTCGACCAAATTCTTGTTTATTTCCTAATAAATATTATTAGGCCAATAAGCAATTTTGGCTAAGACATCGTTTTGGTCTACAAATGTTCCCCAGCTTCTGAATATTAAACATTTATGGAGAACCTGATGAATATTATGTTATTTTATGCTGACTATAAAGTACTTTAACACATTTCATACAGTTCATCGATCCAGTGGAAATTTTTGGCAAAAAGTTGTACTTGTTTTTCGATTTATCATTTTATTGCACCCCCTAGTTGTTTCAAACTCTTTAAAGGGGTAAAGTTTTTCCAAAACTAAATTTTTTATTTATGTCTAAAGCAATTATGTATACCCGATTTCTGAAAATTTTGTTTCACAATTTGTGTATTTTGAGACAATTTTTCAAACCTGTAATATGGTAACACTGGCAATAAATTTGTATTTCTTTTTGTTTTTTGAAAGGATATATATCATTATTTGTCTCAATCAGATAATCGATGAATGTAAGGTAAATGTTTCTAAATCATTCATAATTAGGCTCCTAAAGGATTCCCAAAAAATTACTCGCCAAAAACTGATGTCTGTGCCAAGGTTATTACCCCGCTACAAAACTGCTCGACTTGAATTCACTAAAAGGAATTTGCAAACCTACTTGAGAAAGGTAAGTCAATAATTTGTGTTATTGGTAGGACAATTTGAACATAAATTTGTTGCTTCTGATGAAAACAATTCAATCTTGATAGTCCAGATGGTTTTACAAAATCAGCGAGATAAACTTAAAATATATTAATTTTTAATCGAAAAAAAACTAAATATAAGCAACATAAAAGTGAGTGTTTAAAGCAACAAAGTGCAAAAAATATGTTTTCATTTACTTGTCCGAGTTCGGTTTTTTTTGTTGCTGAGAGGCATAGGTAGTGTAGTCTTTATATTTGTGTATTCTCTTTGATATAACATAAACAAGTTATATTTCCACTACCTACAGAAATGGTTGTATAAATGGCATCTTTCTAGAAAAGAAACAGAACAAATTACAAAATATGAAATATACAACCCTTTTTTTGCAACAAGAAAAAGGAAACATGCAAAATTACTTAAGATGTGTGTCCTTGTCTTTTGCTTTAGTCTGTTTACCTGAACGTATATTTGTTTGCAATTTGATCACACTAAATTAATTACTAAAATCATTCAGTTTACAAATACACATTTAATGTTTATTAAGTTTAAATATTTTGCGTTGTTTTACATTTAATAAATAGAAAATTACATTTCACAAGCCGATGACAACACAAAATTGAAGTTTATATGTATACGATACACATTGTTGGCATTCCTTTTGCTTTATTATGTGTGAAAAACAGTTACAAAACTCTTCCATGGTCGATTTTTTGTTAAGCCTTAGAAGAGTTGTACTTCTTAATATCAATTTCCTCGTCTCTACTACATCTTGACATGCTGCGACATCTACTTCATTCTGCGTATATATTTCAATCTGGTTGCCGTCCACACTTTTAATGTGCTTATCAGCATAATTTTTTTTAGCAAAATAAATTAGTAAAACATTAGTTCACAACACTTAAGTGCCTAACCTAAATTTTAACTGAAAACGTTATTTCAGCAAAAAATTGCTGAAAAAGAGTATATTTGATTTACAAGACGTTTTATGTATTTATTTCTAGTGTCCGACCGAACAGTTCGGCCAGAAAATGCATTTGGTCTGTATTCGGTATTTTTAAAGCATTATGGACAAATTTGGCGGATGGAAAAATGTTTATTTGGCTGATTAGACGCTATTTTGAGTGTCAAATTTGAAGAAAAGTCTTTAGTTAAGCAATGAATTCACTGTTCGGCCTCAGAAAGTTCGGCCAAATTGAAAATAGTTCGGCGGCCGAACTTTTAACTTTATAGCTAAACTTCGGCTTTTCTCTTAAATTTTATACACAAAATCGAATTAAATCGGCTCAACAAACATGTTTCCAATACCAAAATTTGTCTTCATTGCCTCTAGATATCAAAAAACCGACTAAATAGTTTTTTGGCCGAACTGTTCGGTCGGACACTATTTATTTCTAAGAATTTTCTTTATTTTTTAAAAACGCATTTATAGCGTCATTTGCTTTTAAACAAAATATATAAAAAATTAAAATTTTTATTTATAATTTACTTCTTCTTTTCACCTTCTACTACCTCAGCTGGAGGGTTAGCATTACGGAAGGTGTAGATAAATCAAATTTTCTAAATTCTTGTGCCAGCTCCAAAAGTTCACAAACGACACGTTTTTTCTCATTATCATAACTTAACTCAACATAACCAGACAGTGGGAAGTCACGACGTTACCGATGAGCTTCAAAATCATAATCAGGAAGAACGTAAAACTGGATGATTGGCAAAGAAGACACCATACATATCATATATTTCACGTTCATACCAATTGTCCGCATTGTATATATAATTACAAGAATCCAATGTTTTCAATTCATCAGTGTAGTGCTTCGTACGAATGCGAGAATTGTAGCGCAATGAAAGTATATTATAGATGACCTTTCGTGAAGGAACATCCATACCGGCAATATCAATCAAATTGCTGAATTGTACCTGATGATGATCTTTTAAAAATTGCAACACACTATCGGGAGCAATTACTACTTCCAATTCATCTCCAGCGGTCAATTGAACTTTTTAAACATATTTGGGCAAACATTCGGCCACATAACGTCCAAAATCGGAGAGGCTAGTACGGGCGGCCTCGTTAAATTTGCGAACAGTGGGTTTATCTGCTTTATTGGGATCAACGGCAGAACTGGCCAAACGCATGGCTCCCATATTTGTTGCGGTAGCAGTCATACCATTTGTAGCAGCCACTTGTGTAACCAACTTAAGGCCGACATTTCTTATTAAGGCTGCCATAATGTACAATTAGTCCAGGATTTTTCCAATTTTTCCTGAATTCTTCAAATTTTTATCTTTGAAAGTTTATGTAATATGGTCAGTAGTTGACAACATTTTACTAACATTTCTACTAAATTATTTTTTGAGTGTATTGAATGTACTAAATTCTGCAATTTTTTTCAGATTTTTTGTCTGTTAAATATTGTTGCAATAAATTACCTAAATAGTGAAATTCTGTCACGTGTATACAATTGTACTATATTGAAATTTTATTTTTGAACATTAGCAAGTTAATAAAAGTCCTTTAGGTCATTAGGATAAATCGAACCAAAGGGACTTTAAGTCATCAATAGATGGAAAATAACAGTTTCTAGCCAACAATTGAAACTAAGCTATCAGTTGATTTTTCAAAATGTATCGAATAACATTGTTTTATATTTTAGGGATTTCTATAATAAATCCCTGTTTTGGCTTACTATTGCCACGGAATGAAAATGAAATTTCGGAAAACAATTTATTATATTTATTCAAGAAAATAAAATTGGATTTGAATTATAATTATATAATTTTCTTAAAGCAGCCCGAAACTAATTGTATATTTGAGAATTTATTATCACATTTAAAAGATTCCGTTGTTATATTGCCGAAGTTGGTCAATACAAGTTTAATAGAACATCATTCCAAAGAATCATATATTATATCATGTTTAGGAGAGAATTTGATATTTTATTTGAAAACAGAATATCAATATATTCCACATGTGATGTTGGTTGACGAACAACAAGTAATAGCTCCCGGGCCAGGACAAAGAACAGCGCTATGCACGGAACTAAAATATAGAGGTGGAGATTTTCAACATATTTTACTAACTATGGAATCGATAAAAAATCAAGAGTTTTTTAATTGTGGTCTATATGGATTTATACAGAAATATTATTTCTTTAAAAATTCTTCAAATAGTGCAAAGATTTTTCCGAATTATTTTCAAAACATGTTTCGAATGCCCTTGTTGACTCAATCAAACCTATTGCCACCATATAATATATTATATTACAATTCTGATCGCCGCCGACAACTCGAAGGTTATGTGGCGAATTGTGTAAAATCTTATGCCGAGAGACATAGTATGACATTAGCAATTGCGGACACCAAAGATGTTGGCCATATTAAAGAAGTATTTAAGATTATTTTGCGAGCTAAAACAGATATTGGGTCGGCAGTTGTACCGTTGGAGCATACTGGCCTTTCCTTATACTATTCATATCCTTTGGAGTTTTTGGATGAATGTTTTATGATACCTCTGCCCAAGTCTAAACCAACAAATCAAGTATTTTTTAACATTATCGAAACGAATACTCTGATTCTTATAATCCTACTAACCCTGATTTATGCCGTGTTTTTAACTATTGGCAAGTACTATTTCTTCGGACATTTGACTTTTATCAATATAGTATTGAATGATAAAAGTATACGCGCTTTACTGGGTCAATCATTCGTAATGCCACCAAATCCAAATTTATTTTTGAAATACATTTGTTTTCTACTATTCTATACGAATTTAATGATCAGTACTTCATACCTGGCCTTTTTTCAATCGAATCTCGTTACTCCTCAACAGGAAAATAAAATCGTAAGTTTGGATGATATACGACAAGCTGGTTTAAAGATTGCCATATACTATCAAGATTTAGAAGATTGGGATCCAAAAGTTTATGAAAACTATCTGGATATTTTATATGTTTTGAAAGATACATATAAAGAATTTACCGAATTACGCGATAACATGGATTTACGTTATGTTTATCCGGTGGCTTATCCAGTTTGGAAGATATACCAAGAACAGCAGAAATTGTTTAAGAGAAAATTATTTTACTACTCCAACGAATTGTGTTTGCGTAAATCAAGTCTAGTTGCAATACCTATTCGGACTGGATTACCATATAGAAACTTATTCAATCAGCATTTATTAGATATGCATGATACGGGTCTATATCAGCATTGGTCAGATCGTGTATTTTTAACTATGATAAATTTGAAAATAATATCTTTTAAGGATCTGAGTACACCCGATGGTTATGATGAAATTATTGACTTGAGTGATCTGATTAGAATATGGATATTATATATTATTTTTCAATTCGTGGCATTAATGGTTTTTGTAATGGAAATAATTTTTTACCAGCTAAAAAAGGGATATAAAATTCCTCAGATAATATGAATTAAAACTTTTCTATGACCTCAATGTATTTGTATATCATGAGCTGAACCATCTCAATTTAACTTAAAATATAGCTGTTTTTGACATCACTGTTTCCGAATTTGTTGACTTTTGGTATTTATAAAGTCTAAGGGCACTTACACATCTGGATGCGGAAATATGAGGTCTTGAAAATCGAAAAATAATTATAAAAATTTACAAAGTTGTACTTACTTTATTGTCATTTTCTTGAGAAGTGTAACGTACGCAACTCATCAATGTCGCATTTGAAAGGCTATTGAATTACCTTTGATTATATATATGATTTTTTTATTTGAAACGTTCAAAGATCACTTTTCTTGACCCATAATTCGGCAGGCTATATATATTTAAAAGATGTTTAAGATGGTTTCCTTCTCTACATTTATGGCAAATTTCAAAGTGGAGGTATTTTTCATAGAAAGTTTTGTTTGCCAAAAGTACCAAAAAAAAGCAATCTGTCAAACCACTGCTATTTTTGTAAAAACCACTTTGTTAAAAACTACCAAAGCTACAACTTATATTGTACTAGGAAAACACTAATTTGTTTGGAAAGCATTTGTTTGGACAGTGCCATCTGCAAAATTCTTTCGCAATATAGTTTTTAAAAATATTACAACAAATTAGAAGCATTTTTTTTAATAATTTATTATATTTCACATATTTAGATGCGAGACCGAGCTGTATGGCTGCTTCTCAAATGTGTTTATATAGACATTTCTCAAAATTTATTTAATTTAACCCTTTCACTACCGACTTTTTGTTTGTGGATATATTTATATTTCTATTTCGACTTTAAATTCTTGTTAGGGGCCCTTCAATTTAAAAGAATGCTCAAACCTCCTCCTTCCCACCGAAAAAATTGGTCCGAAAATCGAATTTCTGAAACTTTTCAGCCCATTTTTAACAGTAAAACATTTGCATATTCACATACGCCTTGTTTGATTTTGTTCTGGTCATTAATGCTAAATTTGGAGATTCTAGCTTTGCTAGTTTAGGAGATACACCAAAACACACATTGTTCGGAGATAAAAGCTGATTAAAAAAATCAGACTTTCTTAACAAATATCGCGACTATAATGCCCTGATGAACAGTTTATGCATATAATGATTTTTTCCAATGACAAACATCCGAATAAACGAATTAAAATCAAAATATAAAGCTTTATTGCATCATCCAGTTTGTTATATTTTTTTAAAAATGTGTACACTGTAGTGTACGAGGGTAGTGAAAGGGTTAAGCTATTTTAAAAGCACCAAATTTTTTGAATTGCTAACGTTATGCCTGTTAATGTTATCACTGTTATCAATCGGGTAACAGATTGTTAATCTTTGCAAAATATCCACCTTTACAATATGATTTATATTTCTGGATTTAAAATTACCTCCACTTTGAAATTTGCCACAACTGTAGAGATATAGCGTCCCGACTTATAGGTAAAAAAAAGTGACCTTTGACCTGTCCAAAAAAAAATCATATTGTATATCAAATCAAAGGTAATTGAATAATATTTTAAATGAGAAAATGACAATTATGTAAGTACAACTTTATACATTTTTATATTTTTTTTCCAGGGCTGACAAGCAATACCGCTAAAATATCGTTGTCGATTCAAACCCCTTTCAACTGACTATTGTTATCACTAAAATACTGTTACCAAAATAATTGAAATACTATTATCCGTAAAATACCGTCACCAATACGATTAAAATACAAATAGCCTTAAAATACCGTAACCGAAATAATTGACCTAATGTTATCCTTAAAATACCGTTACCAAAATATTCTGACAAGATCAGAAAAAAGGATTGCTGTAAATAGATATCACACTGGTTCAACAAAAGGGTCATAAATCAAAATCCATTTTTTGCAAGAGAACGACATACAGTGGTCATCTCTACCCGAAATAACTATAATACCGTTGTCACTAAAACACCGTTTCCCAAAAAAGTAAAATACCGTTAACGCTAAAAAACCATTTCGGAAATAACTGAAATATCGTTACCGAAATAAATTAAAATAGGCTTTCCTTTACCGATAACCGCATCGAATAGGTTGCCATCAATGGTTTTCCCGATTTTCAAGACCTCATATTTCCGGATCGAGAAGTGTCAGTGCCCCCAAACTTTGTATACTTGTTTTAGTTGTATGATGTACTGTATTCTTACGAAAATTATAAATGTCGGAGGAGGTAGGGTACACATTTTGTTTGATTTGACATGGAATGACCTATATTGAGCTCATAAATACGTCATAATTGAATTATTGTGTTTTTTCTGTCTACTCATAAGCTTTTTTAAATATGTACTCTAATATATTCCAATTTCATAAATTCATAAAAAATATATTCAGCAGTATTTTGTAAAATGAATCCACTTAAAATAAAATTTTTTCAATTTTAGTTTAAAATTTTTCAAAACAACGTCGATTATAAATGTTTCGTAATCGCACTAAAATTTTTACAATGGCTTCAATGTTAACGGAAAAATCAGATTAATTGTGATAACCGAATATCCTGGCAATTGAATCATAAAATTACAACAACCAAATTATTGGGTGGTCACAATTAAATGTATTCTTCTGTCAATCGAAATATAACTATTGTGGCAATCGAAATTCTGTTGTGTTTATCGAATTTCTGTTGACACAAACAATATTTTTCGAAGTTTGCAATTAAGCAACTCCGGTTGCAAGAGTATCGATTATCACAATGAATCTGATTTCTTTTGTGTTTTGGTTGCCATAACCAATAAATTTGTTGACGCAACCATAATCAATTGCATCTAAAATTCAGTTGTATTAACCGATTTCTGTTATAAAAACGAATATAAAGGGTGTTTTTTATACTCTTTACTCTTTTTAGGGCAAACATACATATTAGGTAAGGATATCAGATTAGAATATTTTTAAATTAATAGAACCGAAAATAGTGAACTTTTGATTAAAAATCATGATTTTATAATAATCATTAATTATTAAAATTTTCTTAAGCTTCTTTTAAAAATTATCCAGTATATCATAAAATATATTTATTATAAAATTTATTGACGTTTTATCTCCTATCATGGAATTAATAAATGAACACATTTTTTATGCACTTAAAGAAAACACTGTTTTTTTTTTGTTTAAACTTTATATTAGGGGCGCCGAAAGTGACTGATTCTCAAAAGTCCCGGGATTCGGAATTTTGAAAACTTCGATCCCGGGATTATTTTGAATCCCGAGACTTTCGGGATTTATCTGGATTTTCTGGATAATTTGAAATATGAAAAACAAACAAAAACTATTAACTCATTATTGACCAAGTGTTCCGTTTTCAATCCAGAATTTTGAAACGATTATATTTTTTAAATTATATAGATAATTAATCGGATTAAAAGGCGTGGATAAAAATCTAGTGGAAAATTCTTTTTGAGAGTTGCCAAGTAATTATTTAAAAAAAATCTATTTTTTTGACGGAACCTTTTTCAAAAATTATTTCAAAATATAGAAAAGCCTAATCTTATAGATTTTTTATTGATATGTTGATGAGACAGTATGAAAAGATATTTCTCTACTAAAAATTAGTAATTATCAATTGTATATAATTCTTAAAAATCTGACCGATAGGAGCATGAATTTTTCTAATTCACAAAGTCTAAAGTATTCCAAAATTTATTCCGTATTCACTCAAAATATAATAAATAAATAACTCAATAACCCAAACCATTAAGGATCCGCCTACGAAATTTCTTTTTGAGAAATATCGTGGTTCCTAACGTAGCACAGTGGTTCCAAACACAAAAAACATGGTAATAAATATAGATGTTTTAAACTACTGGTCCAATCGGGAAATGGTGTTCCCAAAAATTGAAAAGCGGGAGCTAACCTTTAAGGAAAATGTTTCTGTGGTCACCCTGTTTTAACACAGGGTGTGCTACAGGGTGTCAAAGTTGACCATCTCGAGTATGAAAGAGCTTTAAAGGGGTATAACTTCTATAACCATGCATCGATTTTAGTGTTTTTTGGACTTTTTTAAATCTAGGTTACGAGACAAAGCAAAAACATGCTTCATGTACCATAGTAACTCTTACAGTTAAAAAAATATTTCACTTTGAATTTCAAAATCTTCATTTTTCGCCTTGACTTTTTTAATAGTTTTGCCAATAGATTATTCATTTTTCAAAGAAAATGCTCAAAATTTTTTCAAGTCATTCTAATGACCTTTCTTAAACTCCTAAAGAAAACTTTTTTGAATTATCTTAAGCCGTTTCGCAGTGATACTATTTTAAACTCAAAAATTAAAAGTGTGTTCTGAAAAATGGGGTTTTTTGGTCAGATAAGGGGTAACTTCACACACCTTTATATATATTTTGCTGATATTTTTTGGATTAGTTTTTTACATAGTTTGATAGAGTAGACTTCAAAAATGCTTAATGGTATAGTTTAAAGCATTTTTGGATATGCACCCTACGTCCAGCATTGGTCGAAAATGATGAATTTTTGAACGGAATTCTATGTTTATGACCGTGATAAAAAAAGTCACGCCACTTAGACACGATTTGAAATTTTTATACTGTAAAGAGATTTATTCTAATGAGTTTGCCACTTCATTTGCCGCCGCCCGCTCAAAAACGTAGCCTGGAGAGCAAATTTTGTGGAAAAAGTCATTTTTTCAAAAGCCTTTTTTTGATTTATAAAAAAAGCGTACTTATATTATCAATTTCAGCAAGATTTTATTTTATTTTTAATAAAACGTAAATAATTGTCCTACATTCCAAAATCTTTTCGATATTGCTTATGGTTATTTTTACATAAAACATCAAAGTTCAATGTAGTATATCTAACTATAATTAATTGTACATTTATTGGCTTTTGCTTTCGGTAATGTTAAAAATTTAAATAATTTCAGAAATTTTTTTACATATTATTAAATTAGACTTAGTTATCAATTCAACGATGCATAAATCGTTTATCTAGTGTAATAAATGAATTCAAACTATTGCGCTTAAATCAGGCATTTCAGGTCAAATTGCAGTATTTAACAAATTTATATATTCAGGTATACAGAGCGTGTTGCATTATATTTCTCTAAAAGGGTTACGGGTTTTTTTATTTTTTTAATACTATTTCAAAAACCTAATAAGATATAAATGCAGGTAGAAAATGCGTTTTATGATGTAACATTTGCATAACATATTGTTTTAATGGGCTAATATAATGCGTTTTTTTTATTTTACCTATTTCAGTTTTTTGTTTTTACAAATCCAGTACCTGCTCGATTTTTTGTTTATAAAAAAACAAATATTTGTAATATATAAGCGTAGTAATTTTAAAAGGAGGTTATTTGAGTTAAGCAGTCATGGAGGTTACAATAAAATATAGCTCCCTTTGTAAAGTAATTTGGGATACTCTTGCCAATACTGATATACGATCGGAAAAATAGGAAAACTGATTGATACCATTGTCTACTCGTATGGCTTAAATATAAAGCCAGATGAAATTGAAAATTTTTACAAAATTTATGAAAAAAGGATTAAAGATTCCGATTATTCTATACAAAAATTTATGAAGAAGAGTCAAGATTGGCTTAATAAGGAGATGTCAGTAGTTATTGAACAGAAAAAAAGGGGCCGCCCTAAAAAAGATTATGAAGAGGTCCAGATTAGGACTAAGAAGGTAAAACAGGAAGAAATGATTAACACACACTCCGCTAATGAAATAAAGGATTCTTTTAAAGCAGCTTTGACACGTATACAGCCTAAAGAAACAGGGAAAATTGTCGACGTCCTACCAACTGCGTCTCCTAAGCGTTTGAAGCGCATGATACAAAGTATTCCAACACCAAAATCATCAACTTCCTTTACCAGTGAAGATGCATTAGCTCTTTTTCTAAATTTGGGGTTAACGAGAAATAAATATGGTATTTTAAGAAAAGCTCTCATTGAAAAAGGATATGATATTTTTCCTAGCAGTAAAGCAATAAAAGAAACAAAAGAAAATATTTTAAAACCAATAACATCCCCAGTGCATGCCTCTATTGAAGGCGCAAAAGTTGAACTATCACAGTTAATTGACAATACTGTTTCTAGAATTATGTCCACATTTAGCAGCAAAGATATTGAAAGATGCAAGCAATCTGATGTCGTGTTAATGTTCAAATGGGGCTGTGATGGCACATCTGGGTTTTCCGAATACAAACAACCATCTGGAAGCAGCAAAGAAAAAAGTTTTTCATCAATTTTTATGGCTTCTTTTGTGCCGTTAAGAATGCGGTTGTATAATAAATTACCTTCAACCTCGTCTGCAAATGATATATGGACGAATTTAACCCCTGGATCTAAATTTTTATGTCGTCCAATACGATTTGAATATGTAAAAGAAGACATGATTTCAACACAAAGTTTAGTAGATTCAATAGAAAGGGAAATTTCGAGCTTGTCTCCACTTTACGTGGAAATATCTGGACAAGTTATTAAAGTTTCATTTCAACCACAACTTACAATGATTGATGGAAAAGTTGCAAATGCAATTACAGACACAACATCTACTTGGAAATGTAATATATGTGGAAAATTAAGTTCACAGTTTCATGAAGATAGTGATACAATTTTTATGAACGAAAACGCTCTGAGGTTTGGGATATCGCCACTTCATGCCAGAATAAGATTTATGGAATATTGTTTACACCTCGCATACGATCTCAAATACCGCCTTATTCCAGGAAACCTAAGCCTTTCCGTAAACAAAAACACTGATCTACACAACATGAGAAAAGAAGAGAAGAAAAGAATTCAAGATGAATTTAAATTAAGACTTGGATTAATCATTGATACGCCCCTTCAGGGGTTTGGAAGTTCCAATGACGGAAATACAGCAAGGCGTTTTTTCGAAGATCCAGAAACTACCTCCTCAATTACGGGTCTCGATAAAAACCTACTAAAACGTTTTAAAGTTATATTAGCAGTCATTAACAGTAAAAAACCTATTAATGTGGCTAAATTTAAACTCTTTGCCAATGAAACAAAAGACATTATACTCACCATGTACTCTTGGAGGCCAATGACACCAACAGTACATAAAGTATTAGCTCATGCCAAAGAAATAATAGAAAACAGTATGTTGCCTTTAGGCGAACTGACTGAAGAAGCCCAGGAGGCCAGAAATAGAGACGTCAAACATTTTAGGCTTTTTAACACACGTAAGTGCTCCAGAATAGCTCAAAATTCCGATTTGATGGAATTTTTATTAATATCATCGGATCCAGTACTTTACTCCATAAGAACAAAATGGTTACCAAAAATAAGCATAGACATTGAAAAGGAAGATTCTGAATCTATGCATATAAACGACCTTTTAACTTTTGATACTACTACAGACTACTTTGTAGAAAATGTGTAGTCCTTAGGAATATATTCATATTTTTAGCACAATTACTACTGTACCAGTTAAATTTAATAAAACCTTATCTTTAGAACAAAAAAAAAACATTATTTTGTCTTTCAAATAAATGAATATATGGTAGTTATTTACCTGTTTTATATGGAAAATTAGAACAATATATTATGCAAATGTTACATCATAAAACGCATTTTCTACCTGCATTTATATCTTATTAGGTTTTTGAAATAGTATTAAAAAAATAAAAAAACCCGTAACCCTTTTAGAGAAATATAATGCAACACGCTCTGTATACCTGAATATATAAATTTGTTAAATACTGCAATTTGACCTGAAATGCCTGATTTAAGCGCAATAGTTTGAATTCATTTATTACACTAGATAAACGATTTATGCATCGTTGAATTGATAACTAAGTCTAATTTAATAATATGTAAAAAAATTTCTGAAATTATTTAAATTTTTTAACATTACCGAAAGCAAAAGCCAATAAATGTACAATTAATTATAGTTAGATATACTACATTGAACTTTGATGTTTTATGTAAAAATAACCATAAGCAATATCGAAAAGATTTTTGGAATGTAGGACAATTATTTACGTTTTATTAAAAATAAAATAAAATCTTGCTGAAATTGATAATATAAGTACGCTTTTTTTATAAATCAAAAAAAGGCTTTTGAAAAAATGACTTTTTCCACAAAATTTGCTCTCCAGGCTACGTTTTTGAGCGGGCGGCGGCAAATGAAGTGGCAAACTCATTAGAATAAATCTCTTTACAGTATAAAAATTTCAAATCGTGTCTAAGTGGCGTGACTTTTTTTTATCACGGTCATAAACATAGAATTCCGTTCAAAAATTCATCATTTTCGACCAATGCTGGACGTAGGGTGCATATCCAAAAATGCTTTAAACTATACCATTAAGCATTTTTGAAGTCTACTCTATCAAACTATGTAAAAAACTAATCCAAAAAATATCAGCAAAATATATATAAAGGTGTGTGAAGTTACCCCTTATCTGACCAAAAAACCCCATTTTTCAGAACACACTTTTAATTTTTGAGTTTAAAATAGTATCACTGCGAAACGGCTTAAGATAATTCAAAAAAGTTTTCTTTAGGAGTTTAAGAAAGGTCATTAGAATGACTTGAAAAAATTTTGAGCATTTTCTCTGAAAAATGAATAATCTATTGGCAAAACTATTAAAAAGTCAAGGCGAAAAATGAAGATTTTGAAATTCAAAGTGAAATATTTTTTTAACTGTAAGAGTTACTATGGTACATGAAGCATGTTTTTGCTTTGTCTCGTAACCTAGATTTAAAAAAGTCCAAAAAACACTAAAATCGATGCATGGTTATAGAAGTTATACCCCTTTAAAGCTCTTTCATACTCGAGATGGTCAACTTTGACACCCTGTAGCACACCCTGTGTTAAAACAGGGTGACCACAGAAACATTTTCCTTAAAGGTTAGCTCCCGCTTTTCAATTTTTGGGAACACCATTTCCCGATTGGACCAGTAGTTTAAAACATCTATATTTATTACCATGTTTTTTGTGTTTGGAACCACTGTGCGTAGGTCTCTCCAATAGCTGTTAAAAACATTTGGACCATCATGATTAAACTTTGTCTCAAATGACTGTTTTATGATTTTAGATCAATTTTTTACACTAGTTTTTTGTTATTTAAAAAAAAAATTAAACAAATAAATGTTTGTTTATTTTTCACTGACATGTGGTTAATTTTTATTACAATTGTTAGTAATTTTTTGAACATTAAAAACAAATGGCAAATGTTAGTTGAATTTAATGAAATGTTAGTCGTCATTTCTTCAACTGAAATTTCAGTTGTTTCTGACTACAATTGCTGTCGCCTTTACCTACATTATATCCTTAGTGTTGTTGTACAATAACTAAAAATAATATTAGCAATTTTTTATCAAGATTTATGTGTTTTTTTAAGTTGCAATTTGTTACATGGAAGAGTCCTAATTATTTTTCACATAACTGTACTTTCATAATTTGGGTTAATGTTCAGTTTAAAAATTTCTCATTCATACTTCGGCAGAAAACTAATAAAACAAAATAGATATTCCATCTTCCTTTAAGATAAAAATATAAATTCTACTCTAAGGAGACCTTCCTTGTAGTTCTATCGGCTTGTAATTGCAAAAAATATGCATATTTAACAATATGGTAGGTCCCATGGGGAAAGAAGGATATCATTATAAAAAAATATAATTATAACTACTCCAAACACTTGACACTTTAAAAAACAACAAAAAAAAAATAGGTGTTTAACATAATATTAACCATGTTGTATAATTAATATTTAATTAAAGTTTATAATTTGCCTTAATTAATGAGCACTAAAAAGGCAACGTTAGCAATTCCACATTCAGTCAGTTTAACATTGTCAATATGTATAGAATAATACAAGTTTTAATAGGTGTTGGTATATTATATCAAAGTTCATTGGGCTTTTTAAATCCCCTACAAATGGAAAATTCGGAAAACAATTTGTTATATTTTATAAAGAAAATAAAAATGGAATTAAATTATGATCATTTGGTAATAGTGAAAGATACGAATACAACATTTTGTATTTTTGAAAATTTATTAAAAAGTCTAAATGATCCTTTTGTTATAATCAACGGAAAGACAAATGATAAGTTAAAACTTAAACACTCCAAAGAAGTTTTGGTACTAACCTGCTCTACAAATTATTTAAACGATATAAATATATTAAATACAGAATTTCAAATGTTACCACATATAATTTTGATAAAGGACTTAGAAGAGGAGATGAAAATATGTTTAATTATACAAGAAAATGGTAATTTTCAACATATTATTATAACAATGGGATCGTTGAGGCAACACGTGTTTTATAATTGCAATTTAAAACTAGAATTAAAAAAATATTTCATTTTTCAAAATAATAATATATTTCAAAATCACTTTCTAAATATGCAAGGATTACCAATTATAACTGAATCTAATCAAGTACCACCATATAGTCTACTCTTTTATGAGAAAACCGGTCGCATACAAGTGGCCGGTTATGTTGGTAACTATGTTAAAACTTTTTCAGAAAGATTTAATGCCTCGTTGATAATAGAGCCGCCCAATAAATGTATAAGGCCATTCACTATAAATATCTTGTAAATAAAACATTTCAGGGATTACTGGATCTACCATCTATAACGACACCTTTAAAGAAGCGGGGACTATCAATAAATTATTCATATCCTATGGAGTTATAGAGGAATGTTTTATGATACCACTGCCGATGGCTAAACCGGAAAATCAAATATTTTTCAATATTATACAAACTCGCATTATTTTGATTTTATTGTTACTCTCTTTAATATTTGCAATATTTTTAACAATTGGAAAATATAATCAAAACTTTAGCAAACACTTGAATTTTAATAATATTGTATTAAATGATAAATCCATACGTGGTCTATTGGGTCAACCATTTGTAATGCCATTACATCCATGCTCATTTATGAAATATACTTGTTTCCTCGTCTGCTATACTAGTATCTTGCTCACTACGGCCTATCAGGCCTATTTACAATCGAATCTTATACTTCCTCCTCTGGAGAAAAAAATCGAAAGTTTGGAAGACATCAGAAGAGCTGGTTTAAAAATTGCCACTTATTACAGTGATTTAGATGATTGGGATCATTATTTATATGAAAATTATCAGGATATTATTTATGTATTAGAAAACTATGTGGAATTTACCGAATTGCGCAATAGCATGGACTTACGCTATGTTTATCCCATAACCTACTCAAGTTGGACTATATTTCAAGAACAACAGGAATTATTTGAAAGAAAATTATTTTTCTACTCTTCAAATTTATGCTTAAACAAATTGGTTTTATATTCTGTACCCTTTCGTCCCGGTTTGCCCTATAAGTCGCTGTTTAATCAACATATATTGGATGTTCGAGATACTGGTCTCTTGCAACATTGGTTAAATCATAATTTCTTCACTTTAATACGCATAAAAATGTTATCGTTCAAAGATCTAAGTACTCGTGATGATTATAGTCAGAGAATTGATTTGTCAGATCTTTTGTGGATATGGATTTTATATATCATATGCATATTTATTTCTATAATTGTTTTCAGTATAGAAAAATTTTTATAGTTTTAAATGTAACGGAATTTCAAATATAATTTTACAAATAGAAGAAAAAAAAATTGCAAAATTTTTGTTTAAATTACATTGTTAAACACTTAAGATTATTTATAAAAAAATTTTGAATGTAATAATATCAAAATTTACGAATCCCCAGAAGAAGTCGACAAATAATCGACGAAACGTCGGGACAAAACTGTAAACAAAAATTTAGTTTTTATTTACATGAATATTTTAGGTCTTATTAGCTCAAAAAAATTAACAAATTTATGAAAAATGAGCCAAAATACAATCAACTCAAAATAACTTTTAATATGGTTTTAAAGTATGGACATTGAGCAATAAAAACAATATCAATTAATTGCGATTGGGTGAAGGATATAGGAAGGATATCTTTGCTAGCACTCAAAAGAAATTTTACCTAATATTAAGTAATTTGAAGTACATTTTTAGAAATTCGGGAATGATTTGGCTCCAAAAAAAATTTAACTCAAATTGATTACAGTGTTGCCAACTTTTTGAGAGCAAAAGGCTCAACAAAAAATGTAAAAAGAACAAAAAAGCGTTATTTTTTGCTTGACAAGGCGTGAAAAAGCATCAGACAATTTTTTTTCTTATTTGTTTACAATGTTAAAGAAATAAACTCATGTTGAGCATAATTGGATTTAGTGCTAAAATAAAGTAACCACATTTCTCCACCGACAATCTCGGTGTTAAGTCCAATATTTTGTTCGTATCTGCCAAACTTCATACAAAAAAAAAGGGTTTTTCGTATTAATTTAATAGACAAGACCATTTAAAATGTAGCGAAAAAGTGAAATTTAATTGTAATTTCCTTAACCCATTCCTTCCTACTGGGTATTTAAATACCCAACAAGTAGCCATCTTAAAAAAAAATATAGCTAAAGACAGGTAATATGGGCATCGAATAGATTTTCACATGCAGTTAGAGAAATGATAAAACTTTCCAGGAAAATGTTGGTGTAAAATTTCACGCTCTTCCGGGGGTTATTAATTATCGGTTCAAAAGTCTTCAGAAATTCCACGAAAATGTCTCTGAAATCACGGGGAAGTGACATATTGAGAAGCTTTCTGGTTGACTTGTAGTGTTAGGTGTTCTTTATCGTTCAGAAAATATTTAGTTGTTTAGTACCACTCATCTGTGTTACTCGTATGATTTCTTCACAGGACCTTTAAATACTCATTTTACAGTTTTGGGAAGTACCCATCCTTGAAAAATCTATTATTTTTAAATAAAAATGAAGAGTTTTAGATGGAAGAGCATAAACAAATATTTAACTGAAAAACCATGGAGGAATTATTTTATATCACTGGTTAATACTTAAGTCCCAAGTAAGGCAAATTTGAAAAAAATGTATAGCAAATAACTTCTAAAGCCTTAAATATTGAATGTGTGAAATTTAATCATTATTGGACAATGGAATCGGGCGTCAGGCATTAATGGGTTAAGACTTTCAAAAATTGTAATTTTTACATTTCTTTAACGACAATTTCGGTGTTTAGTGCGGTATGTTTTTCGTACTTTTTCGAAAATATCTGTCAAACTCCATATAAAAGATTAAGTTGTTCGTATAAACTTAACAGACAAGGCAGTTTAAAACGTATCGAATAAGTGAAATTCGATTGTAATTTCCGCAAGACTACAAAAAATTTGTGTTTTCTATACGTTTCACTGCAGTTTAAGGGATTTTTGAACAAAGTACTGGTTTCTAATACGAAATTGGCGAAAAAACACCAAAAGCACTAACGGTAAATTACAAAAGCACCAATTTAGTGCTTTTTAATTTTTGGCACCATTAGTAAAATGTTGGCATTTTGTGACATTAAAAAGCTTATAAATAGTGCCAAAAGCACCAAGTTGGCATCACTTACTAAGTATGCAGTTTTCTTAAAAGCAAGTAAAAACTATTTACTTCATTTAGGTAAATTTGTATTAAATTTAGTAAAAGTTGTCTTAAATTTTAGTAAAAGTTGTCTTATGTTTTATGAAACTTTACTAAAATTTAGTATACTTTTGACTTAAATTAAGTATACATTTTGTTTAAATCTATTAAACATTTCTTAAAATCTAGTTAATTTTTTATTCATAAGTTATACTAATATTAAGTAAATATATTTAAAATAAAATTTTTGCTTGTGTGTTTCATTTTATTTGCAATATTTTTTATTAATTGGTAATTTTGAAAAGGTACTCGTATATACTTTTAAAAATATAAGTGTTTAGGTTTGCCCACCTATCAGTCAAGTAATCAGTTTCATCTATCTTTTCAGTTAATATTAACTAAAATACTTATAAGATTACATATTTGTGTTAAAAAAAAGTTTTTGAATGTGAAATTTATTACTTAATTTTTATTTAACAAAACTAAAACGCTTATACAAGGTGGCGCAAAAGTAATCCTCCTATCAGAAAATGCTATAAATTTTGCGATTGGCCCCTAATGTCAGTTCTGTTTTGACATTTGTGTAGTAAACACATGCGAAATACACGTTAATAAACAATGTTACGCTACACTGCTCCAGAACGCGGAATATTGGTGACTATTTATTTGACCTATTTATTTGACATTTTTCATCAAAAATAATCATGAGTGATGAGGCCCATTTCCATCTTATCGGGTACGTAAATAAGCAAAATTTACGCTTCTGGGGCACTGAAAATCCGCGTGTAACCCACGAAGAGCCATTACACCCGCTCAAAGTCACTGTATGGTGTGCTGTATTCGCTGGAGGAGTCATCGGATCTTTTTTCTTCGAAGACGTCGCGGGCCAAACGGTTACTGTGAATAATGAGCGATACAGAGCAATGATCAACGAGTTCTTTTTGCCGCAACTTGATGAATTGGCATTGGAAAACACGTGGTTCCAACAGGACGGTACAACGGCACACACTGCACGTGCCACAACCGATATGCTGAAGGATGCATTTCCCGGGCGCCTAATCTCCCGTTTTGGCGATTTGCACTGGCCAGCAAGATCGCCTGATTTGACCGCTCCAGACTTCTTTTTGTGGGGCTTTTTGAAGTCGCAGGTTTATGTCAACAAGCCTCAGACTCTTGCAGCTCTTAAAGACAATATCCGTCAAGAATGTGAGGAGTTATCGCCGGAAGTTTTGGCCAAAGTGATGGAAAATGCCATAAAAAGGGCTCAAATGACAATCAACTGTGGCGGCGGCCATTTACATGACATCATATTCTCGACTTGATGTAAAAAAAATTAAAATACCAAATAAAAATAATCCACAAGAAGAATCAAAGTTTTTCATTTTTTTTTTTAATTACAGCCAAATGCGAATTTTATATTTTTTAAAAATTTTAATCTTCTTAAAACAATTTTTAAGAAGTTATTGTACTTAGTTTTAAAAAGTTGAAATGTTTAAACTAAATTCATGTAAGGTGCGTATTTGGTAGTTAGTTTTTTCATACAATTTTAAATTTTCTAACTTTTAGTTTAATGACTTTTTAAAATTTAAGATTTTTTACTAAAAAGAAATAAATTTTATAAGATTTTTTAAGAATATTAACCTGATTCATGAAATGCTTATTATTTTTAAGTTCATAAAAAATTAGTTTGAACTAAAATCTAATAAATTTGCATTATTCGTAAGCAATTTAATTTACTTTAAGTAAAATTTTGAAAATTTAATTCTAGTGAGGGCTCCATTAAGGGTGAATTAGCAAAGCGTAAACGTAAACGTATCTCGGTGTACGAAATTTAATAAGTCAAATAAGAATAGAAGACATTTCGTGTATCTTGCTGTGTCATTCATATGCATTTAACATAGAGAAAACGTAAACGGACAACAAAATTCTATTTTGATTAGATTTTCTTGTGTTTTTACGTATTCTATATGTTTAATGAATATGAATGAAACAACAAGATACACAAAACATCTTCTATTCTTATTTTACTTATTAAATTTCGTACACCGAGATACGTTTACGTTTACGCTTGGCTAATTCACCCTTTAGTCTTGCCGTTCCGTGCCGTTCCGTGCCGTAACGAATCAGCTGTTTTGTTAATTTTTTTTTAAACTACAAACAAAACAGTTGATTCGGTACGGCACGGAACGGCAAGACTAATTCCACCTGAAGTCCAAACATTTTTTACATTATTTTATAAATAAATTTTGTTTGTATATACAATGGGTAAAATAAATTTTTGAACATGCATCATTTAAAATTGTTATTTTTTAAGAAAACGCACTTCAATTAACTTTAACATGGTTGGTAATGATTAAAAAACATGTGTTAAACATATTTGAGTATTTTTATCTGAATTTTATTAATTTAGATTTGTCACCGACTCCATATTTTTAAGACATAAAAATATATAAAATTTTTGTAACTTAAACAAATTTTTTTCTTAAACTAAATGAGAAAGTACGAAAGTTTTTTCATAAATTAAGTAACCTGTGATGTTCACTAAAGGTACGTATTAAAGTCTTAGATCTTCTCGTCGTTTTAGATATTTTATTAACGAAATCGTGAAAAATAAGAAATTTAGACAACACTTTTTAAAAAATATTTTAACGCTTTTTAGCGCTTTCTGCTTTATTTTTATTTAGCGATTTTTGTCGCTTTTTGTTGTGCCCTTCGGCGCATTTCGCTTAAAAATAGTTGGTTTCACTCACAACATGCTTACTTTACAAACACTATAAAGTCTGTAAGCAACGACGAAAATTTATTTTCCATATATTATTAGGAAAAAAATTGATTCGTTTTTGTTTTAACATCGATTGTGTTTTCAGTATTCTATTTGCTCAAGCAAAAAAAGAACAAATAATGTTATGTTTAAAATTTTGTTTTGGATTATTTTGGCACTGCAATTAGAAATGCAAATTCCAGAATATGTGTATAAATCAATTGAAGTTAAGAACATCATGTCAAGTCAAAAACTTTTATTGGAAATTAAAAAAAAATGTAATTTTTCATTTTAAAAAACATCAAAAAAAAATTCTTAATTTTAAATTATATTCAAATAATTCTATTTAAAATTAAGAACATTTCAAATAATATTCAACTGATGTTTCAGAATTCGAAATAATTTCTTGTAGATTTTGAGTTTTTAAAAAAATTAATTGTAAATTATATTTTCTATACTTCAAACGAAAAATAAAAATTTTAATTAATAAAATTTTATTTCTCAATTTCACTATTTTTCCCTAAAAAAGAAATTTTTTTTTTATAATTTCTACACAAATAATATAATAATAATAAAAATATATAGAAAAGCAAATGCTAATTTTTCAAATGCTATTCATAACTTCTGAATTGCAATTGTTAAATCTGATATACAATTGTTAGTTTTTGAAATTCAATTGATAAATCTGAAATTCAATTTATAATTTCCGAAATCCAATCTGAAATAAAATTTATTATTTCTGAAATTCTGAAATTACAACTTGTGAAAATCAATTGAAAATGGTGTATTTATCTTCCGAATTACTTCCGTACATCTAATAATTACAACTTGTGGTAAATTGATTTCTAAAAAACGTTTTTTTTTTTTTTGCTTATTAATTGTAATTTTGTAAAAATCGGAGTACTTTTTGGCACTTTTTTAAACATTTTAAAATATGATTTACAATCTTTATGAAAAAGCTCACATTTTTGTATCGATAATAAGTATTTTTTGTTGATGGTTTTCTGATAAATTTTTTTCGTTTTCTTCAAATAATTTAGAAAAGGCCGGGTGTCACGCGTTTTGCCAGCCCTGTTCTAGTGGGTTATTCAGTGACATAATCGCCGTATAACTTTATAAACATTTTATAGTGTCATGCTTTACTTACAACTTTTGAACTGCTTGACCGACTTAGATCATTTTAGCACATAAAGCTGCTAGGAGAATGACAGAAAAAAATCGCATTATATGGGATCCATAATTTTCAAACTAAACTATCTTTTTCCTTAGGTGATATCCCCGAAAATTGGTTAACACCATTGGATTCAGCTCACTCGGATTATGTTCAGCTACTGGTTGCTTTGCTTGTTATCCAAACTAAGTTTCCGATTAGAGCACAGTGTTATGAATGAACAATTGTAAAATTATCAAATGATTGAATAAATGATAAAATAATCAATAATAAAAGAATATATATATATATATATAACATAAAATAGCGCAATCCAAATATCAATAATAAGTACATATAAGTAAATATTTAAAATAACCTGCGGGAAATGAAGGGTCGATTGATCCAAAGTGATATATGATTAGGATGAAACTGATAAAACCTAAAAAGTGATATTTTGAGTGAAATGACTAATCACGTGACTAAAATAATGGTGACAAAACATTGACTGGTTGTCAGCAAATATATCATGTAGCTGGAGAAAAAGTAACATAACATCACAGTGTACTAAAGCAACTACACTCAAGGAAAAAAGTTTCTTTATATTGATGAAATTGTTTCATAAACAGTTTTTCATCAATTATTCATTATATTTATGAAGTTTTTATGAAAATGTATGACACATGTTTCATAGACCATCATCATTTCATAAAAAAGTTTCATAAACTTTGTGAAATAAATTTTTCCTTCTTAGGGAAATATAGTGAAATTCAGAAACAAAAACGTTCAAATTTTATTTTTCATTTGAAATAACTATGTAGGTTAGGTTAGGTCGAAAAGAGGATTCGGAGAAGGGAAAATACTTCCCTAATCCGAAACAAGTCCCTGAGGACTTACACTTAAGCCATAATGTCAGCTTGTTGTGCGCTCTAAACAATCGGTCCGATGTCACCTTTATACCCCAGGAATTCCGTCGCACTGACGAAACTCCTTAACTTCTTCCATCCTATGCCCCTAAGATCCCCCAATGTGGATATTGGGTCACTGGATAGTATTTCGACCCGGATCCCGGCAAATGCCGGGCATTCACAGAGATAGTGTTTCAAGGTCTCCTCATCCTCCCCACAGGCCCTGCACACTTCCGAGTCCGCCCTACCAATACGGTGGAGTTGGGCCCTAAGTGTCGAGTGTCCCGAGAGGATTTCCATCAAAAGACTCAGTTCCTTCCTACTGAGATTCAGAATTTCCCTCGTCTTGTTCGTGTCCGGGTTGCCCCAGAGAATACTCATAGTCCTGCCAACACCCGCATTTTCCAGATGGTCCTATGCATGGTGTCAGCCCAGTCCACCAGCTCCGCCTTGAGAGCTCGAAAAGGTTTAGCGTTCCCCAAAGTAACTAATTCCAGGGAAGATCCTCCCCTAGCCAAATCATTAGCCACTTCGTTTCCGGCACCACAGTGTCCCGGCACCCATATAATCTCAATGCGTCCCCGTGCAGAGAAATCGTTAATTTCCCCTTTACACCTGAGTATCGTCGTTGATCCCACAGAGTCGTTAGATAAATCCCGGATAGCCGCTTGGCTATCTGGTAAAATCACAATATCACCGGTCAAACCCATGATATTCACCTGCTTAATGCACTCCGTAATCGCGGTGACCTCCGCCTGTAGTACACTATTATGGTCAGGAAGACGGAAGCATTTGCGTACATTGAAGTCAGCGTCACAGAAGCCCAGACCCATTTTCCCATCCAGTTTCAATCCATCTGTGTAAAAGCCAGTGTGTCATCCTGGGATTCAGACCCCATTTAGATCCTAACTATATAACATACATGGGCATTTTTCATTTCCATTAAAATTTCATTACCATTTAATGATAACGAATATTTTCCATTAGAATAATCATTATTAATGATAGTGAAATTACACTAATCATAAAAACTAATTACAATTGTTAAATCACCAATCCTGGGTTAAAAACAGGGTTGGAAAGTAAAAATACAATTTTTTTTTAAGACTTATTTTTTGTAATTCAAAGCGATATGGAATAAAACAAGCAATGAGTGAAATTAGTGCGCTTCATATTTACAACGAAATTTGATTTAACTGAGCAAAAGTGAAATTTAAAAACTAAACATGAAGAACGATATGGAATGGGGAACGAGTAAAGTGGACCATCCTTTAATTACAGGTAACGAAATTGTATAGAACTGGAAACGAACTTTGTTTTATCGGAGTATTTAAATGTATATGAAAAATAAAAAAAAAATAAATCACCCTGTGGCTGCTTTGTCAAAAATGCAATCCTCGGAATCTTTTCCGGACATTTGTATTAGTAGTGTGTATTAATTTTCTAATGGAGCGAAAATTTTGTCCGTTATGCCCTATCTCGTTTAATTTTAGAGCTACCGGCCATTTAACAAAACACAATTTTATAAAATGGATAGTATCTGGAAAACTAATCGAGATATCGAAAAGCGGACTATTTGTATTAGTAGTGTATTTTTATGCTCCAGTGTAGCAAACATTTTGTCCGTTTTGCTCTATCTCGTTTAATTTTGGAGATACCGGCCATTTAAAAAAACGTCATTTTATAAATTGGCTAGTATCTCAAAAACTAAGCGATATATCAAAAAACGGACAAAATGTTCCCGATCCATTCAATATCGTTCCATTTTGGACCATTGTTCCATTCTATTATCAGAGTGTTAAAATTTGCAATTTCAAATAATAAAGACACCCTGTGATTGTTTCATAAGAAATTAATCTCTCCGGATCTCTCCCGGAAATTTATCTATTTCGCTTAGTTTCGGAGATATCGGCAATGGTTAAAAACGATATTTTGTTAAATGGCTTGTATCTCGAAAGCTAAGCGAGATATCGAAAAACGGACAAACTTCTGGCAAAACTTTAACGACGTAGCAAATACCGATAATACTAAGTGTTCTGATTCCACTCGTTCGGCGTTCCTTTCCAAAACGTTCCATTATCGGAGTTGAGTTTGAATTTTCACGTATTGGGTAAACAAATAATTAAGACACCTACGACACTATCTGTGTTTCATAAAAAATTAAAAAAAAAAACTCAAGTCATATTAATTAAAAAATTTCAAACTTGGTAAAATAAGTTATTTGAAGACAAAAAAATTTAAATATCCCGCTTTTTTCGTCTAACAATCCCGCTTTTGGATTAAAAACAGTTGGTCACGTTAGTTATACGTATCAGGGGTTTCAATAGGTTAACCGCTACTCGATGAATTTCAATCGAACAATTGTTAACCTGATAAATTAAAATGGTCAATATCGAGTAACGAATAACTCGATCAATTTTGGTCGATTAATCGAGTAAATACAAAAACGTTCTATTTCAGTATATATATGCATCCATTTATGAACATGTATGAACTCATGCTCATATATGAAGTGATATATGAAGAGTGAAAAGTGGTACATGAACATGTATGTTCATATACCACCATAAGGGATTCATATATGTTCATAAGAGTTCATATTTATTCATACTTGCAAATATTACCTCAATTTTCGTTAATATAAGTGCATAGACATGTATGATTATATATGTAAATTTTACCTCAATTTTCGTAACCGCACTCAGATGACAATTTATGATTCCTCTTATGAACATATAAGAAAGGTTTATGAACACATATGAATCATGTATGGATGCATGTGGGCACGTATGAAGCATGTGTGCTCATGTATATATTCATATATGACGATTTTTGACAGGGTGAAATAATTTTATTGAATTTTTTTCATAGATTCCATGAAGAATTTCATTATGGTCCCAAAATTAGCCGACCTGACGTATAGATGACGGCTATAGTTTGAAAAAACTAACTTTGGTAAAAAGTGGCAACCTTATAAAATATATGTTTTAAGTTTCAAGGCGTCACGTTATTTACTATTTTTTTTTTGGAGCCATCAGAAATAAACGATCTAAGTAGATTTGTAAACTGGACAAATTGGTCACCGTTATGTAATTCAATACTTTCATTTAAAAGGTCTTAATCCAACCCATATTAAAGCCGATCTAATTTATACTGTGCGGGAATCTTCTCCTTCGTTTACGACTATAAAATATTTGGTGGCAGAGTTTAAACGAGGCCAAGACGAACACTGTAGTGTTAGACCAATTGAGGTGTCCACGCCAGTAACGTTTAAGAAAATCCACAAAATAATATTGGGAGATCATCGGCTGACGTTATATACATCGCATATTGACTGAAAATTTGGGGATGAGAAAGCTGTGCACATAATGGGTACCGCGTTTGCTCACAATATAACAATATCCACTATTGCTCACATCCACTATTACGATGGCCAAAATCAATGAATTAAAGTTTGAATTGCTTCATCACTCGACTTATTCGATGGACTTAGCTCCCTCAGATTGTTTTCTATTTCCGAATATGAAATAGGGCGCTGTGGTGTAATGGTTAGCGCGTTGGACTGTTACACAGATGGTCCCGGGTTCGATTCCCTGTGACGGCAACATCAATTTAGAAAAATAATATGTATGAGTTTTCTTTCTATCCCTCTTATGTATCGCTGCGCCCACCTTCGGTGTTCCCATAGCACTTAACCCCACCGAAGTAAAATAATGAATCAGGGCTATGAAACAAAAAGCTTCAATAAATTCGCCAACTCTACATCAGGTGGCGACCAACAACTGTTCTAAGACTTATCATCTCGCGCAATTACAGTGTTGCCATGTTTGAAGCCCTTCATCTTTTACCACCCTTCATCTCTGCACTATCCCCTTTCCAAAGAAAGCAACACATTAATTAATAGGAAGAATTTCCTGAGTGTTGCTTCTCTTTAAAAAAAAAAAATTAGTTGGTGGTAAAAGATTTGCCAACCATGAAGATGTGGCGTCTGCGTTTGATGTCTATTGAAAGGTTCTTACCAGACTAGGGCGACGTCAATTACTTTTCAAAATCATTCACTTCAGAAATTTTCCTATAACATTAATAATTAAAATAACTTCAGCTTAAACACATGCTTGCAAAATTTTCAATTTTGTCAACACCAGACGCGGCATACAGCGGCTCACAGTGAAAATGGTCCACTTGTCACAAAAAAAACTTCAAAGTGTAAAAAGTTAAAGAAATTAAAATAAAATTTAAACAAAAGAGACTAAATTAGTTAGTCTACTGTACTTTTAAAATAAATACATTAAAAAATAACAAAATTAGTAACAGTTTACACAAAGTTCGACATTAAGCGAAATAAGAGAAAAATGCATGTCACAGTGAAAATGGTCCACAATGCAAACACGGTTTAAATCGATTCCCTTAGTTGTTTAAAGTTTGAAGATGGGTCGCCACACTGCTCTCGAGCTGCGAAATATAATAATTGAACACTATAAAAATGGAAAAAGTCAAAGAGAAATTGCGCAAATTGTTAACAAAGCTCGCACAAAAGCTGAAAACATCATTCACCGGTATAAAAATGAAGGACGAGTTATAAATAAGCCGAAAATTAGCCCTAAAAAGCTTTTTACCAAACGTCAAGAAAGGTGGATCGTTGACCAAATCAAGGTTAATCCAAGGTTAAGTGCACCAAAACTACGGTATATGGCTGAAAAACACTTTAATATAAGCTGTAACGCCGAGATAATTCGAAGAGTCCTTAGAAAGACTGGATTACATGGCAGAATTGTACGCAAGAAGCCCTTTGTAAGTCGTAAGAATAAAAAAAATCGATTGCAGTTCGCTCACAGCTTCGTTCTGGAAGAATGTCTTATTCACAGATGGCAGAGTAAATGTCTGAAAAAAACACTTTAATATAAGCTGTAACGCCGAGATAATTCGTAAAGTCCTTAGAAAGACTGGATTACATGGCAGAATTGTACGCAAGAAGATCTTTGTAAGTTGTAAGAATAAAAAAAAATCGATTGCAGTTCGCTCACAGCTTCGTTCTGGAAGAATGTCTTATTCACAGATGGCAGATTAAATGTCTGGAGAAAACCCAATCAGGAGATGAATCCAAAGCATTTTCGTCCGACAGTTAAACATGGTGGTGGGCATGTGATGGTCTGGGGTGCTTGTTCGGCTGCTGGTGTTGGTAAATTGCACTTTGTTGATGGCATAATGCAAAAATTTCAATATTTAAATATTTTTAAAAACAATCTTAAGCAAAGTGCTGGAAAACTCGGCATAAAAGACACTTTTCATTTCTATCAGGATAATGATCCAAAACATACGGCTGGAATTGTCAAAGAATGGCTGCTGTATAATTGTCCTAGAGTTATCAAAACACACCCCCTAATTTAGCCACTTGTCTTTTGTTTTCATACCGATTTTTTAGACTTTTAAGTTTTAAGTGGTTGGTCACAGGTGGACCATTTTCACTATGAGTCACTGTATAATACTATTATTTGTTTATTCAATTACAGGCCAATTACTTTTTTATGTCTAATTACATTAAATTGGGTGTAATTGAATAATTGCCCTGTAATTAAATACCCATATGTTGTTACTAGTCCCCATGTTTAGTATTACAAATATTACAAATGTTAAACTCACAATTGTGATCGTAGGTCTGAAATTATTAATGATATAGAAAAATTTCAAAAGTGAATGATTGTGAAATGGACGTCGCCCAAATTTGGTTCTTATTATAAACAGGGTATGGAAGCTTTTGAATATTGCTGGAGATTATGTTGAAAAAAAAAAAACATTTGTCCCAAATGTGTTGTGTTTTCTTTGATAATTTTGGTACCACCCTCGTACCTTCGTCAAGTTACTCGCTACATCACAAGGTGCTCCAGAGGCTGCAATTGCCACCACCTATGACAAGCCCACATTAAAACTACAGGTCATTTTCATATAACAGAACTGATACAATGGAACACAAAGTTCCAGTCCACCACGTGGCCATGCCAGTGACTGTTAAATTTCCCGCAGGGTAAATAAAGAAAGTACATAAATAAATAATAAGGGGAGTTACTGTTGTATAATTCATATTTAAATAAAGTTTATAATTTACCTTAATTAATGAGCACTTAAAGGGCAACGTTAGCAATTCCACATTCAGTCAGCTTAACATTGTCAATATGTATAGAATAATACAAGTTTTAATAGGTGTTGGTATATTATATCAAAGTTCATTGGGATTTTTAAATCCCCTACAAATAGAAAATTCGGAAAACAATTTGTTATATTTTATAAAGAAAATAAAAATGGAATTAAATTATGATCATTTGGTAATAGTGAAAGATACGAATACAACATTTTGTATTTTTGAAAATTTATTAAAAAGTCTAAATGATCCTTTTGTTATAATCAACGGAATGACAAATGATAAGTTAAAACTTAAACACTCCAAAGAAGTTTTGGTACTAACCTGCTCTACAAATTATTTAAACGATATTAATATATTAAATACGGAATTTCAAATGTTACCACATATAATTTTGATAAAGGACTTAGAAGAGGAGATGAAAATATGTTTAATTATACAAGAAAATGGTAATTTTCAACATATTATAATAACCAAGGGATCGTTGAGGCAACACGTGTTTTATAATTGCAATTTAAAACTAGAATTAAAAAAATATTTCATGTTTCAAAATAATAATATATTTCAAGATCATTTTCTAAACATGCAAGGATTACCAATTATAACTGAATCTAATCAAGAACCACCATATAGTCTACTCTTTTATGAGAAACCCGGTCGCATACAAGTGGCCGGTTATGTTGGTAACTATGTTAAAACTTTTTCGGAAAGATTTAATGCCTCGTTGATTATAGAGCCGCCCAATAAAATGTATGAGGCCATTCACTATAAGTATCTAGTTAATAAAACATTTCAGGGCTTACTGGATCTACCATCTATAACGGCACCTTTAGAGAAGCTTGGACTATCAATAAATTATTCATATCCTATGGAGTTTATAGAGGAATGTTTTATGATACCACTACCGATGGCTAAACCAGAAAATCAAATATTTTTCAATATTATACAAACTCGCATTCTTTTGATTTTATTGTTACTTTCTTTAATATTTGCAGTATTTTTAACAATTGGAAAATATAATCAAAACTTTAGCAAACACTTGAATTTTATTAATATTGTATTAAATGATAAATCCATACGTGGTCTCTTGGGTCAACCATTTGTAATGCCATTACATCCATGCTCATTTATGAAATGTACTTGTTTCGTCGTCTGCTATACTAGTGTCTTGCTCACTACGGCCTATCAGGCATATTTACAATCGAATCTTATACTCCCTCCTCTGGAGAAAAAAATCGAAAGTTTGGAAGACATCAGAAGAGCTGGTTTAAAAATTGCCACTTATTACAGTGATTTAGATGATTGGGATCATAATTTGTTTGACAGAAATAATGATATATTTTATGTATTAGAAAACTATATGGAATTTACCGAATTGCGCAATAGCATGGACGTACGCTATGTTTATCCGATAACTTACTCCAGTTGGACTATATTTCAAGAGCAACAGAACTTATTTCAAAGAAAATTATTTTTTTATTCATCAAATTTATGCTTAAAAAAATTGGTATTATATTCTGTACCCTTTCGTCCCGGTTTGCCCTATAAGTCGCTGTTTAATCAACATATACTGGATGTTCGAGATACTGGTCTATTGCAACATTGGCTAAATCACAATTTCTTCACTTTAATACGCATAAAAATGTTATCATTTAAAGATTTAAGTACCCGTGATGATTATAGTCAAAGTATTGATTTTTCCGCGCTTTTATGGATATGGGTTCTATATCTGATATGCATATTTATTTCTATAATTGTCTTCTTAAGTGAATTATTAATGCAAAATTTCAATGTAACTTAATTTAAATTTCAATAATAAAAGAAAAATTCTGTTAACTTGTATTGTAATCATGTGTTGAAATAAAAATTATTTATCAAAAACTATTTTTGTATTTAATTAATTTGTCCGAGGGATAATTTCAGCTTAGAGAATGTTATTTTGAAGTACTATTTTGTATAAATATAGTGTCCCAATAGTGTAGTTTATTGAAAATAAAATCAAATCAAAAATTTTTACAAATATAGACTAGTTTTTTTTTATTAAGTATTTTTTGAACATGCTTATTCTGCATTTGTAATTGTTTTGACTACATTAGACAGTTAATTTTTAACAGTGTAAAATAAATACAGTTTGCAGTTGATTTAAATGCAAATGTACAGTGTACTCCTTTTTCACTGCAAATGAACTATTAATTGAACTGTCATATCCAGTTTATTCTACCTACATAATTTTCTCAGTGTAATTAGGCACAGAGGTATGTTTACTTGATTTGCTCTTAACAGGTAAAGAGTACAACCGTCACTAAAGATGAAAAATATGTGTGTGCATTTTGTTAAAAAATCAGTTTTTTGCACGGCACCTTCGATGTTTAGTTTTAAATAGGCCAGTTTGCTGCTGGACTGAGTACTGGGTTATTTAACAACATATAATCAGAGGAGCACACAAAATACCGTTAAATGCTAAAGGTATTGCGAATTGTTGAACATTTTCCAAAAATCACATAATTTGTTTTGTGTTTTTCATATATAGATTTTAAAAACCAAGAAATAATAGTGGATACGTATACACTCATATAAATTAACATGTAAAAATAGCGGAAAAAGCTAAAGTTAGTTAAAAACTACAACGCAGAAAAACTTGTTAAATTTAGCAGATTTTATTGCTAAATATTAATAAAATAAGAACAGCTAAAATAAATCTGTTAACTTTGCAACATTTAAGTTAATTGAAAATAGCAATTTACCCTGTAAAATTGGAAACAACTTTTAATAAATATTGTAGACTCAAAACAGCAAACATAAACTGTAATATTAAAAAATGTTTGCTATATTTACCTCAAATTTACTAGAATGGAAATAATAGTTTATTTTGCTTAAATAAACAGAAATTTTTGCTAAAAAAGTTTGTAGACTGCTGATTTCATAAGGGCAGGCTTGTATTCGCAATAAAAAAAAAACTTAAAAAATTTCGCATTTTTTAATGGTTTTTTGTCTACTAATATTTAGTAAATGCTTTTGCTGATCTTACCTCAAATATAACTAAATATTTGTAAATTCAACAGATTTATTTTTGCTATTCTTATATTACTAATACTTAGTAAATCAATCTGCTTAGCAGTTTTTTCTGCAAAGTAATTCTTAACTACACTCAATTAAAAAAGTTAGTAAAGTCAGCAAAAAATGTTGCTAAGTCAGCAAAATTTTAGTCAGGAGGATGCTTGCAAAAAAAAATTGCTAATGTCAGCAAAATCTTTTGCTGAAAATCAGTGAGCTGATTTTTAGCAACAAAATTAGTAGATTCAGCAAAAGTTTTGCTAACACTTAGTAGATTAGAAATTAAAAAAACCCTTACTAAAAATTAATACAATTTTTGGTGAATATTAGTAGACTGAAAAAAACTTAAAAAATTTGTAGAAAAATTATACTTTAGTTAATTTATTTGCTGAAAATCATAAAACATAATATTGTGATTCTGCTTAAACTAATTTACGTTACAAAGTATAAAAATGTTCATACTCCCAAATTGACGATATGAATTAATGTAATATCTAGAAACAGTAGAAATAATTACATATAACATAAACGAAATTATCTTTGAATTACTTACATCAATTATTGTCTAAATGATGCTATCTTTTAAAGGAACGCAAATTCAGCAGATAATTGTAGAAACGAAACGAAAATCTAACAAAATATAACATATACAACCCTTTTTTGCAATAAGAAAAAGGAAACAGAAAAATCTACATAAGATGTATGTCTTTGTCTTTCTCTTTAGCCTGTCTACCTATTGCATATTTGTCTCCAATTTGACCACACACGATTATTAATATATATAAACATTTAGTTTACAAATACACATATAATCTTTATTAAATTAAATTAAAATATTTTATTTTGTCTTTAATTAAATTAATAGACAATTACTTTCACAAGCCGGTGACGACGCAAAATTTAAGTTGTGTTAATCCATAATTTTGTTTTATGTATGAAAAATAGATACAAAAATCTTCCATGGTTGATTTTTTTATATTATGTCTTACTAGAGTTGTACTTTTTAGTATAATCTTCCTCGTCACTACTACATCGTGACATGCCGCGACATATAATTCATTGTGAGTATATCTTTCAATCTGGTTGTCGTTCACACTATTGATGTGCTAATCAACACAATTTTTTAAGCAAAATAAATTAGTGAAACATGAGTAAAATATATGTAAACCATTAGTTCAAAACAGTTAAGTGCAGAATAAGTATAACTAAAATTTTAGTTTAAAACATAATTTTAGCAAAAAATTTGCTGAAAAATAGTATACCTGATTTAAAAGATGTTTTACTAACTTTTCTACTAACATATTTTTTTGAGTGTATGAATGCTTAAATAATGATCTTAATTGAAATCTTGAGAAAAAAAATTTTAAGCTTACTGTTTTCCCTTACACGGATTCAGGTTGTAGGCAGCTTACCCTATTCCTCTTACAAGGATGCAGGTTGTAATGCAGAACGCTTCATATCGTGGATTATAAGCGATCTGTACGAGTTTTCCCGAGTGATTTCCGATTGTGTTTGGTGTTCTCGAGTATGTAATAAAACAGAATTAGTCATTTAACAGTTTCTGAAGAGCTAGCACTGGGGCGGTAAAAACATAAATATATTTATTGTACATATTGATATGACTTAAATTTAAACAACAAAAATTTTAGTACAGTGTTATATTAACGTCATATAGACAGTTGCAATTAATTTTTAATAAACATGCATTTGACAAATTTAATTTAGAAATGTTGAGGTTAAGAAGAAGAATAAACGTTTTTCTCTAAAAATTATAAACACTATTAATTTTAAATCAAACTAGACTAGTTTCTGCCTCTTTTTATGGACAGGCGTCATCAGTGATTTCCCATTTAAATTTATTATTATTTATGTCTTATGATTGTCAGATTGTCTCTATATGATAAATTTTTCAACAACCTGCGGCTGTAAGAATCAAACCTGCGTTCATCTTACATTACAAACGTAACAATACCAAGTCATGACCGTTTAGCGAATCTAATGCATCTAAATTGCAGTTTTTCTTTCCTATTAGCTTTTTCTGTTATTGTATATTATACTCAGAAGTGACAACACTAACAACACAAATATTCTATTTTTAGATTTTTGTTTATTTTTTAATCTCCTCCGTCTCTGTTTCACAATGTTACCAGATTGACGTATGGTTTTTACGTTCAGGGTTGACAACTTTTATATCTGTCGAATTTTATGTAAAATACATTTTATATTATTCATATTATTACATTTAACTGTAATAAAGTAGACATGAAATATGATTTTACTGAAAACCATGAAATCACAGCATTTTATATGGGCGCTAAAAGCCGCGCTTATTTTGTCCAAAAGTAATGCTTCCAAGTGTTAATTCGCCATATAAAAATCATGGCATATGTAAGCAGGTTTGATAGGGATACTTTTTGGCTAACCTGCTTGCAGATAAGCAGCGTTTTTTTACTGGGTACCTACACCTATCCCTTAATCGATAATAAAAAAAATAAACTTTTTTAAATGTAGAGGGGGTCACATACTTTTGTTTTGCAAACTTCAGGCGAATTTTTTAGTTCTTAATTACATAAATTGTTACTTTTATTTACTGAATTTTATGATTTTTTTTAAATTAAAATGTGTACTTTTTTTCTCTTAATTGTACTGCTTATTTCCCTCGATGTACTTTTTTTTTGTGGATTTCATATCTGGCACCCCTAGTTTCATGGCTAGTCGATGCGTTCACTTCATAAATATCGAAACAAAACCGACAGTTTCTACGTTTTGGGCAACCGTGTATTTATGATTATATATATATGTCCTTTATTTATCTAAATATAAATAGAATTACATTTCTGAACACCATAAATACTTAAATAAAGTTCAGTGTGAACATAGGGCGTCAACAAATTTTCTCCATCTGATTCTATCTCTGGCAATTGTTTTTGTTTGATTCCAGGATACTCGAGCAAGTAAACATTCTTGTTTAAGGCAACGAACCCAGGTGTTACGGGGCCTACCTTGGCGGCGTTGTCCTTGGGGGTTCCAGTCGAGGGCTGTTCTTGCAATTTATGTTTGTGGTCTTCGCAATATGTGGCCTATCCACGTCCACTTCCGTTTACAAATATCAATGTGTGCTGGCAAGGAGTTTGCTCTTTGGAGCAGAGCTTCATTTGAAATACGATCTGGCCAGTGGATGTTAAAGATCTGTCTTAGACATTTGTTGATGAAAGTTTGAATTTTTCTAGTGGTAGCTTGCGTTAAGCTCCATGTGGTGCAGCCGTAAAGTAATACTGACTTCACACTGCAGTTAAAAATGCGGATTTTGGTTTTCCGAGAAATATTATTTCTTCGCCAAATTTTAGATAAGGAAAAGAAGGCTACTCGAGCTTTATTAATGCGATCGGTAACGTCAGCATTTGAACCACCATCCTTAGTTATCTTGCTACCAAGATAACAAAAAGCATCCACATCTTCAATACGTTGGTCATTTATTATTAATGGGGTAACGATATCTGTACCTATGCGCATAAGTTTTGTTTTACTTATACTAATTTTTAAACCAACTTTTTTGGCGTTTTCAGACAGACTTGTGAGTTTAGCTTCTATATCCGAGAAGCGATGGGCCATTAGACATATGTCATCGGCATAGTCTATGTCATATAGAAAATCAGACAATGTCCAACGAATACCGAAAGGAGCATCTCTGTTGGTTTGTTCCAATACGCAATCGAGCAGTAGCAAAAACAACGTTGGAGACAGGACACAGCCTTGACGCACACCTGTGCCTGGAACAAACGACCGACTCTCATTCCCATTGAAACGTACCCTACATTGAGCGTCCCTATATAGCTCACGTATCATGTTTACTATTTTATCAGGAATTCCCTTGTATGTTAATGCAGACCACATAGAATTTCGGGATATAGTGTCGAATGCGCGTTCAAAATCGACAAAAAGTAAATAAAGAGGGGTGTTATACTCAGCGGACTGTTCAATTATAATGCGCAAGGTATTAATGTGGTCAGCACACGAACGACCTTGTCTAAAACCAGCCTGCTCACCACGCAATATCTGATCCACAATAGGGGAGATTCTATGAAGAATGAGGGTTGCCATTACTTTACCAATGGCGTTTAGAATGGTTATACCGCGCCAATTTTTGCATTGCGTTAAATTCCCTTTCTTGGGTAGTGTGACCACTATACCTTCCTTCCATTCATCTGGTATATAGTCCGATGCCCATGCTTCTTGAATGATAGGAGTGAGAAACTGCGCTAAAGACCTAGCTCCATATTTTAAAAGTTCAGCAGGAATGTTGTCCGGGCCAGATGCTTTGTTGTTTTTCATCCTATTTAAAACATCTTCAACTTCTGAGCATGACGGTGGCTCTGTAGATATGTCCCTTCTTGGGTTACGACGAATTGTAAGAAAAAGAGTATCATCTTCCTGGTGATCAGTGTGGTTTGTTGAAGCTTGCAAGAAAAAGAAATCGCGCCATCGCTCAAGTTGTTGTTCGGGTGATGTTAATTCAGTTCCATCGGCTGCTTTTAGAATCGTGGTACCTCTAATATTATTTCCACTCAGTTGTTTTATGGCCGAATACACACCACGCAAGTTGCCTGTATTTGCGGCTTGTTCCGCCTGTTCAGCAATGCTATTATAATATTTTTCACGATCAGCGCGTACCAAGTTCCGAACTCGACGAGAAGACTGTCGATATTGCGATCTTGCTTGTTCTTTTTGTGCTTGAGTTTTAGCGTTTATACGTTCGCTGTGCAGTCGTTTACGGTTTTGGATCTCAATCCAAGATTCATCGCTGATCCTCGGCTTAACCTTGCAGTTTTGTGTTCCAAGCACCGATCTGGCAGTTTCCTTGCATGATTAGCAAAATTTATTCCTATGAACTTTTTTTTTGACAATTTGAAAATAATTATGCTTTGAAGAAAAAAGTTTATTTCGTTAGGCTATTTTAAGGATATTTATATTTTAGAATTATTCCGTTAGGCTATTTTAAGGTTAACGGTATTTTAAGTTATTTCGTTAGGGTATTTTAGTGATATCGGTAATTTAAGTTATTTCATTAGTGTTATTTTAATGTTACAAATAGTTCCTTGAAACGGTAGTAAATGGTTGTCGGTATTTTATGATTAGTGTTTGCCAACCATGATAAAATTTAAATTTTCATAAAATTGTATGAAAACTCTCAATGGACGAGTTTCAGTTAGCGTAGAAAATCTATATTCATTTAACACAATTAAAACTAAAAGTATTCCGATCTCGAAATTCTATCAATAACTAAAAACGAACCACCCTACTACACAATATAGTTCAATTATATTTAAAGCTACGCATTAAATGGTAGTAAAATCGTTTAATTTAACAACTTACAACCAGTATTTTAACAATTTTAAACAAAAAAAAAAGTAGACAACAAAATGGTGAGAAAAATGCTAAAAAAAGTAAATATTTAATGAAAGGACATATACACAGAAAAGAATTAAACTTTTTGCCAACTGAAATACGGTTACTATGACTCAAATTCGGATATAACGAATTTCAGTCGGTTGGTACAACTGAACATTAGTTTTCCCAACAAAGTTTGGTTAATTCAATTGAATTTTAGTTACAACACCCAAAATATTCAGAAATCAAATGTCCTTGTACTAATTGAATTGAGAAGTTGTTACCATTATAATACACTTTTCAATTCGGTTGGCATTTTATTTCTCTGTGTATACTTCAAGGCATTTTTTTTTAGACTTAAAACTGTGAACAATTGCAACTGCCCATTCAGTTGGAGTTTTAAAAATGTATACAAAAGTTATATTATTTATAGGGATGTCCTTAATATATCCCGGCAGTTATGGAATACAATACCACAAATTGTTTAATCAACAGTTAAATACAAATGAAATGACAGTGAATAAATTTTTAAAAATATTAATTAAAATTAAATTGGAACTAAATTATGATCACATAATTATATTACGCGATTTGGAAAGGACAACCTCGTGTATATTTGAAGATGTTATTAAAAATATAAATGATCCTGTAATAATATTTTCAAGTCTCTTAAAGGAGTATTTAACACTACAGCATTCTAAGGAAGCTTTGATTTTAACATGTTCTGCTGAATATTTAAATAATTTTGATATTACCAATAGCGATTACCATGATCTTCATCATGTAATTTTGTCTAGAACGCATGATGATATGAGAGCATTATGTTTGACTATACAGAAAAATGGTCACTTTCAACATTTAATATTGACCATTGAGTCAATAAATAATCAAAACTATTTTAATTGTAATTTAAATAATCAACTGCGACAACAAAATTTTGATAATGGCATAATATTTACAAATCTATTTCTCAATATGAATGGTCTACCGATTATAACTGAATCTGATCAGTTAATTCCACGCAGTATTCTATACTATGGTCAATATGGTCAGTTAAAACTAACCGGTTTTGTGGGTAATTATCTAGATACATTTGCCACAAGATATAATGCCACTTTAGTTATACGACCGCCTACAAAAGTGGGTGTGACTATACATTATGAAGTTGTAGCTAATAAAACATTTCGGGGATTACTCGATATACCATCAGCAGTGGCACCTTTAAAACATGAAGGCATCTCTATGAACTATTCATATCCTGTAGAGACTATGGAATATTGTTTTATGATACCCTTGCCCCGTTTAAGACCAGTAAATCAAGTATTTTTTGAAATTATCGAATTACCAGTTATGCTCATCTTAATATTGCTAGCCTTTTTATATGGAGTATTTTTAAACATTGGCCAATATAACTCTATTCAACATCTGAATTTGCTCAACATTGTGTTAAATGATAAAAGTATACGTGGTCTATTGGGTCAATCATTTGTAATGAAATCGAAATCCTCTGTATTTATGAAATATATATGTTTGCTCCTCTGCAATACTAGTCTCTTGATCTATACAACATATCTGGCCTTTTTGCAATCACATCTGGTACATCCCTCATTGGAGAACAAAATTGAAACTTTTGAAGATTTTAAAGGAACTAATATAAAAATTTTATTAGGAGAAATTGAATCAAGAATCTTACATGCTGAAGTTCTGGAAAAATATCCTGATCTATTTGAAATTGCAAAAAGTTTTGATAGCTTTTTAAAATTACGTAATAATATGGATTTACGTTATGCTTATCCGGTGGCCTATACTCGCTGGGTTGCCTACAATGAACAACAGAAACTATTTCAACGGAAATTATTTTATTATTCATCCCAATTGTGTTTGAATAAATTGGTATTATTGTCGTTTCCTCTACGTCCTGGTTTGCCTTATAAGTCTTTATTCAATCAACATTTATTGGAGATTCGTGAATCGGGTCTTTTTCAACATTGGCTGGATAATAATTTCATAACTATGGTCCGTTTAAAATTGTCATCATTTAAAGATTTAAGTATACCAGATCACTATGGCGAAGCTTTAAATGTGGATAATTTTATGTGGATATGGATTTTGCTTGGCATTTGCATGTTAATATCAATAATTGTCTTTGTCGGTGAATTGTATTATTATGAAAATATTTACAAACGAAAAAGAAACAAATAAATATGAACTACACGACTACACCCAGAAAAAATATATATGCTTCACGGGTGCTCTAGAATTGGGTTTTGACAATAAAAAAATTCCCAAAAAAGTGAGTATGGGGTTTGAAAACACCATATTTATGATTAAAAAAAAAAACGCATTTTTAAACAAATCCTAGGACGAATTTAAAAGTTATTACCATTTAAAGTTTTTGGTTTAAAAAAATTGGGCGCCATTTGAAATCTCTAATAAAAACGACTACTAAAATATTTTTCAAAAAATGAAAAATAATACTGTAGTAAAAGCAAGCAATTTGCAATTAAATAAACACAATTAAAAAAATTTTTGTTAGGTAGAAAATATTCTTCGAAGATGAAATATGTATGAAAGTGTCGTCCAAATCTCAAATTAAACCAACTACTAAACTCCCCATTTAAACTTATTAAATTTATACAGACATTTTTATTTTTTTTTATTTATTTTTTATTTTATTTAAAATAAAAAAAAAATTTAAATGTGATTCGAATTATACTTACAAACTGCTTTTTGTAGCCATTTTCCGTAATGTGGATCACTAGTTGTTCGTTTAAACCTGTTTTTTTTTTTTTTTTTTTTTTTTACAATTTAACCAATACTCAGGGGATGCCCCCTACTCATGCAGTGCATTGTATTGATCAGGAAAATAAGGTATGGGAAGGAGGAAAGAGGGAGTAGTGTTTGTGGATATTTGATTTAAATTTTTCTAAATTGTAAGTAACAGGGAAGACTTCTGCGGGAAGTTTGTTCCACATACGAATCGTTCGACTAAAAAACGAATTTTCTCTGTAATGCGTTGTGCGAAACACAGGACAATCAACTACAAACGGATGTGCTCTACTAGATAAGCGAGTATTACGAATAAAAACTCGGGCTCGTGGAATAAGTTCACTTATCTCAGATGAGCATCTCCCATGGTAATATCGATAGAAAAGTGTCACACAACCCACATTCCGACGATGCTCCAATGAATCAACAGAGTTGGATACACTACTGTCATTGATAAGCTTCACCGCCCTCCCCTGAACACGGTCCAGAAGCTTCAGAATAGACAATGGAGCCCCTGCCCATATATGAGAGTTGTATTCCATTTTTGGCCGGATATAGCTGGTATAAATAGTAAGGAGATCGGATGGAGTGAAGTAAGTCTTGCACCGTTTTAGAAAACCGAGACACTTGAATGCCTCTTTCGACACTTGAAATACGTGCTTATTCCAACGGACATCACACTGTATTCTCATGCCCAGAACATCAAGAGTATCCGATTCCTCAATACCTATACCATCCATAGTTACAGATGACAATGTCAATTCCACAGCCCGTCTGTGGGTTAACATACAACATTGGGTCTTGCGTGCATTAAAATCGACCTTATTCGCGCGACCCCACTCGGAGATTGTAGAAAGGTCTTGATTGAGTGTGTCATTCATGTTCTGCCGCATGCCCTCTATCTCCAAAGAGCTTGGCCTGAGATCGAATGAAAATGAATGACAAATGTTGCTGTCATCTGCAAAAGAGTAGATAGGGTTGATGGTCTGACCAAGAAGGTCATTAAGAAAAATAAGAAAAAGGGTAGGAGAAAGAACAGAACCTTGCGGTACCCCTGAATTTAGCTGAAACTCGTTTGATGAGACCCCATCTAAAACAACACGTATAGTGCGGTCTCTGAGAAAACTCGTTATAAATCGAGAGAAGACATTACCGACACCAAAAGCAACTAGCTTAGTCACGAGTGCCCCGTGCCACACACGATCGAACGCCTTAGAAATATCTAGAGCAACCACTTTACTCTCACCAAAGCGGTGGATTGACCGGCTCCAACGTTCCGATAGAAACGCCAACAGGTCTCCCGTAGATCGACCACTACGGAAGCCATACTGTCGATCATTTAAAAGTGAATTGGTCTCTAAATATTTCACAAGATGGTGGTTAACCATGGTCTCCATCACTTTGGAGCAAATTGCGATTGGGCGGTAATTTTCAGGGTTGTTAGCCGCACCCTTTTTAGGGATAGGCTGGACATTGGCATTGGTTAGTCAGTGAACAAAGTTGAAGCTTCGGATTTAAAATATTCGTGAAATATATGACTTTTTTTTGTAGCTTATTATTAATATTTGTTTCAATAGATTTATTACCTACAGTTTTTCTTAAAAGTAATGTAATTTTTAAGGTTTTTTATTACTAAAATTATGTATAGATTTTAAAACTGAAATATTGTGTGCAGTTAATTGTTTACCAACTTCAGAATTTTCAGAACTGCTATCAAGAGAGACTTTTAGAGGACGTCTTCCACGATTAACCTCTAAAGATACTTTTAATGAGCTATTGCTAGCTAATAATTTTTCTGTTACCGTTTTACAGGATATTTGTTCCAGCATTTTTGCTCCAGTCATACTTAGAATTTTTCTAAATTTAGTTTGTTTATTGCATTTGTGGGATTTCCCTATACACAATGGGCTTAAGCAGCTAGTGAAAAGCACCGCCTTTTTTGGAGTTGCTGTAAGTTTTCGAAGGTCTTTCTGTTTGACGGACTACGATTTAATTTTATCGTAGTCCGTCAAACAGACGGACTACGATAAAAATCTTTACGAGGTAAAGATTGTATGTAATGTAACACATACAATCTTTACCTCTGATAGATGGCATAGGGCGTTCAACATTATTGTAGTTAAATATTTTATATGACATTGCAGAAGAAGATTTTTTTTTTCTTTTAAGTATTTGTTTGCGACAAGAATCAATCACATATATATGTAGGAAACATTGAATTGGATAAGTTAGAGTTAGGAATGAAGAACTCTTCTATATCTTGTGACATTTGGAGAGATATCTTACAAAGTGGTTTTGTTTTGCCCATACAAATAGCGCATAACATTTTTCTCTATTTTTCGTTAGAATTCATTTTTTTATAAACTCAAGCATAAACATAAAAATACATATGCTTAAATAAACTCAATTTTATCGGAACTTTCAATTGAAACAGTAAAACACCAGATCAACTTGAATTCAAATTATATTGTAGTAAAAAAATTATGGATTTGAATCTGTTGATCCAAAATAAAAAAATTATCTGTGCGTGAAAAAGGCGTAATTGCTTTAAATGTAAACTAAATTAAACTCAACAATTCTTTTCTCGTATTTGCTAATTTTTTGTGTACTTAAATGGTCATGTGTGATCATCAAACTTTAAAACACCGTAACTTTTGATTTCGTTGTGCGATTTTTTTAAGGAAGAATTTTTTTGGAATGAAATTTAACGTTCTATAAAACCTACTATTTTCTTTTTAAAAATATTTATTTTGAGCTGTTGTTTTTCCAAGAGTTTGCCAAAGGCGCCAAATTTTCTAAAACTTTAAATGGTCATAACTTTTAAATTCGTCCTAGGATTTTTTTAAAATTGCGTTTTTTTTTTTAATTATAAATATAGTGTTTCCAAACCCCATACTCACTTTTTGTGGGAATTTTTTTTTTTGTCAAAACCCAATTCTAGAGCACCCGTGGCTTACAATGATTTCAATTTTCAAAGCTAAGAAAATATATATTTTTTAAAATTTTTAGATATTATGTTTCGGACATGCAAACAAACTATAATAAACGTTTAAATATTTGCAGCCAAACATTTTCAATAGTTCCAAACATATATATGTATACAGGCAAAAATAATATATTAAAAACATGGGAAACATAAGTGTTTTCTAAACAATACTATATTACCAGAACTTATATTGCCGGTAGGGCATTTTTTTCAGCGTGTATATTTTTTTTACTGTAAAAATATAATTAAGTAATTAAAAAACCTAAAATTGCGCAACATCTTGACTACCATCGTAAATAAAAAATTGTTCAAAATTGTTTTCCAGAGTTCTCAAATAATTATTTAAACAAATGATTTTTTTTCCTTTTTTAATGAACTTTTTTCAAAAACTATTTAAAAATATAAAAAATTTTAAATTTTGTCAAGTTTTCCTTAAACACAGTTTTGTAAAATGTCCGAAAATTTTCAAAAATTAATATCTAAGGAATTTGTTTTTGAAAATGCATTTTTTTATGAAACTTAGTTTTATATGCAGAAAGCTGGTTTTATTTTAAGAAACTCCAGTGCTAAAAAGAATAGAATTCAAAATCAGCTCATACTTTATAAATAGAGAAGACAAATATGTTTTTTTCCTTTTTTGTTGCCATTTTTTAACGTTTTTACTCATATTAAATAAAACATTTTTACTTAAAAACAGCTTTTTGTTAAGCTTTTAACAATTTTTTGTAAATTCAATTTGCTTTCTTCAAATATTTTTCGCTTTAAAAGCCTTTTTCCTTAAAAATTTTATTTTTTTCTTTTAAAAAGTGTAATTATTTTACCTTTGTTTGCCATAAACACAATGGATATTGCTATTTTTTGTCTTCTCTGTTTATGAATTATAAATATCAATCATTCGTTTTCCGTTTCCCTAAAGTATGTAACAGTAAGTTTAAAAATTGCAATACATACAAGCGTATAATTTATCTATATATATAAAACAGAACGAATGGACTCCAAAACGGCTGGGCCGATTTTGATGAAAATTTCAGGGAATCTTCAGATTATTCAGGCGGGTGACACTGTGAAGTCTGTTTTTTTGATTTTCGGTCTGTGGGCGGAGGGGCGTGGCAAAATCCAATTTTCATATTGTACCACCAATGACATATACATTAGGGCGGATCGATTTAAAAATCGCTCAATGTTCAAAGAAAATCGCATTCTAGGGATCAAAATAAGAAACTTTGCCGAAGGAACCATACCTCTTAAACGAATTCTGATGTCCCGACTTTTGACACGTAGGGTCAAATTTTGAGTGCCCCAATCGAATCCAACCCAATCGAATATATTTATACTATATTTCTTCCGGAGAAGAAGTAGATACCCTAATCTTGGAAAGACTTTTCCTTCTTTCTGAAATATCTCTATCATCTAATCTTGGAGAGATTCCTCCTACTATCTGAAATATCAAAGTGGACTTTTTCAAAATTTGACCCTACTGGTCAAAAGTCGGGACATCAGAATTCGTTTTAGAGGTATGGTTCCTTCGGCAAAGTTTCTTATTTTGATCCCTAGAATACGATTTTCCTTGAACGTTGATCGATTTTTTTGCCTCCATACAAATCGACCCGGTCTAATATACATATATTTATTTTTTTTGCTTTTTTTATTTAATTTTTTTTTTGAAAGCCGTTATCATGTGCTTCAAAACGAGATATCAAGCTCTTAAATCGGTTATGTAGTTCCGAAGATATTTACAAAAACCTATGTTACTATTTACAAAAAACCTACGTTAATCTTCAAGCTATGTTACACGAACACAACAGCCTCATCCGTCTATTCAAAACATCCCTAGACCAGATGCCGACAGATGATTATACGGTTGTGATAAGAGCTGACAAGACACCGGCTGGTGAGCATGAGCGGCGCTTCAATGCACCGGTGATAGGTGACGTCGCAGTTGTTATGTCAGTTGTTTTCAGCTATTCATTTTATATACTTCAGCAAATAAAGGCGATAGAAGGACAAAGAGGCGTTGGGCTTCCCATGAAATTACTAATTTTAAAATGATTTACTAATGTGAATTTATCTTTTTAATTATTTATTTGCGTAAAAAAAAAATTATTGATTTAAAGAATTAATTACAATTAAAATTTGAAGGCAAAACAACGTTTGACGGGTAAGCTAGTTTTTATTAAAACTTAAATATCAATTATACGTCTTGTCCCCTTTGTTTTCATAATATGTTTCTTGAAAGTATGCAATGAAAAATTTGTTTTTCACCACTAACACTCACGCAATACAAATTAACTATACGAAATATTTATATACCACTCATTCGTCTGTGTGTGTTTTATTTTTTCACAATAAGCGTTCCTTTAGTATGAAACAGACAGTACTGTTATTTTAGAATTTTTTTCTTTTTAACATTTAAAATATGCTTAGTTAGCATTTTTTTAGTAAAAAAAATTATACATATTTTAAAAACAAAATAATAATTTTAACTTTTAATTTTTACCCATAATGGAGAAAACAGTTGAACATAGTCAAATTCCACAAGGCTATAAAAATGACATATGAGTTGAGTTTTCAAAACTCTTGATGGTTTTTGGTCTACTGATAGTCTAGTTTTATATCCCGCTGGTATAGTTAGGGATACAATTTCACATTGCCCAGTGTAATTAAAAATATTAACCAACTGATAAATAGTGAGCTCATTTGTTTATATTTTTCTTTAGCCTGCTTTTAACGATTGCGTTATTTTTATAATAGATGATTTTAAGATACTTAATTTGTGGAAATATATGGAGAATAATGAAGATGCTGGACCAACAAAAAATTTAAGATATACAGTTTATTTGAAAAGGTTGAAAAATGATTTGGATTATTACAGCTGATAATTTTTTATAATACTATTTATTTACTTTTTATAAAAGGAATTCAAAAAATAAATTGAATTGAAATAATTGTCACTTTTTTTACCAATCAAGATTTTATTTGGTGAATGTCAAGCATTTTCCATATTTAAATCAGCCAACTATACTTCTATTGCATCCCAGTAAAAAACGCTGCTTACATTCAAGCAGGTTTGTAAGGGAGTACGCCAAAAAGAATCCCTTACAATCCTGCTTACATATGCCATGATTTTTATATGGCGAATTCCCACTTGGAAGCATTACTTTTGGGCAAAATAAGAGCTGATTTTAGCGCTTATTAAAAGCTGTGATTTCATGGCTTTCAGTAAAATCATATTTCATGTCTACATTATTACGACTAAAAGTAAAGTAATATGAATATTAGGCCGGGTCGATTTGTATGGAGGCAAAAAAATCGCTCAACGTTCAAGGAAAATCGTATTCTAGGGATCAAAATAAGAAACTTTGCCGAAGGAACCATACCTCTAAAACGAATTCTGATGTCCCGACTTTTGACCCGTAGGGTCAAATTTTGAAAAAGCCCACTTTGATATTTCAGAAAGTAGGAGGAATCTCTCCAAGATTATGGGAGATACTTCTTCTCCGGGAGACGCGCTAGCAGATTAATGCATAAATCATCATTCTAGGGGTTAAAATTTAAGTTAAAAGAGGGCCTTTTTAGCCGTGTTTTTTTAAAAAATGTACAAATCTCGGGATAGCGATATTTAAGAAAGTAGGAGGAGTCTTTCCAAGATTAGGGTCTCTATTTCTTCTCCGGAAGAAATAGATTGGCTTGAATTCGATTGGGGCATTCTAAATGGGTCAAAGTGGGATTTTTCAAAATTTCACCCTACGGGTCAAAAGTCGGGACATCAGAATTCGTTTTAGAGGTATGGTTCCTTCGTCAAAGTTTCTTATTTTGATCTCTAGAATACGGTTTTCCTTGAACGTTGAGCGATTTTTAAATCGACCCGCCCTAATGAATACACATAATTTATTTTACATAAAATTCTACAGATAATAATTTTTTGTTAAAATTTTTGACACATAATATAATCATTTTATTTTTTTACCGCTTCACGTGCTAGCTCTTCAGAAACAGTTAAATGGCTAATTATTTTTTATTACATACTCGAAAACACCAAACACAATCGCTCGGGAAAATTGGTACAGATATGAAACTTTCTGCATTAAAAACTGCATCCTTGTAAGGGATTAGAGCAAGCTGCGTACAACCTGCATCCTTGTAAGGAAAAAAATAAATCAAATTGTGAAAGGCGTGGTAGTGTATTTGCTAAAAATCATAACTACATTGTAATTTTTTTTTTTTCAATTTTCTGAATCAGACTGCGCAGTTTCTGGCATTGAACCTTCGTCAGTGACCCTGTTTTTTTTTGAATAATGTAATATTTGTTATGTTTTCATTTTTTTGATTGCGCCTATATGAAATTTTCTGTGCAACCACTGACCGTTTTATAGATAAACTGGTATTTAATGCCACATGCACTCGCACTACACGTTAGACAGAGCGCTTTAGCGCACTGATCTATCGTCAGGTCGAGTTTTGTTGTGATTAAAACTAGATTTATTCAATACACGGTGTATTTGTTCTTGCATACATAATCTCAGAAGTACAACTCCAACAACACAACACTTCTATTTTTAGAAACTTACCTCACTCTAATGTCCACTGTTTTCCCATATGTTGTAAGTGATGCCACATCTATGATATATTCTTTGTATATTCGACAGATGCCGCTTACGTAGTTAGGGAAGAATTGCCAAAGAGCAAAGTTTGATTTTTGTTTCAGTTTGAATTTTTTAACGTCTTTTTCAGACAATTGCAATTAATACTATAATTAATATGCAACTTTATTTAATTTTATTTGTGAAAGGCGTGGTAGAGAAGAATGAGTGTATTTTCTAAAAATCATAACTACATTGTAAATTTTCAATTTTCTGAATCAGACTGCGCAGTTTCGTCAGAAATTTTTGTTTGTTTATTTTTATACGAAAATTATTCGTTTCTTGTACTGCTTCTCAGTATTATGTAATAGCAAGCACTTACATCAGCGAATTTGTTTTATCCTTCGTCTGAAAACATGACTTTACTGGGATGTGCGTCGCTGGAAGGCTAGAAGTCAGTATAAACAATTTTCTTAACTCAATGTTACTTATCAAGTTTTTGCAGAAATTTGAATTAGGATTTGATGAAAATGTAGCTATTCTTCAGAATTTTCGTGCTCTAGATAATTGTAATAAACGACAACATATGTCATCTATTACATATCCGTCGCTGGAAGACTAGACTGGCTTATCATGTTTTTGCAGAAATTCTATTTTAAAGAAAAAGTTGCTATTTTACAGGACTTATATCCTCTAGATTTTTTTTAATAAGTATTCAAATGTGTCTTCTATTACATGTCCATCGCTGGAAGACTATCAATTTTTGGCAGAAATTCTATTTAAGATTTTTTTATTTTGAGGAAATATTTGCTATTTTGCAGGATTTTCAAGCAGTAGACATTCGCAAAAACCTTGGCTTTCAAATTAAAAAAGACGGATTAAAAAAATAGGTTGTACATTTTCCAATCATGTTTTAACGAAAAAAACTAGGGTTGTCATTTATTCGGGGTTTTTATCGAACGATCAAACGATTAATTATTAAAAATTAATCGATTAATCTAGTTAATAAACTGACTACATACAGTGAAGCATATGGCCTGAAGATAAATATCCGAAAAACGAAATATATGATTGTAAGCAGAAAAAGTAGCCACAACATAACCACATTAAGAATACAAAACTCTAATGTCGATAAAGTACAGAGCTTTAAGTATCTGGGGGTGACAATCAATGACCAGTGGGACGGTTCAAAAGAAATAAGATGCCGTATTGAAATGGCAAGAGAAGCATTTTTTAAATATAAGAAAGTTCTCTGAGGAATCTCCTGAGCGAGGCGAGAAATAGGGCCGATTTTGCAGAAATTATGAAAAATTTATTATGTGTATTGGTCGCTAAAATTCGGAAAACGAATTGGCAAATAAAGAAAGAAATCGAACGAATAACGAATAAAAATGATTTTAAAAATATATAAATAATTAAAGTATTTTACCATATCACCTCAAAATTTTATGAATTTTGGCATGAATTTGTATATTGCAACAATGCCAATTCTTAAATGCAATCATTTTAGAGTAAAATAACGCCATTTGGAATTATCTCGTGATAAAGAAATAACAGTTTGGAAAATCGCTAAAAAAGTTAAATATATATCGGCTATAGTTTTAGTACACTCAAATAAAAAAGTTAATAAAGTCAGCAAAAAATTTTGCTGAGTCAGCAAAATTTTAGTCGGAGGGTGCTGAAAAAAATTGCTAATGTCAGCAAAATCTTTTGCTGAAAATCAGCGAGCTGATTTTTAGCAACCAAATTAGCCGATTCAACAAAAGTTTGGCTAAAACTTAGTGGATTAGAAATTAAAAAAACCCTTGCTAAGCATTAATAAAATTTTTACTGAATATTAGTAGACTGAAAAAAACTAAAAATTTGTAGAAAATTTATACTTTAGTTAATTTATTTTGCTGAAATTCATAAAACATGTTTTTGTGATTCTGTTTAAAATAATTTATATTTCAACTACTTACATCATTGGTTGTCTATATGATGCTATATTTTAAAGGAACGCTAATGCAGCAGAGAATTTCAGAAACGAAACGAAAAAATAACAAAATGTAACATATACAACCCTTTTTTGCAATATGAAAAAGGAAACATAAAAATTTACCTAAGATGTATGTATGACTTTCGCTTTAGTGTCTATACCTGCTGTATATTTGTTATCAACTTGACCACTCAATTTGACTACAAATACACGTTTAGTCTTTTTTTAAATTTATATATTTTATTTTGTCTTTTATTTAATTAATAGACAATTACTTTTACAAGCCGGTGAAAATGCAAAATTTAAGTTGTTTCAATGCACAATTTTGTTTTATGCATGAAAAACAGATACAAAATCTTCCATGGTTGATTTTTTTTAAGTGTCTTACTAGAGTTGTACTTTTTAGTATAATTTTCCTCGTCACTACTACATCTTGACATCTAATTCATTCTGCGTATAACTTTTAATCTGGTTGTCGTTCACACTATTAATGTGCTAATCAGCACATTTTTTTTTAGCAAAATAAATTAGTAAAACATTAGTAAAATATTAGTAAAACATTGGTTCAAAATAGTTAAGTGCTGACTAAGTATAACTAAAATTTTAGTTTAAAACATAATTTTAGCAAAAAATTTGCTGAAAAATAGTATACCTGATTTACAAGATAATTTACTGACTTTTACACTAACTTATTTTTTTGAGTGTATTTCGATCTGTTATTTTAGTTACCATAAAAATTACATAAATGAAATTCTCACTTTAAGTGCTAACGTGCTATCGTTCCAAAATATCTATATTTTCGATAGTTTTGTATAGATAAACTTTTAAAATCGTGCTGTATTTCAACGATATCACTTTATCTGTGAACTTCTTCATATTGTTTGTTTGAAAGTCATATCATTTATCTTTATCCCTTATTAAAGAGTCCATATCTTGCAAAACGATTAAGATTTCTGTTATTTAACTTTTGATTTTACCTTATCTATTATAATTTTTTAAACAAATTTTCCCAAAATTTTTAAATTTTCTGAAAAGTTTTATTAAAAGAAGCATTTTTTTCAATAAATTCGTTTTATTTGATAAATCGTCAAAATTTAGTGGAATTATTTGTTTTTCGAAAATCGTGTTTTTAAAATTGTTCGTTCGATTTTACTTTTCTGTTCGTTCGATTACTCGAATAATTTTAAGTCGAGTGACAACTCTAATAAAAACGTTGTCCAGTTTTGTTTTGTATCAAAAATGTTTATTTAAAAAATAACCGAATTGTAAAATAACCGAATTGGAAATACTAGTTAAAGCTTTACTTTAAACATTTTTTTTTTCAACTTTAAATGCGATTATTTCAATATTTTAAGTATGTGCCTAATCAAGTTTTTGCAGTAAGTCCTTCAATTATAATATAAAACACTTCAATATATGACGAATTTCATATCAAAACCGATATGCATTGACCCGACCCTCTCTGAATTTGATGAAATTTTGCATTCAGTTACATTTTACCTATACAAACCCAACCTCATATTTAGAAATTGCATTTTTGAAAATATGTGGGCGTGGCAAGGTATCGAAGTTTTTGAAAAACGATAATAGGTACTTTCAAACTGTGATTACTACGGTACCATTAGAAAGGTATTTAAATCAGCTTTTAAAAACATACACTGTAAAAATAAAACTTTAAACTAGGAAAACACTTCAAAGGCCAAGTGTTTTTTCCAAAAAAAATTTTTTTTTTAAAAGGTCTCTTTAATATATATAACATATCTAACAACTAAAATGGCGTTTTTTTTCTTTTTTTTTAATTTTTTTAAGTAAATGCATCTCTTGTTAACTTTACAGTATATGTTTTCGAAAGCTGACTTATATACCTTTCTAATGGCACCAAGATCTTTGAAATCGGTTGAGCCATTCCGTAGTAATCGCTGCTTAAAAGTACCTATTACCGTCATTTTTCAAATATTTCGATACCTTGTTACGCCCACAATTTTTCGAAAATGCAATTTTTAAAAATGAGGTTGTGTTTGTATATGTAAAATGTAGTTGTATGCAAAATTTCATCAAAATCTGAGAGGATCGGATCAAAATGTGCCTTTTTTTATAGGTTTTGATATGAAATTCATCATATTGCACACCTAGTACAAAAGTGACGCAACTCAAAATTTTTCATTTTTCAGAAATCGAAAAAAAGTATTTGCAACTTCATACAAATTGAAACAAAAAGAAAGACATTACTGTTTTTTAGCAACAGTTAACAACAACAAAATACACTGACATTTTTTTATAGATAAACAAGTATATTGTGCATAGTTTAGACATATAAAACCGAAAAATTAAAATTTTGAGTTGAGTCACTTTTGAACTGGGTGTGCGATATGTAAATCATCCTGTACTCAGAACACTTGTAATCTCGTGTAAATGCTGCATGTTTTTTTTTTAAATTATTATAAATTTAATTTGTTTATACCCACAGCTCAGACAAATCAAATATATAATGGAAAAGCTATGAAATTGTATTATTTTTCTATTTAACAACCACAATATTAAATAATCATATAAAATAAAGTGTTTTTTAAAAAACCAAACAAGCTTTTCAATACATATTTAATGAATTAAATATATTGCAACGCATTTTGTAGACTTTAATCGGGCAACAGTTGCAACAACATATTCAGTTTGTTTTTTAAAATGCATACAAAAGTAATACTTTTCATAGGGATATTTATAATATATTCTTGTTGTACCGGTTTAAAATACTATAAATTTTTTAATAAACAACTCAATACAAATGAAATTTTAGTTAATAATTTTTTACAATTCTTAATAAAAATTAAATTGGAATTAAAATATGACTACATAATTATATTAAAAGATTTAAGAGAGACATCATCCTGTATATTTGAAGATGCAATTACAAAAATAAATGATCCTGTTGTAATAATTGAAAATCTCTCCAAGAACTATCTAACACTAAAGCACTCTACAGAAGTTTTAATTTTAACATGTGCTGCTGAATATTTAAATCATGTTAAAATTACTAATACCGACTTTCAATATGTTCATCATGTAATTTTAACTAAAACGAAAAAAGAAATGAATGAATTATGTTTGATTGTACAAAAAAATGGTTACTTTCGACATTTAATATTAACCGTCGACTCGATTAGAACTCAAAACTATTTTAATTGTAATTTAAACAATCAATTGCTACAGCATATCTTTCATAATACCACAATATTTCCAAATCTATTTCGGAATATGAATGGTTTACCAATTGCAACTGAATCTGATCAATTGCCTCCACGTAGTATTTTATACTATGATAAATCTGGTCATTTAAAAATGACTGGTTTTGTGGCAAATTGTGTAAAAACTTTTGCCAAAAGACATAATGCATCGCTAACAATTCTACCGCCTACCGAAGTGGGTGTGGCAACACATAGTGAAGTATTAGAAAATAAAACATTACATGGATTACTCGATATACCATCAGCAATGGCACCTTTAAAACTGGAAGGAATCTCTATGAATTATTCATATCCTTTGGAGATTATGGAATACTGTTATATGATACCATTACCCCATTTAAGACCTACACATAAAGTATTTTTTGATATAATTGAAATTCAGGTTATGATCATTATAATATTGTATGCCTTCATATATGGGACATTCTTAACCATTGGTCAATATAATACTACTAAAGGTCTTAACTTCATTAATATTGTGTTAAACGATAAAAGTATACGGGGTCTATTGGGTCAATCGTTTGTAATGCCAATGAAACCCTCATTATTTATGAAATATATTTGCTTTTTGTTATGCTATACAAGTCTATTGATTAGTACCACCTATCAAGCCTATTTGCAATCACATTTCATACATCCGCCATTAGAGAAGAGAATTGAAACTTATGAAGATATTAAAAGATCTGAATTGAAAATTTTACTACTAAAACGAGACAGGGAAAACTTTGCTTCCCAGTTTAATGAAAATACTCAAAGATTAATCACAGTCGAAAACAATTTTGATAATTTTTTAAAATTACGTCGAAATATGGACTTACGTTATATCTATCCCGTTTCCTATAGTCGTTGGGTCGACTTCAATGAACGACAGAAACTATTTCAACGGAAAATATTTTATTATTCTTCTGAATTATGTTTGAATAAATTTATATTGGCATCGTTTCCTCTGCATCCTGGTTTGCCGTATAAGTCTTTATTCAATAAACATTTACTGGATGTCCGCGAATTTGGTCTATTACGACATTGGGTTAATAACAATTTTTTAATAATGGTACGTCTTAAATTGTCATCATTTGAGGATATAAGTGTTCCCGATGAAATTGCAGGTGCTTTAAATGTTAATGACTTTATATGGATATGGATTTTGTATGGAATATGTATTTCGATATCTATGATTGTCTTTGTTAGCGAACTGAATTATTATAAAATAATTAAGTGTAAGGATAAAATATAAATTTATATTATGGTGGAGATATTAAATAAAAATAATAAATGCGCAATTGTTTTTAATTTTAGAATAGTTTAACCTTAAACAACTGAAGTCATTTAAGTCGGCTTATCCGAACTTTGTGTAGCCTTTATTGCGATGTAAAAGCCGCCTGAGCTAGGAACTAGTATATTGGCTGGTTGGTTACTTCTTCTGTATAGACAATCCCGGTTGGGCTCTATCCAATCTTAATAAATTGTGGATATGTCATGGAGAAGAAAACAAAAAAGTGTTTTAGCTGCCCAATCTTACGTTTAAGGGTTAAATGGTGGGTTCAAAATGTATACATTTTTGTTTTTTAGTCGTTTGGGGTGATTTTAGGTTGTAACAATTTGTTATGGCAAATTTTGGGGTGAGTGTAAAAAACGGAAAAAAAATTCAATGCCACGATGGTTGCTGTACACAATATATAATTTTCCTCGGTGTACCAATAACACTTACCCCCACCCAAGTCAAACAACACAAACTTGGCTATGAACTAAGAAAACATCAACGAGTTCGTTAAACCCCATTTGATGGCGCTCAACAGCAGATCGAAGTAATAATACCTCGCGCAATTACATTGCGGCAATATTTAAAGCCCTTTTTAATTCACCATCTTTCATCTCCACTCTATCCGGGTTTCAAAGACATTAATAGAAGAATCTTGCTTTTCTTAAAAAGAAAAAAAAAAAAACAGTCCAGAGCGTCGGGTGGCAATTAAACCAACGATCGCCTCAGTTAGTTAGCATATTATCAACTACAACCTACAAATTTATATTTTTTATTATTAAGTTGGTTGTTTACCTTATAAAACATTAAACTTAACATTTAAACTATTTATTTAAAAATTGGTATGAGTCCACTTGTTTTTAAAATGAGATATAAAGCGGTTTACGAGTTGTGTAGTTCGTGAACGACCTAGTTCAATTGAACTAGTCTTTACTTTGAACTACAGAGCTAGTTCGCAATCTGCAGCTCTTTAGGTCTTTCGTTCTTTTTGTCCTTTTTTGGTATTTGAGTAATATTTATTTTCTTTTGTTGCTTTTGAGTTTAATTTTGGTGTTTTTTTCAACGTTGCCAGCTTAATTTTTTAATGTTAAAAATAATTGTCTACTATGAATAATTCGTTTATAAATGATCAAACAAACGATCTAACGTACGATTGAACGAAATTGTCAATAAACGATTAAACTAGAAGAGCGACCTAGTTCTAGAACGAACTAGATTGCTCATATCTAAGGGTTTTGCATTTCAAAGTCTTTGCAACTTTAAACGTCAACTTTTGAACAATGTTTTTATACAAATCTCAGCAGAGGAAATACTACTTATTTACACTTTAAAAAAATTACACATTTATTGCGAAAATGTACGTTTTTCAGTATAGAATAGACTCGTACCACTTTCAAATTGCAAGATTTTGGTGTAATCTGTTTAAAAAAAAAAAATCAAAAACTTGCATTAAACCTGGTTTTACCAAATTTTTTCTTTATACTCTCCACAATGAACCATTATAAATGAAACAACAAAAACATATTTAAAATGAATATGTTAGGAGGTAAAAACAAACTTTTGAGGTGAAAAATTTCTTTTTGGACGTAACAAAGAATTTTTGTGGTAAAAAAAACATTTTTGAGGTGAGGAACTATTTTTGGGGTGAAGAAAAACGTTTTTGTGATGGAAAAAATTTGAGGTGAATTTTAAATAGTATTTACCTCTTAGCGTCTGGTGGAAATATATCACGTTATATATTATAAACCTGACGCTAGTATGAATTTGTATTTACAGTATGTACCAAATGTTTTGCGAATGTTTCACAAAACATTCTTGCTTATCTTTGGTATATACATTGTATTTTACACTAATTTGTATGGAAAATTTAGAGGTACCTTTACATTTTCACTAATAGCTTTTGAACCGCTGGACCGATTTTGTTCACTTTCAATTCCAAATAATAGTAAAAAAAATATCCCTTATTATTTTACATATCTCCAATATTTCGTCCTTCTTTGAATGACATCTATACATCTTCCTTATTATGTTATAATATATTTCTTTATATGTATTAATATTTATATTATATTAGTATTGGACAATTTTAGACTCCCTGAAAATGTCATTCAAAGAATGACGAAATATTGGAGATATATAAAATAATAAAGAATATCTTACAAATACAAACGTGACCTAGAGTTCAATTATTTAATAAAGTGTTTAATTTCAGAGGTCGAAAAACTTTTCATAATTTATAAAATATTTAAATTTAATAAAGATTAAATGTGTATTTCTAAACTAAATGTTTATAGAGATTAATAATCCAGTGTGGTAAAATTGCAAAAAAATATACAGACAGGTACACCAGTGACCAAGTGACTTTTTTTTGAGCGCAGTAGTGCTAATAATATATGTAGGTGTATTTTTAATAAAAAATATTCACCAAAAGTCAGTTAAGTTGACTTTATTCGCTTGTTTTACCATGTGTAATTTCTGTCACAAAGGCATTTTAAAAATTTTTAACATTTTATTTCAGTTCATACAATTCTTTTAAAATAATAACATAAATATATCCAAATGAAACCAATTGAGATTAAAATTAAATTAGGAATAAAGTAAAATTCTGCATCTAAAAGACCAAAATACTTGAAATTAATATTAAAGTCTAAACATGTGTTAAATATTTCCTTGGCAATAATTACACTGGTCGACAAAAAAAAAAAACATTTTTTGGGTTTCTGCTTTAATGCAGAAATGCTGATTCTAGACATCACAAAACACCAAAATATCCCAGCAAAACTTTTCAGCTTTTAAAGTTTACTTTTACTGTTTTTCCTCTTTTATAAATATGTAAGTTTTGAAGATTTTACGAACAGCACACATTGGGATAAATCACAAAATTTGTGGAAATAATTCGGCCATTTGTTAACTTGTGGTCCGATTGCAATGAAATTGAAATGAAAAAAGGAGGATACAAGAAGACTTTAAAAGGCAGACAGGTTTAAACATAGATAAACCACTTGCTAGTTGCGGAAGTACAAACGATGGCAATACAGCAATAAGGTTTTTTAGAGATTTTGAAATTACTTCAATAATAACAGGAATTGACAAGGAGTTGCTTCGAAAGATCAACATCATGTTAATGGCAAATTAATAGTAAACATAAACTAAATTCCTCAAAATTTGGAGTATATACCGACGAAATAACAAAACTTTAATTATCATTATATCCCTGGAAAGAAATGACACCAACAGTTCATCAGCTATTGTGCCATGAAAAAATCATCATTAAATCAAACATTCTTCCTCTAGGTGAACTAACAGAAGAAGCTCAGGAAGCAAGGAATCGAGATTTCAAACATGCCCAATTGTTCAGTTCCAGAAAATGTTCAAGGCAATCACAGAACGAAGATATTTTCAATAACCTATTACTGTCTTCCGATCCCGTCCTGTCGTCAATGAGAAAACGATGGATTTCTTATAACACATTGGCATCTGTAAATAATGAAGAATTAAAAGATTTGCTTTATCTGTTAGATATAAACAATGATGTGTCCGATTAGATATAAACAATGATGTGTCCGATTATTTTGCATTAAATAAAGAAACAACCTAATTTGTTTGTCTTTTTTTTTTCATTAATGAAGAACATCATAAAACCCTTTTTACCTGACCCAATTATGTAAGATGTGAATACGAGGACACATTAGAAGAAATATATGAATAAGGGCTAACATTTGAAGATTTTCTGTTTAGGAGTTATGAACATAACATACCAGTGTTTGGTATCGTTGAAAAGAATTGCGATTTTTTTAAAAAATGTTGAATTTAGCCATCTTGGTAAAACAAAAACTTGGGTAATCCAAATATGAAGGTAAAAAATTTCAGTTTTTGCTTAAATGAAAATTTTCACTATTCAATAAAATATTTATTAATAGACATAATCCAATGATTTTTTGGATTTAACTAGAATTTAAGGTCAACAAATCGAAACAAATGTCAGAATTTATGATTTTCTGAAAACAATCCCACAATTCCTAAAAATAAAAAAAAAATTTCCAAAAATGGGATTTTTGTCGTTTTTTGATGCCATGTCGTCATTTAAAGCGGGGATTGGGAATGACTTACACACTACATTAGGTATCTGTTGCAGTATATAAAACCGGTTTCCCCTACCCAATTGGAGGCGTGCACAAATTTTAACTGTGAGTTAAAATTGATTTTTACCTCAAAAATATGGCAACTTTGGAAGCGGATGGGGGAAAAGTATTTACAAATCAAAATTTTTTTTTACCACAACTCGCATTTATATAAAAAGACCTTCCAGAAAAGAAAACATACTTTATATGTTCAGAAGAAAAATATTTGTCTGGAGTGAGAAGAAGTTTGGTGCTTTTTAGGGAAAATATCGCCAAAATTTACTTTTTTTTTAATTTCTACTTTAAACTAATGTAAGTTTTGACTGAAACAAGATGTTGAACTAATTTTTTTTTATTCAATCAATAGTTTTATTGGCTAAATAACCGTTATTTTAAAACGAATATTGGTCCCAATTTTCTCCCGATATTCGAAAAACTTTGGACCTGAGTCGGACAAAGTTTGGAATATCACATTTTCAAATCGGAATATCTCGGAAACTATTGGAGGCAACCCACACATGTAAGCATGTTATTTGTTCATATTTACAAGAAGATTACTAATATGTTAATTTTTTGAAAATCGGATGAGAAACAAAAAAATGACAAACACTCAACATTTTTTATAAAAAAAGTACCCAACTTTGGGCAGCCATTTTGCCGCCCCAAAGGAGCTGGAAGGTTCAAAATCAAAACTTAAACTCCATTTTATGTCTTTTATGTATGTTCCAAATTTCATTGCAATCGGACCACAAGTTAACAAATGGCCGAATTATTTCCACAAATTTTGTGATTTATCCCATTGTGCAGCAGTGTGTAGATCAAAAGCTAACTTTGATAAAAAAAAAAATATATTTTTGCCTTTTTTAGTAACATTAAAAAAAATTAAATTTGGCATTTAGAAGTCGGGCCCATAAATCGTGTCGACCGGTGTTATTCGTTCAAAAAATCCGTATTAATTTCACTGTTTTATTATTTTTTTCGGAATCTGCTTTTAGGCCCATAATTTTTTCATTAATTTGTTTCATTACTTCGATTCATACAAGTTATTTTCAATTTTCAAGTTAGATTGCATGACTTTTTAGTTTTGGGACATTTCACATAAGGAAAGTTATAATTATAATATAAAGTCTAATAAGTTAAAACCTTCAAATTTAGATTTCTAGGTGTGTTTTTGCTTGGAAAGGTACAAATAAGATTTTGTATTATCCAACCAGACAAAACTTTGGTAATGGGCGCGAGAAAGTAAAGCATTACCTTGTAATGTATATTCCCTTCTTGTATCATTAGTTTCCAACACAAAGTAATGCATTACCAATTATGGGTTACACAATGCAATACCATCTAATGGACACTAAATATTTTTGGGAAAATCTATATATGGACACATCACTTTGTGATTTTTTGTAATCATGAGGGTAAGGTATATATATTTATAGCATCACAAACGAAAATTCGAAACAAAACAATGCATTTACATTTTAAGCAACCTATTATTAAATGCAACGATAGCGGTAGAGTTCTCGTCTAGCAACTAAGAGACCCCATGTTCGCATCCCAGCGTGACCAAGTTATTTATTTAATTAAAAATAAAATTTTGTAATAATTTTTATTAATATAATTTTTTTTTTGAAAATCTATTTATAGACCTATTACTTTTTCCAATCCGGTAACCATATAAATAACCAGTTACTTTGCCCTCTACTAGGTAATGTGTACACATAGTACTTTAAGGCTCATCGACTGTAACATTCAACAGTGGTGATACATTACTTTATCATTATTTGGTAATTTGTGGTTTTGCTGGGCACCACACTTTCTGGCGGATTTGATGTCATTCTTCCCCATGCTCTCTTTATTCGGATTTACTTACATATATAGTCAAGATTAAAAAATTTGAATGCCCATGTGAAAATTGATTCGTATATGTACATATATGATCATATATGGGCTTGTATATGATCATATATGGTAATAGCTGGCCATATATTCCCATATATAGTTCAATATATGACCATATATGGTCTCATATATGAACATATATGTTCGGATCCGAAATTTGAGGGTATATGGTCATATATGATCATATATGAGCATATATGGATAATATATGTGCATATATGAACATATATTATCATATACGACCATATACCCTCAAATTTCGGATCCGAACATATATGGAAATATATGAAATCATATATGGTCATATATCGATCCATATATGAACATATATGACCAGATATACCCATATATGATCATATACAATCCCATATATGATCATATATGTTCATAATCCCTTTTTCACCTGGGTGAGCAATTTTTTCGATTTTTTTTTTAATATAAATTTTGTGTTTTTTTTGAGTTAATAGATTTAAGCTCATCTATGACACTTATGAACTTTAAGTTGGAACATATAATAAATTTTAAACGCTAGGTAAAAAAAACAACATTTACCGAGGAGAAACCCACATTCTTCGTTCGTAAAATTTTGAAGTATTTTTTAAGAGCCAGAAATAAACAGCAAACTTGACACATCTTTGTTATACAAACTAATGTATAGGTCGGTATTATAGATCAATACGATATTTTTTTATAAAGTACTTCTCTATTTAGTACTTCTGCAATTTAAGGTTTTATTTCCAAAATATGTTAATTTTTTCCAAAACCACAATTTTTTGGGTAAAACTGGATGCAGAATCTATTTCATTTCATTTCATTCATTTCATTTATTAATTCAAAAACCAAGCCCATAGGGTCAAATATGGTTCGTATTCAACAATAAATTTTTACAAAAAATAAAAAACTAAATTTATAATTTAAAGAAATGCCTAAAATAAATAAAATTATAACTAAAGTTTAACGGTCCAAAATGTAGCAATAAGATTATCAAATTAAGTAGACGATTAAAAAATAAAACAAAATATATAAAAAAAATATGAAAAATTATAAAAATTATTATGAGTGACTAAAAAACTGCCTTAGTTTGCGTTTAAACGTAGCACTTGCAACAACAAAGCTTTTAAGAGATCTAGGTAATGAATTCCAGACTCTAGTTATCCTCACATTAAAGGATCTCTCGAAAATAGAAGAGTTTATACGTTGAAAAACTATCTGAGGGTTTCTACTCGATCTTGTAAATCGAAAGTTGTCAACAATGTAGCCAGGACAGTTCGCTCTAATTAGCTTGTAGAACAATAACAAGATTCTCAGTTTTATAAAATTCTCAAAAGAAAAACCAAGCAAATCCAACACAAACGGGGAGACATGTTCTCTTATAGACAATCTATAAACATATCTCACTATACGGTTAAATGTAAGATGAAGACGTCTAAGAATATTACTGCTAGTACCCGTAAATACCTCCAAAGCATAAATTAACTGGGGCATAAGAAGAGCACTAGCTACACGTTTCCTTACATGTAGAGGCAAACAAAGATCAAGAGACCATAATCGTCTCAACGTAGCATTCACTCGAGCACACACGTAATCAACGTGTTTCGAAAAACGTAACTTATCATCTACAAGAACACCCAAACACTTCATTTCAGAATCAAAACCGAAGCACATAGCCTTCGTTTTGCTAGGATTTATGTCTAACCCATTTGTGTCCATCCACCGTGCAATCTGAACAAGGTAAAATTCTATGTTTGCCTCCAAAACATCAAAGAATTGTCTTTCTCCAGAAAATAAAATCTGTACATCATCTGCATATACAAAAGTTTCAAAACAGTTATTATCTATTACATCAATAAAATCATTCAAATAAATCATACAATCGTGATCAAATTTTACATCTAAGTTTCTGTTATGGCTACGCAACTTTTTTGGGGTGTTAAGCTTAGATTATTCAAACTTTCTTGAAATAGTGTCGATTTTCAACAGTTTTTATTTCTGCGATTTTTTAAGAATTTTCTAAACTGTGATTTTTAAGTGTAGCAGCCTAATACATAAAACATACTGCACTAAAAATAGCTGTAATCTAGTGTAACTGCTTCATGTATGTTCCTAAATTAAAAAACAAAATTATTCGTGTATACCCCATAGCTCAGACAAATCAAATATATAATTGAAAAGCAATGAAGTCGTATCATTTTGCTAATTTACAACCACTATTTTAAACGTTTTAAACAATAATGTAAAATAAAATGTTTTTTCAAATACCAACAAGCTTTCCAATAAATATTTAATGAAGGAAAAATATTGCAACCCATTTTATGGACTTCAATGGTTGCAGCAACATATTCAGTTTGTTTTATAAAATGTATACAAAAGTAATACTTTTCGTAGGGATATTTTTAATATATCCTTGTTGTTACAGTTTAAAATACAAAAACATTTTTTAATGAACAATTCCATACAAATGAAGTTTTAGTTAATAATTTTTTGCAATTCTTAATAAAAATTAAATTGGAATTAAAATATGACTACATAATTATATTAAAAGATTTAAGAGAGACATCATCCTGCATATTTGAAGATGCAATTACAAAAATAAATGATCCTGTTGTAATAATTGAAAATCTCTCCAAGGACTATCTAACACTAAATCACTCTACAGAAGTTTTAATTTTAACATGTGCTGATGAATATTTGAATCATGTTAAAATTACTAATACCGACTTTCAATATGTTCATCATGTAATTTTAACTAAAACGAAAAAAGAAATGAATGAATTATGTTTGATTGTACAAAAAAATGGTTACTTTCGACATTTAATATTAACCGTCGACTCGATTAGAACTCAAAACTATTTTAATTGTAATTTAAACAATCAATTGCAACAGCATATCTTTTATAATACCACAATTTTTCCAAATCAATTTCGGAATATGAATGGTTTATCAATTGTAACTGAATCTGATCAATTGCCTCCACGTAGTATTTTATACTATGATAAATCTGGTCATTTAAAAATGACTGGTTTTGTGGCAAATTGTGTAAAAACTTTTGCCAAAAGACATAATGCATCTCTAACAATTCTACCGCCTACCGAAGTGGGTGTGGCAACACATAGTGAAGTATTAGAAAATAAAACATTACATGGATTACTCGATATACCATCAGCAATGGCACCTTTAAAACTGGAAGGAATCTCTATGAATTATTCATATCCTTTGGAGATTATGGAATACTGTTATATGATACCATTACCCCATTTAAGACCTACACATAAAGTATTTTTTGATATAATTGAAATTCAGGTTATGATCATTATAATATTGTATGCCTTCATATATGGGACATTCTTAACCATTGGTCAATATAATTCTACTAAAGGTCTTAACTTCATTAATATTGTGTTGAACGATAAAAGTATACGGGGTCTATTGGGTCAATCGTTTGTAATGCCAATGAAACCCTCATTATTTATGAAATATATTTGCTTTTTGTTATGCTATACAAGTCTATTGATTAGTACCACCTATCAAGCCTATTTGCAATCACATTTCATACATCCTGCATTGGATAAGAGAGTTGAAACATATGGAGATATTAAAGATCTGGATTCAAAATATTAGTGGCAAAACGAGACGCTCAACTATTTAAATCCCAGTTTGATAAAGATACTCGAAATTTAATAAAAATCGAAGAAAGTTTTGATAATTTCGTAAAATTACGTCAAAATATGGATTTACGTTACATCTATCCGGTATCCTATACTCGATGGGTCGTCTACAATGAACGACAGCAACTATTTCAACGGAAACTATTTTATTATTCCACGGAATTGTGTATGAATAAATTTGTATTATTATCGTTTCCTCTGCGTCCTGGTTTGCCGTATAAGACTTTATTCAATAAACATTTAATGGATGTAAGCGAATTCGGTCTATTAAAACATTGGGTGGATAAAAGTTTTTTAATAATGGTACGTCTTAAATTGTCATCATTTGAGGATATAAGTGTTCCCGATGAAATTGCAGATGCTTTAAATGTTAATGATTTTCTATGGATATGGATTTTGTATGGAATTTGTATTTCGATATCTATGATTGGCTTTGTTAGCGAACTGAATTATTATAAAATAAATAAATATAAGGATAAAATATAAAATTGAGGTTGTGAGGATAAATAAAATTATTAAATATTTGCAATTGTTTTTCAATTTATTTGGAATAGTGTAAGAAGAAGTCGATTAATCCAAGACGCACAGAAAAAAATATTTAACAATTTTTCTATATGTGATTTGTTGAAATTTTAAAAACTGTCAACTGAATCTTAATTGAATCAATTAAATAATTGTTCAAATTTGCAACTTGCTTGAAATTTTTTATTTTATCGCTTAAAGCATTTGATAAAAAACGAGATAACACCAACATATTGTTGTTTTTTATTGTTATGTTAATGTATGTATGTAGTTGTGTTTTTTTTTATAAATGTTTATGTATTTGTAATAAATATAAAGGGCTTATTGTAAAAACTTGATAAGCCACATTTAATTTTCAGTATGTTTTCGTATTTTTAAGGTTATAAGATTGCAAAAAAATGTGACTTGCAGGACGTTTATACTCAGGTACTTGCAATAAGTGTTTAAGCAAGACTTATATCAAATATTAATCAAAGGATGTCAAGAAAACAGTGAAAATCTATAAAACAATAAATGTTACATATTAAGTTTTTACAATAAGCCCGTCATATATATTTTAAGTTCACTTTAAAAATATTTTAATAAATTCTTATTTTCTCAGTATTTGAAATCTAAATATTTATTTATTCTAGGAAATTATCATTAAATTGATAATGTAATTTTTAAGTTAAATTTTGTTAAATAAAATGTATACCCTACGTTTCAATAGAAAGAAATTTGTGTGAGCAATTTGCTTACAGAAATCTAAATAAATCTATTAACTAAATAAGAATTTTATGTGTTTTAATCAATCTTATAAAACGCAAGCTATAAAAACTACATTTCTTATGACAACAGCACCCTTTCAAGCCCTTTTAATAAGGTATATGATATTGATCGCCTTTTTAACCCTGCTGTTAGGTTAGAAAAAAATTGCGAATGTTGGGTAAAGGGACCAATAGCAGTTTTCATATAAAATAATAATTTAATCTTATTCTTTGCTTCCATTTTGGTTCAATACTCCCTAAATTTTTTCTTGACCCAACACATCTAATGTAAAAGTTATTTGAGGGATTCCCGTTTTTTGCTTTTTGTTGTGTACGGAAGTGTTTTACTTACGAAATGGCGGACTTGACGAAGATGAGATACGAGAAGTGCTCAATGATCCAGATATTTTAGATTCGGATATTGATTATATTTCGGAAAATAACGAAACAGTTCATCTGAAAAAGATAATAAACGTGAAACCGCCTTAGTTGCAGCTAGCTTTGTTTTTTACCGCAGCCCATTGGAAACTGCGCCTGGGAATATTTTGTAAACACAAGCAGGACCATATCGATTTGCAGTGTCCAAATGCAATGACATGATGTCAGCTTCAATTGTCATTGAAAAGACAAATCTAGCGATATCGACGAAGACGCATTTCGTGTCTACATTGCTGTGCTCATTCTTGCAGTCGCATATCGGAATGCACATTCTTGTTTTTCTTATTTCAGTAAAGAAGTTGGCTAATATAAAATTTATAAATGACAGCGGAAAAAATTGAGATGTTCATCATTTATTTATTTGTTTCAAAATTTTGTAGTCCCATTTTGTATCTGACGATAAATTCCATATGACTAGTGTACTTTGTTTCGAGTCGACGACAAATGCTTAGTATCAATAAATTTGCTCCTATTCTTAAACTGTGGTACCTCTTTGCAACAACTTTTTCCAATGTCACCATTACGAAAATGTCACCACTGATGAGTAAACTTGTCTCATTCAGAGGGCGATGATATTTTCGACAATTTATGCCACCGAAACCAGAAAACATATGGTTAAAGTTTTTGTTATCGGTGGACTCAAAGTCAGACTACGCATGGAAAATACAACCATACCTACCAAGCAAAATCGTTAAATACCACGTAAGTGGTTATATAATGAATACAAATATCTTAACACCTTATAATTTGGCACTAATTATTTTTTGTTTATTGTTACGAATACGGTTTTATAAGCAGCCAAGCTCACGCGAAACTACTTATCTAATTGCAAATATAATGCATTTTTGTCTACTACTTATTTTTTAATTACTGGTAAGTATATGGGTAAGCCTTATTATTTAAAAATTTGTAACTACATATTTTTCTTGTTGCCCGGTTTATGTTGATTTGCATCCATTTATGAACATGTATGAACTCATTAATGCTCATATATGAAGTGATTTGAGGTCATACATGCCATATACATACCACTATATAGGATTCATATGTGATCATATATATAAATATTATCTCAACTTTCGTTAATGTACACATATGAAAATGTATGGAAATGTATAGACATGCATGATTATATATGTAAGTTAGGGTAGGGCGATTAGTATGGAAGGAAAAAAATCTTAATGGGAGCTTCGCGTTTCTGATTCTTGTGATTGTACTGAGCAAAAAGTCCACTAGACCATACGTCTACGGTGAAAATCGAGCTTACAGATTTTGACTTTACGGCAAAAAACCCCTTAAATCCCACCCACAAATAAGATTGATACATTAATCTGCTAGAGAATCTTCCAAAGAAGAGATTGATACCATAATCTTGGATAAACTCCTCCTACTTCCTGAGATATGTCCATTCCACACATTGTTACTTTCACAAAATACGGCTAAAAAGTCAAAATCTGGAAGCTCGATTTTCACCGTAGACGTATGGTCTAGAGGAATTTTTTGCTCAGTACAATCCCAAGAATCAGAAACGCGAAGCGCCCATTAAGATATTCAAATCGCCCATCATATTACATACACCATATAACATCACCATATTACATCAATTTTCATTAAAGCATACAGATGAACATATGTTCCTTATACGAACATATACGAATGGTTTATGAACACATCTGAATCATGTATGGATGCATGTGGACATGTATGATACATGTGTGTATGGATTCATATATGTCGATTTTTAAGAGTGTGCTTATACTCATACGAATATCTAATTATTTTGGTAACCACTTATTTTTTGCTTTTTTTTTGTAATTCAGCGGGTAAGCGAGTGTACAAATTTTGTTCCTTTTTTCATAAAGCAAATATGTAAAACTACCCGATAAAAAAAAAAATTGCCGTTATAGGTATATATAGTTATATGTATATATAATTCCATATCACATCATATAATAGGTGATCCAATAAATGGCAAACATAACCTTATCTGATGAGATAACATGGTATCTCATTTAATATAATTTGATCTGAAAAATGAATCTATCCAATTTGATCAAACTTATATAAATTGATACAATTGAATCTGCATAAAATTCTATGGAAATCTTACTATATCTTACTATACATGATGTCATTCTTAACTATATTAAATTTCAGAAGATTAAGATAAAGTCTGCTTTAAATTAGAGGACAAAAAATTTTTTGAGTAATAAATAAACATTGCACGGTTTTTTGTTTAACAAAAAACAAATGATCTTGAACTTGAATAATCTTGCTCACATCATAATTTATGATAAAAGATCCAAAAATAAACTTTTGGTTTTAATATAATATTATTTTTACTCGGGTACCCAAAGCTCTGTCAAATCTAATATTTAATTGAAAAGCAATGAAATTGTGTTATTGTGCTAATTTACAACCACTATTTAAAACACTTTTTACAAGAATGTACAACAAAATGTTGGAAAAAAATGAACAAGCTTTAATATAAATATTTAATGATTTTTCGTATTGCAACGCATTTATTAAAGGTTTAACTGTATGGTTTTAATATAAATTTACAAAAGAATAATATTTGTAAGAGTATTTATGCCATATCCTTGATATCCTTGATATAATGGAGAATTACAAGATATTTATTAAAATTAAATTCTTTAAAACAGTTTCTACAAATAATTTTTATATTAACTACACCCAGAAAACGGTCTCAGTTGTGGCCACCGAATTTGTTGCCAATCGAATTGGGGCGGTTACGGCAACTATTGGAATGTTAAACTATATTTTTAGTCGTGAAAGCTTATATTCAGCTGCCTAACCCAATATTAAATTCCAAATAAATCTTATTACGTTTCACAAAATTTTAGTGAAATTAAAGGACTTTTTGATTTTTCTGGTATTGAACCGTGACTTTGAGATTAATAGTGCTCTGTCTTATTGATTGCACCACAATCACTTTTAATTTTCATTGCCTTATTTGCTATTTAATAGCATTTTAATATTTTATTTTAATTAAAAACAACTTGTTATGTTTGTATTTTCCGAGAGTTGAACTCGGAAGTTCGAAGTACAAGGTAAACTATCTACCCACTACACCACAAACACTTATAAATGTTGAGTGTTAAATTTGAATTTAAGTTTTTTGTTAGGAAAATAAACAGTGTCTCAAATTCGTTTAGCAATACAAATTTATAAAGAATGCAGTCCACAATTCGGTTGGTACTACTGAACCTCTAATTAAGTGGCATATTTGATTGCGAATACCGTATTTGCAGTAGCCACTTTTGATTATCGACAATTTTTTAAAAATTTTAATAGATGGTACCAAATTTATTGTATTATCACGAAATAAATGTTTGATTCCACCCGTACACAATTACTAACCATATTTAATTTGAAAAGTTGATTGGAAATACCAATATTTGTATAAATGGATTGTTTTTTAGTTCCTTTTCCCTCTTTTTAAATTCCACTACAGTATTTTTGATTTATTTATCGATTATTGGTAGTTCCAAACAAAATAACGTCCTATCAAATGCATTTTAATTTTTTCGACCGAATTCCAACCAATCCTGCTGCGATCAACCCTAATAAACAGCCTCTTTAATAACACTATTTAACAACTTTAAAAAAATTGTATACGTTAGTAAAACGCCTTGTTAATGTAATTTCGGGACATGTCAAGCTGTAGTACACTCAAAAAAATAAGTTAGTAGAAAAGTTAGTAAAACGTCATGTAAATCAGGTATACCATTTTTTAGCAAACTTTTTGTTATACTTATTCAGCACTTAACTGTTTTATACTAATGCTTTACTAATATTATAATGTTTTACTAATTAATTTTGCTAAAAAAAATTGTGCTGATAATAGTGTGGACGACAACCAGATTGAAAGACATACGCAGAATGAAGCAGATGTAGTGGACTGTCAAGATGTAGTAGAGAAGAAGAAAATGATACTTAAAAGTACAACTCTAATAAGACATATAAAAAAATCAACCATGGAACCCTTTTGTATCTGTTTTTCATACATAAAACAAAATTGAGGATTAAAACAACTTAAATTTTGCGTTGTCACCGGCTTGTGAAAATAATTGTCTATTATTATGTTTATAGATTAATAATCTAGTGTGGTCAAATTGCAAACAAACATATACAGACATGTAGACAGAGTAAAGCGAAAGACAAAGACACACATCTTAGGTAGATTTTTAAGGTTCCTTTTTCTTATTTTTTTTTTTTTTTTTTTTTTTTAAAGAGAGGCAACACTCAGGAAATACTTCCTATATTTAGTGTGTTGCTTTCTTTGGAAAGGGATAGTATAGAGATGAAAGGTGGGGAAAGATGAAGGGCTTCAGACATGGCAACACTGTAATTGCGCGAGATGATAAGTCTTAGAACAGTTGTTGCTCGCCACCTGATGGAGAGTTGGCGAACTTATTGAAGCTTTTTGGTTCATAGCCCTGATTCATTATTTTACTTCGGTGGGGTTAATTGCTATGGTCATTTAGACAACCATTGATGTAAGTAGTTGAAAAAAAAATTTTGTTATGTTATATATATTTATTTCTATATATTTTCAGATATTAAATTAATTCATGTCGTCAAAGTGGGAAAATTAAAATTTTTATATTTCGTAATTATTGTAAGTTATTTTTAAAAGAATCACAAAAATATGTTTTATAATTTTCAGCAAATTAATTAACTAAATTACAATTTTTATAGAAATTTGTTGCGTTTTTTTCAGTCTACTAAAATTCAGCAAAAAATTTATTAATTTTTCGCAAGGCTTTTGTATTTCTAATATACTAAGTGTTAGCAAAACTTTTGCTGAATCTACTAATTTTGTTGCTTAAAATTAGCTCGCTGATTTTCAGCAAAAGATTTTGCTGACATTAGCAATTTTTTTGCAAGCACACTCCTGACTAAAATTTTGCTGACTCAGCAAAGTTTTTTGCTGACTTTACGAACTTTATTTTTTGAGTGTAGAGGCTCTTGTAAGACATATGAAAAAATCAATTATGAAAGATTTTTGTATCTGTTTTTCATACATAATAAAACAAAAGGACGCCAACAATGTGTATCGAATACATATAAATTGCAGAATAAAAAAAATAAATGTTGTTAAATTAAATACAAAATAAAATATTTAAATTTAATAAATATTAAATGTGTATTTTTGACTATTAATATAGTGTGGTCAAATTGCAAACACATATAAGTGCAGGTAGACAGACTAAATCGAAAGACAAGGACGCACATCTTACGTAATTTTGTATGTTTTCTTTTTCTCATTGCAACAAATTGTTGTTATTTCGTTTTTTGTTTCGTTTTTTAGAGAGATGCCATCAGTTGGACAACCATTGATGTAAGTAGTTTAAAGATACTTGGTTTATGGTATTTATATATAACTATTTCTATAACGTAACGTAAATAGAAAATTTTTTTGATTTTATCGATTAACTCGATTAATCGACCAAAATTGTTTGAGTTATTCGTTACTTGAAAGTGACCATTTTAAATTATTCGAACAATTGTTTGATTTTAATTCATCGATTAATCGAGTAACGGTTAACCGATTTAATACCCTAGTAACTTAAGAAAATTAATTTTTCATATAATTTTAAATAAATATTATTTATGAAAATTATTCAAGTTCGAGGCCGTACTCTATATTTCTCTATAAGGATATTGTCCTAACAAATAATCTATAGAGTTTTTGTTTTCAAATTTATTAATTGACCACTTTCAGGAATGTGTTGATAGATCTATTTCGGGAATAAATTTTCATTTTTATTTTTTAATTCAGAAAAAAATTAAAAACGTAAATACTTCATAGAAAATATTTAAATGTGCATTAAAAAAAACTTCATATTTATTCGTTTTAAATAACACTATATTTAAGTAATTAATAAGATATTGTGATGCCATTGTGTATTAAAACGTATTATAGTCTAGAAATTTTAAAAGTTAAATTAATAGTTTTTAAGACAGAGACGTTTAAAGTTCCCATTAGCAATAAATTTTTAAATTTAATCTAAATAAATCTGAAAAATAAAAATATAACATATTTGTTGTTTTTTCTATGTAAAATTGTTACAAGCTTTTTTTTTTTAATAATTAAAAATAGTTAAACCCCGGGACCCCAAAAAGTGAATATGGAACTTTTGGCTAAACAATTTAAATCCGCTGAAAACATTTTTGAGTAAAGGAATCTAATATGGCAATGTAATTTAAAAGGTGATGATATTAAAAAAATATACGAATGTTTAACCCTTGGACAAACACATGGTTCTGGCCAGGCATATTTCATTTTTGAGCGTTAATTAAACATACTTCTAGTTTATTTAGATACCTGTATTTTCCGGTAGCCGACTAAAATATTGTTGGCTTTCTGTCCGTAAAAAAAAAATCAAAAATATCATTAAAACACGACGAAAACTGCAATAGAAAAAAGTCCCCCCTCAAACAAACACATATGCCTGACCAGACCCCTATACAATTTGTATGAAATAAATTATTATTATACACATTTTGGGTTATTTTTCTGCAAAGTATGGGCATGCGATGCGAAAACCAAATATCCGTTGCATGGAAAACTGTACACTGGTAAGGAGGCAGAACAACTAGAGACAAACCAAGGCGAAAATGTGCTCATGAGTTTGGCTAATCGATACACCAACAGCGGCAGAACTATTATTGCTGATAACTTCTTTACAACAATAGACGCAGCTAAACGACTTTCGTCGATTGGACTAGCATACGTTGGCACCATTAGATCCAACAAAAGGTGTCTTCCCAAAGAAGTGATAAAAGACAGCAAACGGCCAGTGCTTTCATCTGTGTTCGGTTTCTATGATAACCTTATATCACTGCGCAGCTACGTTCCAAAGAAGAACAAAGCAGTAAATCTACTATCCACTAGGCAGTACACCAAGAAAGTTGAAAGCGTAGCAAAAAAACCGGAAGCTATATTATTTTACAATTCAACAAAGGCCGGCGTTGATACAATGGACCAAATGGTAACGCATTACTCCACAAAACCGTCAACCAGACGTTGGCCATTAGCATGTTTTTGCAACATGTTAGACGTCATGGGATTAGCCGCTTACATCATATGCAATGAAAATATACAAGGGACCAGAAAAGAGAAGCGACGATTGTTCTTGAACACGCTGAGTAACTAATTGGTTCTTGCTAATACTGAAAATCGCATGAACAACAATCATATTTTGGGACAACATTCAACCCGTTTGGCCATTGAATATTTCTTTGGAAGGCCGTTGAATATTCCCAGCAACATGTTGCCTAACCAACAAAGCGGCCCTAGTACACTGAATTCCAGAAAAGATTGCAAAATTTGTCTGACGCAAGACGAAAAGCTGCGTAGGAAGACACGTTTTTACTGCACCAAATGCACTAATCCTGTGTGCCAACAACATTCTAAAGTTGATTATACTTGTTTTTTATGCATTCCACAAAATGAATAAAATTTTTTTACATTTTTACCTAAATAATAATATACGAGCATACTTAATTCAATTCAAAGTTACGGTACCCTTTTTGCCATACAAATGCATGAAAACGTATAGGGGCATATGGCCAGGCATATGTGTTTGTTCGAAGGTTTCAGAATATGACGGGGGGTTAAACTTATCCACTTTTAGCACATTTCTCATTTTTCTAAAAATCCAAATCGCGCATAAAACCGGGGATTTTTTGAAAATAGAACAACTATAAACGCCAATATTTAAGTGGCTTTATACAGTTTCTGAATGCAAAATTTAATTGATATCAGAAGACCCAATGTCAGATTTGACGCCACCAATTGTGGAATGGCCGATATATAAACAACTCCATAAAACTACTCATTTTATGGCGAGTTTCGGATTTTCGAGGCCTACCTACGTACATAATAAAAAAAGGCGCATATTTTTTCACGTATACTTTTTTAAAATCTGTTCACTAGTGTCATTATTAGGGCAAGGAATTTCATGCACTTAAAAATCAAAAATATGCTCTAAAAAAATACGGATAAAAACTCAAAATATGCACTGAAAACATAAAAAATATGCACTTTAAACAGTATTTTTTGCTAAAATCACATATTATCAAATCACATGCACTGAGAATACTTTGTAGGTAAAGACCATTGCAAATGTAGTTAAAAACAAATGAAATTTCACTTGAAAAAAGGACGAGTTACATTCAGTAAATTTAACTAACATTGTCATTTGTTGTTTAAATTGTTCAAAAAATGAACCACAATTGGTATAAAAATTAACCACATATGTAATAAAAAATAAACAAACATTTTTGTTTTATTTTTTTAAACAAAAACAAAAAAAAAACTACTGTAAAAATGAATGTAAAATCATAATATAAGGTGGCGCAAAAATAACCTTCCGATGTTTTTTTTTTATTATGTATTTGTTATGTATAGCATTTTCTGATAGGAGGATTACTTTTGCGCCACCTTATACAATAATTTTATGTGGTTTGTTTTTTTTAAATGAACTTCTAATGTAGTCAGAAATTAAATTTCTTCTACAAATTGCTGTTTTTCACTCAAAAATCAAGATACTGTATAAGAACTCCAACAACTACAAATATTTTGCTGAGTGTAGAAAATAAAAATAAAATTTTAATTTAGTCGTGAATCAAACTAAATCTAACGCTTTTCTTCGGGCCAGTAAAATTTTTGAATTGGAAAACTGATTTTGTTTAAATCAAAATTTAAAAGATTCTTTATATTTTATTTAAATGCTCTAAAAAGAGTAAAATTTGCAATAAAAAAGTAGAAAATATGCCTTAAAAATCACAATACGCAAAAACATGCATTTTTATCGAAATATGCAAAAATTTGCAACAACTAATCGAAGCAATTTTGTTTTAAATTTAATGATTCGGATAAATATTTTGGCCATATCAGTTTTGGACTATTGAGAAAAAACATGCATTTGCATGCAATTCCTTGCCCTAGTTATTATTCTATGCTTTTAATAGACTTTTTTGTACTGAAATTTGATCAACAATCCTGACATGTTTCGAATTTACAATAAAACTATTGCAAATGACAGGTTGCAACAAACAAAAATATACAACAACATTTAAAAACAGGGATGGCAGGCAATACCGCTAAAATACCGTTATCGATTCAAAAGCTTGACTATCGTTATCCCTAAAACAACGTTACTGAAATAATTGAAATACCGTTATCCGTAAAATACCGTTACCGATATAACTAAAATACGAATGTCCTTTAAATCTTATCTCTTACCGAAATTACTAAAATATCGTTATCCCTAAAATACCGTTCCCAAAATAATTGAAATGTCGTTATCCTTAAAATACCGTTACCACAATAATCTGACAAGATAAAACAAAAAATAATCGCTGCAAATAGGTAAATTTTCCCAAAGTTTAATCATAAACTAGCCAGTCATTGGAATTCGGTCATAATTGGGCTAAAAACATCAGTGCGCATTGACAATACCTAAATATGTAAAACAAATACCGGTTGTGAAAGGCGTGGTAGAGAAGAATGAGTGTATTTTCTAAAAATCATATCTGCATTGCAAATTTTCAATTTTTTCTGAATCAGACTGCGTAGTTTCTGGTATTGAACCTTCGTCAGTGACCATGTTTTTTGAATAATGTAATATGTGTTATGTTTTATTTGTTCGATTGCGTCTATATGAAATTTTCTGTGCAATCACTGACCGTGGTATAGATAAACTGATTTCTAATGCCACATGCACTTGCACTTGCACTACACGTTAGACAGAGCACTTTAGCGCACTGATCTATCGTCAGGTCGAGTTTTGTTGTGTTTGCTAGTTTTATTCAATACCGTTACCGAAATGAGCAAAACGCCGTTAACACTAAAAACCCGTAACCGAAATAACTGATATATCTTTACCCCTAAAATACTCTTACCGAAATAAATGAAAATAGCGTTACCTTTACACTCATAGAAATAAATCTGTAAAAATAGCAAAAAAAAAAACTACTAAAAATTTGTTAAAAATGTTCTTGCAGAAAAAACTGCTAAAATTATCAAATTTAACAAAATATTAGTAATATTAGAATAGCATAAATAAATCTGTTGAATTTACAAATATTTAGTTATATTTCAGGTAAATTTTAGTTAATTGAAAGGAACAAAATAATCTGATAATATCTGCAAAAACATTTACTAAATATTAGTACACAAAAAAATCATTAAAAAATGTGAAATTTTTAAAGTTTTTTTTAGTTTTTTTTTTTAATGCGAATAAAAGTCTGCCCTTATGAAATCAGCCATCTGCAATTTTTTGTTTTAAATATAGCACTAATATAGCACTAAATATAGCAAAAGTTTTGTTAATATTACAGTTTTAGCTTGCTATTTTTAGTCTACAAATATTAGGTAATGACCTGCTTAATTTTCATAAAAAAAAAGGTCCAATGATTCCTCCAGCCCAAAAACCACACCACACAGTGACACGCATTTGCTTCTCGTGAATCACTCGAGGATTTTCCTCACCCCAAATGCGACAATTCTGCCTATTGACGAAGCCATCAAGATGAAAATGGGCCTCGTCACTGAAGATGATTTTATCGGCAAAATCAGCATTTTCATGTTGTCTCTCCAATACCCAATTAACGAACTCCCTTCGCTGTCCATGGTCAGCTGGCTTCAGTTCCTGAGTCAATTGAACTTTGTATGCATGAAGATGCAAATCTTTCGTCAAAATTCGCTGCAAAGTGGATTTGGAGACACCAATTTGCTGAGCTCGGTGTCGAATTGAGGTGGATGGATTTTGAGCGACATCATCACGTACAGCTGCGACATTTTCGGTCGATCGACCTGGTCGATGGCGCGTTGTTGTCTTTACATCACTAACAGACCCAGTTTTGGCAAATTAATCCATTAATCTCTTTACAGTTGACTCTTTTGGAGCATTATTGTGACCCTAAATTGATCGCAATTTGCGAACTGTGTTGTTCATTCGTGTAGCGCTCCATTTTTACTAACCTCGTACCTTCTACTAGCACACAATAACAATTGTTCAAATGTCAAACAATGACACTTCGAATGTTGCCAGATTTAAAAATTGCGTTCTTCTTGGGACACCCTTTATTTCGGCAGACAATTTAACTAGTTGCTTCAAGTAGACACTTTAGCTATTTGTATAAAACAAATTTTGTGCTGATCCGCTTTGTTCCTTAAAACTTACAGCTTAGAGAACTTTTTTTTTTTTTTTTTTTTTTGAAAATTTCCGAAAAAAGTTGTTTCTGAAATTAAATAACACTAAAAATACTTTCCAAGTTTTAGAAACGTATTTACACGATTTATGAAGAGGAAAAACTAGCTAAACTAACTAAAATTTTAAAAAATAAGTTTACCGCTAAAAATTTATACTCATTTAAAGATGCACAATTTTAAACAAATTCAAGTTCAAAGTTCCGTTTTGACAAATATGTCGAACTTTTTGCATTTTCCTTCTCAGTACGAAGTCCTCTTTCATTATTGATTAAAATATTTATTAAAACTGAAAGTCAGAAAACGGACTTTTGTCCAGCTAGATTGGCCAAATCTTACACCGTGCGTTGTAGCGAAAACAGACCAGTGCATCTGGTGGGAAACGAACCCACGACCCCCGCACTGATAAGCCAGTACGCTACCAACTAGCCTACCGGGGAGCACTCAAAGATAACTAAAATTTTGTAAAGTTAGCAGATTTATTTTTATTTTTGTTATTCTTATTTTTATTAATATATAGCAAAAACAAAAAAAAAAAAAAAAAACTGCTAAATTTAGCTTATTTTTCTGCAAAGAGTATTTTCAAATAATTTTTAGTAGCTTTTTTCTGCTATTTTAACAGATTTACTTCTATGAGTGTACCGATACCGATATCGAATCGGTTACCATCCATGTTTTAAAAACATGTTGTAAAATTAAATTATCTGATACGAAATAAATCTGATACGCATTTTTATAGACTTTTAGCTATTGAAACTTTCATCGGAATATTCAGTGTGATTCTTACAATGCATACAAAAGTTTTAATATTTATAGGGATATTTTTGGTATATCCTTGCTGTTATGGATTCACAAACAATATTTTATTGAATGAAAATCTTCTTAAAAATGATGCTTTGGAAGAGAATTTTTTACAAATACTTCAGAAAATAAAACTGCAATTAAATTATGACTATATAATCTTATTGAAAGAATTAAAAGAATCATCTTCCTGTATATTCGAAGAAGTAATTCAGAGTATAAATGATTCCATTATAATATTTCGGAATTTAAACAATGTGAAATTATTTCTTAAACATTCTAAAGAAGCTGTAATATTGGCATGTTCTTCCGATTATTTAAATAATACTGAAATTGTTGCTACCGATTACCAGTTTATGCATCATGTAATTCTGACGGAAACAGATTTTGAAATACAAAAATTATGTTTGATTATACAGAATAATGGATATTTTCAACATTTAATATTGACAACTGAATCATTACCCAATCAAATCTATTATAATTGTAATTTAAATAATAAATTACAAAAGAATTACTTTCGATATGATATTGATGTACAACTATTTCCCAATCAATTTCTTAATATGAACGGTTTAACAATTTTAACCGAATCTGATCAATTATATCCACGTAGTATTCTATACTATGATGAAAATGGTAATCTAAAACTCACTGGTGTTGTGGGAAATATTGTGGATACATTTGCTCAAAGATATAATGCCAATTTAATAATCCAACCGCCCATAGAACTGGGTGTGGCAACACATTATGATATTGTAGCTAATAAAACATTTAAGGGCTTACTTGATATACCCTCAATAGTAACACGTTTAAAACAGGATGGACTCTCTTTAAAATTCTCATATCCTGTGGAGAGCATGGAATACTGTTTTATGATACCGCTGCCCCATTTAAGGCCAGTAAATAGAATATTTTTTGATATAATCGAAATACAAGTTCTGCTCATTATAATCGTATATGTCTTTATATATGGGATATTTTTAACGATTGGCCAATATAATTCTGCTCGACATTTAAATTTCTTCAACATTTTATTAAATGATAAAAGTATTCGCGGTCTGTTGGGACAATCATTTGTAATGCCTTCAAAATCTTCATTATTCATGAAGTATATATGTTTCCTGTTATTCTACACAAGTCTCCTGATTAATACCACATATCTGGCCTTCTTACAATCCCAATTTATACAACCGTCATTGGAGAACAAAATTAAAACATATGAAGATATTAGAAGATCTGATATAAAGATTTTAATAACACATATTGAAATGAAACTTATGAATCCGAAATTCTTTAACGAGAATATCGATATATTTGAAATAGCAAAAAGTTTTAATGATTTTTTAACACTACGCAACAATATGGATTTACGTTATGCCTATCCAGTTTCGTATTATCGCTGGATAGTCTACCGTGAACAACAAAAACTCTTTCAGCGACAATTATTTTATTATAACTCCGATTTGTGTTTGTCTAAATTTACGTTATTATCGATTCCTCTGCGTCCCGGTTTACCATATAAATTTTTATTCAATCAACATTTATTGGATGTTCGCGATATGGGCCTTTTTCAACATTGGTTGGATAATAATTTTCTAACTTTGGTACGTTTGAAATTGTCATCATTTGAAGATATAAGTATTCCCGATGCATATGCTGATTCTTCAAGTTTAGATGATTTTTTATGGATATGGATTTCGTATGGAATTTGTGTTTTTATATCAGTTATTGCCTTTGCAATTGAAGTGTTTTATTATATGGGAAAGGTTTAAAAATGAATTCCAGAAATGAAGCGCTTTTAATACGAATGAAATTCTGATATCACACAAAAATTTTATATCACGGAAATTTTAAGCCTGTTTAAAATAGTTTTGTGCTATAATAGTTAAACAATAAAAATATATATTTTAAATGTTTAATGTAATTCGTTTTTAGTTAGGGGCTTATAATGGGTTAAAATTGTGTAGAAATAATAGTCTGAAAACAAAGAGAGATATCTGATTGATTCAAAAACATTTTTTATAAATTCGAGTAGTACTTTAAGAATCCTAGTTTCAAGTAAGGGAAGATATTCGCGGAGTGGTAAAGTTCGGAATATGGTGAAAAAACGAAATTTTTGCATTTGTAGGTTAGAATGTTTCAAAAACTTGAAGAAATTCTGCATACAGAAAAATAATGAATCTATGAAACTATGGGCTATTGAACAAATTTTAAAATTTAAGTCTTTAATGAAAATTATTCAATAAATTATGAATGTTTGATGTTTGCATGGGATTGTCACTTCTTTCAAAAAGTGTTCTGAAAATGGAAACCTAGAAAATTCCCGAAATAGATCTATCAACACATTCCTGAAAGTAGACAATTAAAAAATATGAAAACAAAAACTCTATAGATTATTTGTTAGGACAATATCCTAATAAAGAAATAAAGAGTATGGCCTTGAACTTGAATAATTTTTATTTTCATTGCACAATTAAAGGTCAAAAAACATAATTTTTAAATAAAATCTAAATATTTTTCTGACCCATTAAGGTACCCAATCGTACTTTTTAATATGATGTACAAGACAATCTATCACTAACAATTGTTTAAGAAAATTCAAAGTTGCGTGAAATATGCGTGATAAAATTTAATTTTTGCATTTTTGCATTTTTGCAAACCTTCTCCAAAGAGACTGTATGGTTATCTAAAAAAATCTAAAAGTAGAACACCAAATCTTACATATAAGGTTAGAATTGTAAAAATCGCATCAAATCTTAAACAGTTAGAGAAGTGTAAACATCAGGTATTTCTCTCGGTTTTGATAAAAATACCGAACTTTAAACCGCTATTCAGCGCGAACTGCACCGAATTTTTGAAAACTTAATACAGCACATATATCATAGGAACATTGAATATCGATGTGGTTATTTGCAACGATATCCGTAGTCACATATCCGATGACCGTATAAAATTTAAATTTTAAAATCTTTTGTATTGAGAGTTTAAAAATTGACTTTGTGGATGCGACGAAAAAAGTGCTTAGTGTATGCAAAATATTTATTTATTTATTTACATAAGCTTTAATTTTTTTTCGTACAATAATGGCTTTAAAATTATTTTCCGAAAATAGGTTATAGGATTAGAAAAAGTGAACGTTTCTATTAAAAAAAGGTTAACGTTTCAATCTGTGATTAAAATTTGTTAAAAAATAAATGGGTAATTTTGACCCCCGCTTTTAATGAAAATATTTCAGAAAATAATTTAATATACTGTGAACGTCAACTTCGTCAACTTTTTTTTTAGATTTAAAAAATATTGAATTGGAATCTTTATTATTGAAAACTATATAAATTGGTAATTTTGAAAAAAAAAAAATTAGAAAAACATTAAGTATACTAGCAATATCAAGTTTGACCTCAAAGGTGTGCAACTTAGAGTTATCCGATTTGGCTTAAATTTTCACCATGTAAGTTTTAGACCAAGTGGCATAATAATCCGCTCGGGTTTGTTCAAAAATCCAAAGTTGATTTTTCATTGCCTTCTTAATAGACATATTTAAAATTCAATTCTTCTAGATAAATGGTATATGCAATTGTCAAGTTCTCCATATTTTTGTTGCTCTCGTAGGAGTTTTCGAAATCCCGTTTAATGTCTGCGCGAAAGTCGGGAACTAAACATCACGTCCTGATTAACAAAAACTTATATGAAACTTTTTATAGTTTTATTTAATTTAATATGACCACACACTTAATTAAATAAAATTTGATCCGAAAAATACCCCGAATAAATTGTATCACATTATCTCTAATTGTATAAGTATACATACAAGTTTATAATGTCGATTTGGACAACATATGTCATAACTATCACATATGGTTTGTCTCAATAATAACAAATATGGTATTTTGGAGAGTAAACATCTGTCATTATAATTCAGTATTCGATAGACGCCAAAGTGTATACACACATTTTTTTCAATCGCTATAATAATGTCAAATTTTGTGCCTAAAAAAGATGTTTTGCGGAGAAGTCTGATAACCTTCTCTCATTTGAAGAAAACGGCTGCTAAAAGTTATCGATTGTTGGTAGAAGCTTACGATCAACATGAACCAAACGACGATGGTTTGCGCGATTGAAAATTGGTGATTTCGACACAGAAGACAAGGAGAGGCCTGGTCAGCTTAAAAAGTTTGAAGATTAGGAATTGGAAGCATTACTCCAAAAAGATTGTTGTCAAACGAAAGTAGAACTTGCATTAACATTGGGAGTAACACAACAAACCATTTCCCTACGTTAAAAATCATTGGGATTCATTCAAAAGAAAGGAATTTGGGTCCCATATGAATTGAAGCCGAGAGACGTTGAACGGCGATTTTGCATGTCGGAAATGCTGCTTGAACGCTAAAAAAAGAAGTAATTTTTGCATAGTATTGTTACTGGTGATGAAAATTGGATACATTACGATAACCCCAAGCGCAAAAAGTCATATGTAAGGCCCGGCCAACCAGCCAAATCAACGCCGAAGCCGAATATCCATGGCGCCAAGGTAATGCTCTGTATTTGGTGGTCTCAAAAGGGTTATAATGAAAAAGTTTCATTATAACTATGAAGCTTTTTCATAAGGCATAAGAAGTTTTTCATTCACATTGTGAAGAAAACTTCATTAGTTTAGCGAAAAAATGTCATTAAATCTCGTCCAAGGAATTCTCTCTGTGTGGAGGCAATAAGAATAAATTTTGATATTGAAAACATGTTCGTTGAGCCGATTTAATTAGATTTTGTGTATAAAATGAAAGGAAAAAGCTATAAGGTTAAAGTTCTGCCGCCGAATTATTTTCTATTTGGCCGAACTTTCGGAGGCCGAACAGTGAATTTATTGCTAAACTACGAACTTTTCTTTAAATTTGACACTCAAAATCGAATCAGCCCAATAAACATTTTTCCATTGTCCAAATTTGTACATAAGGCTATAGAATACCGACCAAACGCATTTTCTGGCCGAACAATTCGGTCGGACACTAGTGAACTTTTTTTTTTTTAAAGAGAATCAACACTCAGGAAATTCTTCCTATTAATTAATGTGTTGCTTTCTTTGGAATGTGGAGAGTGGAGAGATGAAAGGTGGCGAAAGATATAGGGCTTCAAACATGGCAAAACTGTAATTGCGAGAGTAGATAAGTCTTAGAACAGCTGTTGCTCGCCACCTGATGCAGAGTTGGCGAATTTATTGAAACTTTTTGTTTCATAGCCCTGATTCATTATTTTACTTCGGTGGGGTTAAGTGCTATGGGAACTCCGAAGGTGGACGCAGCGATACATATAAGTGATAGAAAACTCATACATATTATTTTTTCTAAATTGATGTTGTCGTCACCGGGAATCGAACACGGGTATCGAACCATTACACCACAATAAGATAAAATAAAGCCGTTTTTACACAAAAACTCACAGATTGAAAAAAACAAAATTTCTACCCTTAATTAAATAAAATACCCAACATCATAATAGTTTATAACATTAAATTTTATTAATAAAAATAACTTTTCTCTTCAAAACTTCATACATTTATAACTTTTTAATAACGTAATACATTAATATTTCCAATACAAATATGCAAAAACTTCCAAACACTCCCGCTAAAAATATTAACCAAACTAACTGAAAATCTTTAAATTGTACCGGTCTGAACACACGGGCCGTACTCATGTCACTAAATGATAAATGACCCGTTGTAATCATATCAAAAAACGACATTGAATACCAGTATTGTAATATACCCGATGCATGTAATTGCGATATATAGTTATTTAAAGATTTTTCATATATAGAATTGGTCGGTAGGGGCAAAGTATATAACATAAAATTACTAAAATACATTTGATCGGAATAACGAAATATTTGCTCCGAGAAATACATTTGTTGTTTCTCATATATTTGCCAAATGCTGCTGACAACCGAATATGACACAGATTTATTCAAATTATTACGCATTTTAACATATTCTGAAAATTTCTCAATCACATGAATGGAAGAATTATATTTTTTAATAAATTCATGACCAGAATATATATTAAATAAAGTAAAAGCTTGTTTTGGCATTAAAATTTTCAAATTATGCTGTTGCAGTGAAGAAAATGTATTAATTTGCAGATATTTAGGAGGCGTGGTTATGTGGGAAGTTAAGTTGGTATTAATAATAATGGTCAGCATAAATCCACTGAATAGTATTAGAAATAGTAAAACCTTATAAGAATTTTGATATCTTTTGAGAATTAAAGTTTTAAATGAATAACCCAATAGACCTAAAATTACCGATGGATTAATCAGTGAATTAGCAAAGATAGACCATAGAATATGAGAACTTCTTAATAACTCTACAACTAGTAATAACAATGAGTAGATAATTAATAGTGATAGAAATAGTATTCCGAATTCTTGAAAGATTAATTCATAATATATATCTGCAGGTGTTAAATAATCTGCTACTGGCAACATGGGAAACCATTTTCCTACCTCTATAAATCTACTAAAATCTTTCATATCTTTCTCATCATTAGGACAAGCGATACTGGCTGGTATATCTAAACTACTATTTAAAGTCATTTTGAGAACATCAGTAAAAAATATAGATTTACCAATTTCTACTGGATAAGGAAATCTTAAAGTAGCATTAATCCATTCGGCATAGGTCGTTATTAAACGTCCTACATAGCCCAGCATTTTCATATGTTTCTCTTGATCATAATATAATAAAGTTCTAGGTTGTAATTGATCTGGATATGTTAATAAGGGATTGCCATGTAAATTTTGTATTTGTCTTACAAACAGGGATGAGTTTAAAGCAGGGTTGTATTTTTGTTCAATAACCCTTAAAGTTGGCAATGCTGTATAGGTATAATATGTATTACTGGTTTCAAAATCATTTGGCATTACTAAAACTTCATATAGATGTTTCTGTTTAAAATATTCAAAATAAGTTTTTAAATTTTGTAATTTTAAAGTTTTTACTAAGACCAATATTTTAATATTTATAGTCTTATAATGAATATCTAAAAATTTTGTTAAAATGTTCATACTTCTTAAATCAATTTCATTGCCCTCATTTAATAAAATTAAAAACTTTGTATTTTTGATAACACCATTTCCAATGAGTTCCTTTTTTGTTTGAGTTAAAATAATTATCGGTATAAATTCCATTGTTTGAGGTATTACAAAATCTATAGATTCGTATTTTCCATTTGTTTGTGCATCAATTACAATTAATGTTTCATATTGTTTAAATTTAAACAAATCTTCAAGGATATTAATTAATTTTGGGTTTTGATAATTTACAGCCATTATAGACATTAAGAAAATACTCCAATTTATCATTTTTTTGTATTGAATTTTTTTGTTAAATTGTGGTTTTAAATTGTTATTGTTAATTTGCTGATAATCTGTTATAGCCTTGTTCGATTTAAAGAAGATTTTTGTTAACTGAAATTGGTCGATTTGGTAATATCATTCATATACTCATAATTCATTGACAGTGCTCCAAGTTGGCCCATACAATGTATGGTGCCGTAGTGGTAGACAGGCCTATAATTGCAGTCATTTGTTTAGTAAAGTGATGTAACCTGTTGTTTTCTTTTCAAGTTTTTTTTTTTCTCCAACTCTTTGTGAATGTGGTCTACAATTATTATTTAACGTGCCCATCAAACACGGTGTGTCTAAAGAGAATTAATTTGCGAAAAATGCACTATAAAAAATTAGATTTAGTTGGGAGTTTAAAATTAAACTGGTTTTAAAAGAAGCAATCATCGAATTTCAGAGTTATTATTGTATAAAGTTACGTTTTTGATAAAAAATAAAATTTTTGAATATATATTTAAAAACACTTTATTTAAGAAATAATTATGAAATTTTTTTTTTTTTTAATAATTTTTATTTAAGACATTTCAAGAACAATTTAATACAATTGAATAAATTCGTTTAAAAATGTATTCTGTAGGCAAAGTTTCTCAAAAAAGTAGTTGTATAATTTTGCAGCAAACCAGTCTTTACCGTAGGTGTTTGAAAATCCTCAACAATAAATTATAACCTTTTAGAATTATAATTTAAGTAGCGTGCAATCAAAATGATGAGAGCGAAAATTCCAAAGAAATAAAACCACTATATATTTGGATAATATACAATTCAATGTTTTACTTTATTGCTCACCAATTTAAGTTGTAGACAGTAGTTCAGTTAGAAAAGAAGTGAAAGTTTCTTACAATTAGGGTCGCTAGCTAACCTCGTAATAGGGGTTTATTTGACGTCCCTTTTTAAGCTATACTTATAATTAATAAATTCACAATAGTAACGATAAATTCACAATTCATTGGATATTTTTGTAATAGGCAATAATAAACGTTTTAAGTTCGAATAATTCAAATATCAAAATTCAAGTACTTAATCATAATTCAAACTACATTTTATAAATCTGGTTATAAAGTTAGACAGTAGTATTTGCACCATTTATGCCACGTCCGCTTTTGTCTGAAATATTCAAAACTAAAATATAATTCAAGAAAAGATCAAAGAATTTCCATTACATAGCTTAAATTCCATTCTGCTCTTTGGAAAAAGTTCACTCAAATATCACTGCCGGTTATCGAGTTTTCGAAAGAAATATATATTTTTTTAATATTCAGTTACTAATCAAGTTTTATAGATTTTAAAGCCTGTTAAAAATCGACATATATGTATCCATACATGAGCAGACATGCTTCATACATGTTCACATGCATCCACACATCATTCATATGTGTTCATAAATGCTTCATATAAGGTCATATGAGGGATCATGTATGTTCATGTGTGTGCATTAACGAAAATTGAGGTAATATATAATCTTACATAACTATACATTTTCATACATGGTCGTAAATACATTAAAGAAAATTTAGGTAATATTTATATATATGAATCTTATATGGTTGTATATGTACATGTATTACCTCGAATCACTTCATATATGAGCATGAATGAGGTTGTACATGTTCATTAATGGATGCATATATGTTGATTTTGAGCCGGGAATATATAAAATCCATTTTAAGCTCTGGCAAAAGTTCCAGTTAAATATTAAATTCAATTTTATATCTAAGCATTTTTTTTTGAAATTCTTGTAAATTGTAGTATTTCTTATAAAAATTGTTTAAAAAAAATTCAAAATTACAAAAAAAAAAAAAATCAACAAAATGGTGTTTGTATTTACAAATCCCCATTGTTGGTGCCAACTTAAATTATTTTTTTTGTGTTTACAAAAATGCTCTATGACACTTGTTTAATATTACAAATAGAATTTTGTAATATATTTCTGTGTATCATTTAAAATAGTATTAACCTAATGCAAGTGTTGCCCTACATAAAATATTTAAATATACACTGTTAAAAAAGTAATAAAAAACTCTATACAAACTTATATATTTAAGGTGGCATACTATAGCTCGAATAATTATATTCAAATGTGTGAAAATATGCAGATTTTATAAATTTCAAATAATTTTATAAATTTTTTTTTTTACCTAACTTTTTTTTTTAGAAGTCGCTTGCTTTAGCAGATTCAGTATAACAAGAATTCAAAGGAATTACATAAATATTGTGGACTTGGCCAACATCTACTAGAAAGCAACTCGAGAAAACTCAACCACTTCCATACAAATGTTCGAAACTAGGCAGTTTTTTTGAGGAGTAGTTCACCCACTGCACAATAAGCATCAAATTGCTGTGTTTTTAGTAAACGAAGTCTATTTTCACATGTGACTTTAAAATGTATAAACTTGTAACATTTTCTCGAAAATTTTGGTGTGCAAATGAGCAAAATCGGTCAATCGGTTCATAAGTTAAAAGTGAAAATTTGAAGATACCTATAAATTTTCCATACAAATTAGTGTACATATATAGTACAATTTCATAGTAGTGCTTGATATATAAAATATAACTTCATATTTTTCCACCAGTCACTAAGAGGTGAATAATATTTTAAATTCACTTAAAATTTTTATTTCACCTCATATTTTTTTTCACCGCAACCTTTTTGTTCACCTCGCAAAATGATTTTTACCACACAATTTGTTTTAAACATTTAAAAAAAATTGTTCAATTTTGTTTTCACATCAAACATATTTTTTTAAAACATATTTAGTTGTTGTTTCATTAGTAAGGGTTCATTGTGGAGGGTAAAAAGAAAAAATTTGGTAAAACCAAATTCAATATATGTACTTGCTTTTACATGAAATTGATCTTACTAGACTAACCGTGCCATATTAATATTGTGAATAAAGATAATAAACACACTTTTAATATACACCCAGGCAGAAAATTACAATCGGCACAATGTTGGCAAAGCGTCGACGACGGTCCTTTATTGCTTAGGCAGAACGTGGGATAAACAATCTTGATAGTATTGTCCTGTTGACCGATTGATAAAAGCAGCCAACCGTTGGTTTTGCGAACTAACCACCGTTGTCTGCATAACGTTGGTAATTTAAAAAATTTGGTGCTTTTAATGTAGCTTAAATAAAATTAATTTTGAGAAATATGTACAATAAGACCCATATAAAAAACAGCAATACAGTTTGGTCTTAGTCTTGTAAACCATATTTAAATGTGTGAAATATTATAAAATATAAAAAAATGCTTCTAATTGGTTGAAATATTGGCAAAACACATGATTTGCTAACAAAATAGTGTTTTTCTACTACAATATTAGTTGTGCCTTTGGCAATTCTTAACAGGGTGGGGTTTACAAAATTAGCAACGGTTTGCCAGTATTGCTTTTTTTTGGTACGGTTGGGAATTTCTTCCTGCGTATTTATGCCATAGTATAGATAAACTGTATTAGTAGCTTAACAAAAATACAAATGTTGTTTTTATTGCATTCAATATTATTATAATAATGACTAACAATTAATATGTTTGGGGTTATTTAGTAAAATAGTTTTTTTTTTTTTAAATATGTACAAGACCAATTGTTGAAGTGTTAATATATCACCCAGGGAAAAGATTTGTTGGAATTTGATTAAAATCATTAAAATTTATTAACCAAACCAAACCCCGCTATAGGGAAAAGTATATCGTATCAATGTCAAACTTACATGATACAAATAAAAAATGGAACAACTTTTTCCGAAATGTTTTCGAAGTCGGAGTGGTTAAATATAGACAAACTGTGCGCTAATTTTTAGTATATTATTAATAATAATTTAACTGAATTCGGAAAATTCTAGCAAATTTACTACATTTTTTAATAGAGAATCTGAAAAATATATATTTTAAAATTCAGAACTAGTTCTTAATTTCCCTAAAAAATCGTTCTAAATTTTATTTATTTATAAAAAAGTTAAGATGTTTTTAAACAAAGTTTTATTGTGTAAGCCACCTGCGTTTTGGAGAAAATATTATTGGAATATTGTCCAACCTGAACATACAAATATTCATTAGTTAAAACCACACTGCGTATGATGAATCATATTGCGGTTCTAACTAGCAAAGACCGCCGAGTTACACAATAAAATCGATGTGAGTTTTACAGCAATAATAGTATAAATATCGTTTTAAAGTGTCCCCGTTTCAGAAAATTCAAGAGCTACAAGGACGATTCTAAAAAAACGCAATTTTCAAGATCCTCTTTAAAACGTCTATGAACATTGCTCGAAATAATTACACTGAAATGAAAGGCAATTTTATGTGGAATTCAGATTCTTAAAAAAGAACTTTTGGAGAACTTCTTCACAATTTTGACCCTTAAAGCATTTCTTTCTGGGTCAGGTGTTAGAAAAATATGCCCAAAGCTTGGGAAGGCGATTTTGTGGAACTTTTTTTCTATTTGAAATTCGGGTTTAGATGACCAAAATACTTTAAATAAAAAGCTGTTAAAAAACAATTTTTGTTGGGTAGTGTAATTAAATGAATTTTTAAATAGACGTATTTTGTATTAAACTCATCACACCAGTTGTTGATATAATTTTCCAACAATAAATGTAGTAATTTCAACAAATTATGTTTATTTACAACAAACAGTAAATCAACGGTTCCCAGTGTATTCCAGGGGGTCTGCGAAGAGTTGCAGCAAAATAAATGTCTAAAATAAATTTTAACAAATATCACAATATTTTTTACATTTTTAATAATTAATTAGTTAGTTTTTTTTTACAAGAAGTAAAATAAAACATTTTTTTTTATTTATTTATAACGAACTTTCAACATCCGTATATTTACAAATACAAAGCAAAATATATATGACGTACTTCAAAAATTTTCGACACCTATTCAAACCGAAATTAGATACCTCTTATTCTGAAGGTTTATGAATCGAGAGGAACAGGGCTAGGTTGACTATACTTGGCCAGATTGAATATACTTAGAAGCTATGACGTGCAAAGTTTCACGTTGAAATGTCTTAAACAAAAGAATTGAGGGCAATTAAATTTCGAAAAATTAAAACAATGAATGAGCAAGATTATGCAACATCAAATTATGTATAAATTAGATAAGCAATGATATCAAATTTGATCCGAAAAATGAGAACATATAATTGCATCTAAAATACATCAAATTGTATCGAATTCGAAACAATTGTATCGAAGTTGATGGAATTCGATGCAATTAGATATAAATTTGTACAACTAGATTTATATTAAATAAGATTTCATCCGAATTTTGTCCTCATACAAATGTTTAGGGTATTATATATGATTGTATCGAATTAGATATAATTTAATATTTTTCGATAAGAGTTGATAAAAAAACAGTTTTTAGTTTTTCTAAACAATTGTATCAAATTATATAAAACTTCATAAAATCTTAAAAATGATTATATGTAATTTGAAACGTCTATTGTTAATTATATCTCGTTTGTGTGATAACTTGAAATTTCACAAACAGTATATTTGACTACACTAAATCTTTGCCGAATAGTTCTTACAATAATTTTCATATAAATTTGAACTTTTACTTTATATATAGACGAAATTAAACGGAACCGTAATACTTTTTATGTTGAAAAAGCAGCCGTGTTTGATATTTTAAAAAGAAAAGTTTTATGAAACGCTAGATCTTCTCAATTTTTTAGACGAAAAATACAGCATTTTAAGCTATTCTCTTTTAACTAAATAGTTTTGCCGAATAGTGCTATTAGTCGCTATTCGGACGAATTGTCAAAACATGCAAAATATGACGTTTACCGAATAGTAACCGAATATTCGTGGCATCTCTAGTAGTAACGTATGCGGTTATTTAACGTAATTTGTGTAGAATACATGTCATGTAATATATATTAATATCTAAAATCACTAAGAACATAATGTTGATATGGCAGTATGAATAATTGAGTGTGGACCATATAAAGGGTCCGCCAAATAACTTGTTTTTTTTTTGAAAATGCTATAAAAAAAAACTACTGAATATTTTCTCAAATTTCTTTTTTATTTGAAAGTACAATCCTTCCGGTTAATAATGGAAAATAATTTCATTCAAATGGCTGCCTCGGCTGGCCATGCAGTAGCCTACACGATCGGTCCAATTTTTAAGCACATTATCGATTGTGTGCAGCTGTATTTTACCAATGGCTTCACGAATATTGTCCTTTAAAGCGTCAATTGTCTCTGGCTTGTTGGCGTAACACTTATCTTTGACGGCACCCCACAAATAATAGTCCAACGGTGTCAAATCGCAGCTCCGAGGTGGCCAAACGACATCAGCTCTGCGGCTGATAATGCGATCTTCAAAAACAGGGCGCAAAACATCGAGTGTAGCTTCGGCTGTGTGGCACGTAGCGCCGTCCTGTTGAAACCAAATGTTGCCAATATCCTCCTCTTCAATTTTTGTGAACAAAAATTCGTTCAACATGGCCCGATAACGATCGCCATTGACTGTAACGGTCACTCCTTGCTCATTACCATGATTTTCAAAGTAATGTCGCAATATTTCCCAGCGTTGTTCAAGCGTATACACAACCATATTCGTTCAACGGAAGAATATAACTAATTATAATTATATAATATATCTGTCAAATCAGACATGAGCTAAGTGTTACCATTCACATATACAAATACACACATATACAAATTTTTTTTAAATCACACAAAGATATATATAATTAGATACGAAAATTTATGCTGTAATATAAAGGTTTATATGACTATATAAATATTTATATTAAAACATTTAATTGTATAAAGTTGTATCTGAATATATAAAAACTTTTTTAATTGGGTAAGAAAAAATATTTTTTAGAAGGTTCGCGAACCAGTAGAAATGCATCAAGGGTTCCGTGAAGCAAAATTTGGTGGGAACCGCTGCAGTGAATTAACTTCACAATGAAGTTATACAGTGAAGACATTATAAAATGTACGGGATTGCAACAAACTTACTACGCAGAAAAAACTAGCAACGAGAATTAATTACGACATTAATAATAACAATTAATATTTTAATTGATTTTGCACTTACCACACATGTGATAATAATAAGTTGAAATTCTGCTCGAATACACAAAACAATAAAAATAGTAATTGATTCAAATAAATATTTTATTTGAATCAAATATTTTATTAGATAATTTATGTAAATTATTTTGTCTGTGTATTTGAGTGAAATGTTGGCTTAACAATTAGAACACATAAAAATCTGAAACCGAGTTTGAGCCAAAAAAATTTTTTAAATACTATTAAAATTTTATTTAAATTCGGTCCTATTAATAAAATTGTAGTATTAATTAAAATAATTTGTAACTATTTAATTTATTTTGTTTCAAATACAAGTTTGCTCCTATCTATTAAAAATTTAATTGTATTTTTTTTTTTATTTTCCCATCAAATTTTTGGTAGTTACTTACTTAGAGGTGAATATATTAAGATAGAAAACTAAATTAAATAATGGCGTTCCCAGTTTTTTTCACTAACGGACCAGATTGAGATTATTCAAAATCAATTTAAAACACTTTTTGGATGTGCGCTCGAATTTCTTGCTCATGTGGTATTTGGCAATGCCTTGGGCATTTTTTATAACTGGGGTAGTTCTTAACCGATTTAGGATTATTATACCTTTTTGAAAACATAATTTTCTCTATATATAAATAAATTGAGCATCTATTTAAAAAACTATTACGACACTTGAAAATTTTTACAAAAGCTGAAAAAAAAACTTTTTTCTCCATATGAACACAGTTTTAACTTTTAATCGATTTCCGTCACGACTTTCCTCTATCGGATGTCTGTGCGAAGGTTATTACCCCACCACAAAACTGCTCGACTTGAATTCGCTAAAAGGAATTTACAGAACCACTGGAGAAAGGTAAGTCAATGATCGCTGTTGTTGGTAGGAGGTTTAAAAAAAAATAGAGTTGTGTCGTTCATGAACGAACTAGTTCAATTGAACGATTCACTCAATTGAACGTTCACCAATATTCGATCTTTTCGTTCAATCGTTCATTTCATTCAATCGTACATTTCGTTTTTTTTATTCACAGAACATTTGCATCTCTATTCAATTAAAACTGCTTGTAAGAGCAATTATTATTTTTTATGAAGTAGTAGTAATATTGTTTCAAATTAGGAAAAGCAATTATAGTCATACAAATAAAATGTTTTTTACACAAAATAAATAAATTTTTGTTAGAAAAGTTGCAATTTTATAACACTTTTTGTCTATGTACTGTAAAATTTGTGAAAAAACTCGTAAAACATGAATAGTGCATAATAATTGTCAAACGAACGACACAGTTCACAACACGCAGATCAGTCACAAGTCAAAGGAAAAGATAACGATTGAATGATTTGAACGAATTAAACGATACTGACCGAGTCACCAAAATGAACGATTAATCCCAACTCTAAAAACAAATCTTTTAAATGGGATTTTTTCTGATGGTTTTAACAGCTATTGCAGAGACCTACGGAACCACGATATTTAAAAAAAATTTATTTCGGAGGAGGATCCTTAATGGTTTGGGGAGCTTTTTGTTTCTAGTGTTGATTTGGCATTTCCAAGCACCAGCATGAATTCTTCGAACTACATTACATTAGTAGAAGAGAAATTTGTGCCATTTATTGAAAATAGCAACGAAGAAATATTAATTTTCCAACAAGACAATGCCTCAGTAGTTACATGTAAATAGACGAACGATAGAATGTCTAGCATCAAAAGATATAAGAGTATTGGAAAGGCCCGCATATTCTAAGGATCAAAACCTCAAACATCAAAACATCAAGACAGGATTACGCTGAAAACCGTCAATATAAAAGCGTTTTTGAATTAAAAGAAGCAGTTATTGATGCTTGGAGATCTTTAACGGAAGAACTTTGAAAAAATCTGGTAGACAGTATGTGTGATAGGGTTTTTGAGTTGATTCAAAAACAAAAGGAGGGCTCACGCATTAATAAAACTGCTGCTTTAAAATATTTTCCTTAAATATTTGTAAATTTTGGTATATTAAGTCAAGTGTAATTATAGTTAATAAACACTAACACTTTTTAAATAGTTAAATAAAAAATAAATGAATTGCTTTTTTAATAAATATTATTAATTTTTCATTGGTTTTACATTTATGCCGGTCTTCTACTTTTTTTTAGTTGACGAACGTTAGTGAAATTAATGTGTTATTATAGTTTTGCAATGCACTGTATATTTACTTTAAATAGAACAAAATAAACAGAAAAAAACGTAAAATGGGGTAATTTTTGACCCCACTTGGTAGCACCTAAATATGAGATTGAGCAGGTAAAAAAAACACGTGTTCTTTAAATTTTTATTCTCTACAACATATCTGAAGTTCATTAAGATCTGACGGTCCGGGTCGGAATAGCTTCAATTATGGGTGTTAAGCGAATTAATATTAGATAACATAGGTGTGAGAAGTTTTCTGAAAATCCAAAACTTTGACAAACATGATTTTCTAAAAGATACTTGTAAATATTAGCGAATACACACAGAGAAAAATTAAGCTATTTGCCAACTGAAATTTGGATACTACTACTCAAATTCAAATTACGAATTTAGTCGGTTGTTACAACTGAACATTAGTTTTCAGAACAAAGTTCTGTTAATTCAACTGAATTTTAGTTGCAACACCCAAAATATACAGAAATCTAATTTAAATATCGTTGTACTAACTGAATTTAAAAGTTGTTACCATTAAAATAAACTTTTCAATTCGGTTAGCAAATTATTTCTCTGTGTGAAGCAACTTCTGGAAGGTACACAAATGAAACCGAGAATTCTATTGGAATTCGAATTCCCTTTGCGCACAATCTCATGTTTACTGTTTCAAAACTGCTTTGTTTTCATGTTTTTTTTTTGCTTCAATTGAGTATTTTATAAAAGAATTTTGTAGGCCGTCTAAGTTTTTGTGTTACTCGAAAATTGTCTCTCTAAAATAGTTTTCACTGTCATTGATTCCCAACTCCTTGTAGTAACAAACACCTTCTCTTTTTCCAAAAACCTTGTTAACTTCTAACATTTTTTTTTTTAAATTTCCCACATTTTTGCTGACTGAAAATCGTTAAGAAATGGCCTTTAAAATCGTGACGTTAAGCAGATTTTTCTATGAAGATTACTTTTGTTTTCAATTTAATACGGATCACTTTTTTGTTTGTGGAGGAAAAGACAACGCAAGTTCAATAATCACTTGGGATCACCAAAAAAAAAAAAAACTTTAAACCAGCTTTAGTTTCAAAAACATCGTTCGGTATTAATAATGACAAAACCAGACAAATAAAAAAACAAAATACGTTACAGATGATGTTAATAATGCTTTTAGCGAAAGTTTTTTATTTTCATTTACTATACCCAATATATTTCGGCCTGTATGTTACGTTACATTGTCTTTACGACTATAGATCTTTAATCAAGTGGTCAAGCACGTTTAGGCTTAAAAAAAAAAAAAAAAAAACTGAAGAAGAAAAATAAAACTTTAAACAATTTAAAGTCTGGTGTCAAAAAATACAATAAATATTGGCCGGTTTTAGGCGGAACAATATTTTATATATTTTATATATATTTGTGCATTTTGCATATCAACATTAGAATGTCCCTTAAAACGATTTGTCGAATTCCGTTCCTAACTCCCCAAGTTATATTTCAAATTGTTTCAAATCGAAGAATTCTAATTTAGTTCGAAAAAGACATACATATTTTTGAAAAAAGTGTATTTTTGTTAAAAATTTTCAAAATTCGAAAACAATATTTTTATCGAAATATGCGAAAACAGCAGCAAAATATGCAATAATATGTTATAATAAATGAATGCCAGATTACATCAATTGTTCTAAAAAAGATAAATATCTCATTCATTTTTCAATACGACGCACAGGAAAAAACATGAAAATATATTTCTGGTTGCGCTGGGAAAAAGCCAAAAACGCTGGAAAATTAAAAAAAAAAAAAGTTTAATGCTGCAATAAAATTGTAATTAAAAAGACAGGAGGAAACCAAAAGTGTAAAAGGTTTAAAAAAAAAAAAACACTTAAAAAATAACAAAATGAAATTTTTTTTTAAACCAGAAAATCTTAACAAAAATATACACGATCGCTCTCAAATTAACAATCCAAGAAATTGTAATATAGCCAAAAAACGACAAATTACTTTTCATTGATTTTAAAAAATAAATTTTCCGAATATTATTTTTTTCTAAATTTTATGTAAGTATTTGACAAATTCTTTTCCGATTTTATTCGATATTAAAATTTTTTGTTAACGGTCACTTTGATGACCTCACAATGAAAAATTACGAATTTCACACAAACACTTTCACTGAAGTTAATAAAGTTTTAATTTGGAAAATTCTGAATTTTTACATTTAAATCATCAAATTAGAAATCCAAAAAATAGCTAAACACGACAAATTAGTTTTCTTTGATTTTAAAGAACAAATTTTCCGAATTTTATTTTTTCAAATTTTATATAAGTGTTTGATAAATTTTTCTTAGATTTTATTTGATATAAATTTTTTTTGCAAATTTGATATAATTTTTATTAAAAATAAAAATGATGTTTTTTTTGACCTTTAATTGTTCAATGAAAATGAAAATTATTCAAGTTCGAGGCCATACTCTATATTTCTTTATTAGGATATTGTCCTAACCAATAATCTATACAGTTTTTGTTTTCAAATTTATTAATTGACCACTTTCAGGAATGTGTTGATAGATCTATTTAGGAATTTTTGTAGGTTTCCATCATCAGAACACGTTTTGAAAGAGGTAACAATCCCATGTAAAACATCAAGCATTCATATAAGCTAGTTTTCGCACTAAATGAGAACTAATATATGAGCTTGAAGTTAAAGATTATCAACATTGATCAAAAAATAAATTGAAAACTTGTTTTTTTGTGTGTAAGGTCTTGCTTTGGTATATTTTCAATATACTCTTTCCCCCACCCCCCTCCGCCCTTTTTATTTGCTCATTTGTTTTGTTTAAAAACAAAATTTTTTGATTAACGGGCACTTTATGACGAATAATCAATTCACACCCATACTTTTCTAAGGTAAAAGAAGTTTTATTTTGAAAAATTCTGAATTTTTGCATTTAAAATCATCAAAAGTAAATAATTTGTAATAATTTGATCCACCATCCACGAAAATATGACACAAGAAAAAATAAAGTTTTTTATGTTTCATGTCCTAATTGTTCGGATAAAAACTCATCTCCGAGTTCATGTAACTTTCAAAAAATAAGAAAAATTTCTTTAAAATTTACAAAAATTTTCATAAATTTCAATCGTGGCCTAGATCAGCCACTGATAAATTAAAGATCCACATATCTCAAAGAAGACAAAATCAGCTTTGAAATGAGATATAAAGTGTTAAAATAGGTCTGCGAGTTCAATATTTCAACAGTATGTAAACGTGTAAAACACGTATAAAACGCGACAACGAATTTTAAAACAATGAAATAAATTGTTTTATCATACTTAAGGATCCGCCATCTAAAGTTTTTTTTTTCAACTAGTGCTTATTTCGTGAATGGTAACACTTAGCTCATGTCTGATTTGACAGATAATTAGCATTATCCTTCCGCTGAACGAATATGGTCCGTATGTTCGTTATCTTGTGAAAAAAGTGAAACAAACTGGAATCTTCATCGATAAACCAAAGCGCGAAAAGCCAAAAACAGTGCGTACACCCGAGAATATTGCTGCTGTGGCAGAAAGTGTGCGTGAAGCGCCATCAACATCAATTCACCATCGTTCTTAACAATTGAACATTTCGGAGACATCATTTAGACGAATTTTGCATAAAGACCTTGGTATGACGCTATACAAAGTCCAATTGGTTCAGGTGTTCAAAAAAAAAAAAGTTATTTGGCGGACCCTTTATTAAAGAGATTACATATACCGAGTTTGATGCAAATTGGAAGGAGACGTGCTGATGACGGTCAACGTTACTTTTGGAACGATCCTATATTAAATGAATTTTTGTCTAAATTAAAAAAAACAACTTTTTTTCACAAATTGCCCAATTTTGGCCGAAATACGGTAAGGGTTAACATTTTCCAAAATATCTAGTTTTTTTTCATTGAAAACCTTTTGCAATAAATCTGGTGGGTGAAATGAAGTTTTCGTTTTTTAACGGACACCCTAACCAACATATTAGGATACGGTCATAAAAATGTCATAATAATAATTAAAATTAAACAAAAAATTTCAAATTATGTTTTGTAAGAGCTTAAGTTTATAAATATAACGTTAAAAATTCATTTTGAAAAGCAGGCATGGTATTTTTTTTTTGTTTTTTTGAAAAGTGGGCATATCAGTATTGGATTTTTAATTGAAAATATGAATATTGGACTAAGGACTTATATCTTAAGTTTATAATTATTAATATTTTCTTGTAGCGAAAACCTCAAAAAATTTAATTTAAAAACAGAAATTCGATTTTAAATGATTTTTTGGGGGTGCATAATTCATATGCCAGATGAATGTATTAGGTTAGTATAGTAAAAAACCCAATGGGGTTGGTCCTGTGTGCGTACAGTCAAATTTAATAAACGTTTAAAGTTTTAGTTTTTTTCGCCAACACTGTATTGAATAATACTCAAAAAGTAATGGAATAGTTCTTTTGTTCTAAATTCTGAGTTTGGATGTCACCAACATAATTTTAAGAGGCAATTTTTCGTAGAATATTTTAACACAATACCTGCCATTTTCATGGGCCATTTTAGTCCCTTTTTCAAGAAATACCAAAAAAGTATTTTAAAAAGTGCGTTTAATGCGTTAAAATATTCTGCGGAAGTTTTACTAAATCGCTAAAAAGGTGAATCGTTTTTGAAAGCAATAGTAATTTGTTTCGAAAACTATATTAAAATAAGTCTGTAAATTAAAAACATTAAAAAGCGGAATATTATAATCCTTGAAATTCCTTAGTTTCAAATTTAGCAAATTTAAAAATGAAAAATACGAGATAAGTTGTTAAAATATTAAATTCAAAAAATCCATTAAAATATTACATTTGGTTTAAAATCCAGGGACCGTAAATAATGATTATTGTTCGTTTTTTTTAAATCAAAAAATCAGTCACTTAGAACAGACATAAAAAAATTTATTGCACCATTATTATTATTTTTTTGACAATCTTTGCATATCCGTCATGATTTTAAAATTTTTGATTTTTAAAGTTTTCTTCAATGGTAATGATTATTTTTGAGTAATAATAAAAAAAAAATCAGCCATAATCATTATTATTGAGCAAAAAAAATAAAACTCAAAAATAATCATTATTTATGATTTTTATTTTTTTCGCTCAAAATAAAATTCACTTTCAATTTATGACTTTTTTGTGAGGTTTTTTACCAACATAGTTACATATCCTCACAAAAAAGTCATAAATTGAAAGTGAGTTTTATTTTGAGCGAAAAAAATAAAAATCATATATAATGATTATTTTTAAGTTGTATGTTTTTTGCTCAAAAATAATGATTATGGCTGACTTTTATTAATATTACTCAAAAATAATCATTACCATTGAAGAAAATCCTTAAAACTCATAATATAATCATTATTGTATAATTTTTATTATAAAACTCATAATGATTACGGTCCCTGTTAAAATCATAAATTTATAAGTTTAGGCAATTTCAAAAAAAGATGTTGATGACTTTTATTTAAAATATACTGAAAAAATCACTTGAGTCAATGCAACATTAAAATTAAAATATCTTTTCATTTTGATCTAACTTATTAAAACGGCTTATGCCACTGGATTGTACGGCCAAAAATTCAGTTTACGTCTCCCAGAGTTTTCGTGTGTCATTTTGACATATTTATTGTGTTATTATTGTTTGGAGTGTTGTACCACTAGGCCAAAGAGTTATGTGGTAGAAAATTTAAGAAAACATAGGATAACTTAACCCATGGCGACCTGCGATCAAACAATCTGACATATGACAAAAAAAAAATTAAAATTACTTTTAAAAAATTTGGTTTGTAATACCAAAGGTATAAATTACCACCCGTACCAAAAAATAGTACTGGCAAACTACTGATATTTTTGTAAAACCCACCGTATTACGAATTACCACAGGTAGAATTAATATTGCACTAGGAAAACACTATTTTGTTTGCAATGCATGTGTTTTGCCAGTACGACCAGCAAAATTCTTTGCCAACATTGTTTTTACCAATATTACAAAATATTAGAAGCATTTTCTTTTTAATATTTTATTATCGCCCATGTCCTGTCTTTCCTTACTTTTTGAATCCGAGTGAGTTTTAAAAACACATGAAATTGAAATTCGGTGCTTTCTAATCCCCATAAATGTATTAAAATTCGAACTAATATTCGAAAATGTCGAAAAATTATCGAAAACTTATGTTTTCTGTCAAAATGCTAAATTTTAACTTATAAAGCAGTCATATGATTTTTAAAATATTATGTAAGGAAAAAAGTGCCTTTGTTTTACTTTCTATAGGAAAGTAAATCGAAAATGAAAATGTGTATGTTAAAGTCAAAGTACCAAAAAGTCGTATTGATTTCACTTTCATAGGACAGAGCTGTATATTTCACACATTTAAATATGATGTATAAGATTAAGACTAAACTGTATTGCTGTTTTTTATATGGGTTTTATTATAAATATTTCTCAAAATAATTTAATTTAAGCTATTTTAAAAGTACCAAATTTTTTTAATTACCACCTGTGACAAGTTTGCTCAATCGGGTAACAGGACAATACTGTCAAGATTGTTAATCATACGTTCTGCCAACGCATAACCGACCGTCGCCGACGCTTTGACAACACTGTGCCGATTGTATTTTTCTGTCTGGGACATTATTTGTAATTTCAGATATAACTTTGCTCAAATTAAAACACGTAAAATCAAAAAAATTCTGAGATAATAATTTAAAAATTTCTAGTGAAAATCTTATCGCAATAACTCGATAACCGTTATTCCGATATTCGTATTCCGTATGCCAAAATTGTCAGATTGTCTCTATATGAAAAATTTTTAAACAACCTGCGGCTGTAAGAATCAAACCTGCGCTCTTCTTACATTACAAACGTAACAATACCATGTCATGTATGGCCTCGAATGTTATGCAGCTAAATTGCAGTTTTCTTTCCTATTAGCTTTTCTGTTTTTATATATTATACTTAGAAGTGACAACACTAACAACACAAATATTCTATTTTTAGATTTTTGTTTATTTTTCTAAGAAGAGCGCAGGTTTGATGCTTACAGCCGCAAGTTGTTGAAAAATTTATAATTTAGAGACAATCTGACAATTATAAATACACAAATAATAATACAATTTAAATGGAAAATCACTGATGACGCCTGTTCATAAAAAGAGGCAGAAACTAGTCTAGTCTGATTAAAAAATTAATAGTGTTTATAATTTTTAGAGAAAACCGTTTAATCTTCTTCTTAACCTCAACATTTCTAAATTTTTACTTTAGTTTATTTTTTTTTTTGCTGAAATTTAAATCTATTTTTTTGTGATTGTTTTAAATGTACATAAAAATGTCAGGACTTGCACATCGTTAACATAATGCAATTAAATAAATAATCTGGAAATAAACCAAATATTTTATTAATAACATTAAAAACAAAACATAATAATTCCCAATTACTTACATTCATGCATGAATATGTAAGTATGACGCAATTTAACATTTTTCAAATTATGATAATTCTAAAATACAAAAAATAAATATTCAAAATATGGCTTAATATCATAAAACCCTTTTATCTTTTAACCCTTTGACTACCCTTGTACTACACTACAGTGTACACATTTTTAAAAATATAAAAAAATGTTTATAATGCAATAAGACTTTATATTTATATCAAAGCTAGTTTTTTAAATTGTAATATTTGTTCCCTGAAGAAGTCACCCATTGTGGAGACGAAATATTGGAAATAAATAATTAATAAATAAATGATCTTTATATTTTTGTTTAAATGTGTTCATTAAGATCACACAAAAAAATAAAAACCCATTTCAATCTCGAAAACCACCGATTCAATAACGTTAACTGCTGAAATTCCGCCAACAATGATAATTCACTTTGAAATTGATTGCGCTTTAATTAAATTATTTTTCAATTAATTAAATTAATTAAAAAGTGATCAATATTGTATACCTTCGGAAAAAGCAAAAAACAATTGGATAAACTTTTTTTATAGCTTGAATTTGATTTTTATAACATTGAATTTAAACCGGCATTAACTTCTCATTCAGTTAGCAGATTTATTTATACCTATGTAATCAAATTCACTGAGAAAGTAGATTTTTTTCTTTATATTGTATCGAAACGTTGGGAGTATGGCAAGTATTGTTTTTGGTGCAGAATTTTTTATTTTTTTTATTTTGTTGTCTAAAAAATTGTTACATTTTTATTAAACAAAATTTTACTTCAAAAATTATCAATTAATATTATCAGTTATCAAAAATTATCAATTAATAATCAATTCTATGATAATGTTTTAGAATAAATTGATATTCAGATTTAAACCATTGAAATAAAATTATTTAACGTAATAAAGTAATAAACCTAATGAGAATTAATAAAACCTAATTAAAATGAATTTAAAATGATTCTTACTAATACATAAACATTAATAAAAAGCAACTACTTATATAACTATTACAAAAACCAAAAACCATATGTTTGGAGTATGATCATACATGTCAACCTGAATCTGAATTCCGAATAGAAATATTCCAAATGGAAATATATCAAACAAAAAGTTGGCGGTGAAAGGCTTAAAAACAACAACCTGGGACTGTCATTTATTCTCTTGTACAGTTGTACCAAAGCGTATTTTATATATTATTTTTCCTGCGTCCTCATACTATTGCTTTGCACAGTAGCACCACAGCGTGTTTTAATTTTGCGGCAACTTCAATTTTGAAATTAATCAAAATATTATCATTTAATAATTTTTTTAAATTAGAGTATTTAATTTATTTATTGTTTTATTTATATATTTTTTAATATTTACAATTTGTATGTGCACATGCGAGCCTTTGTTTGATGTGTAGTATTCAAAAGAAAAAATTAAATGAAACGTGGTTGCATTTTGTGTAAGTCTTATAATGGTTGTGTTTGTTTGTACATTTAATTTTTTCTCTGCTTCGTCCATACAAGCTGCGGCATCTACATCTAGTCGTTTTACCTTTTCTCCATGCTATTAATGTGTTTATCAGCACAATTTTTGTAGCAACATACACTAGTTAAATATTAGTTTAAACTTAGTTTTTAGCTGAAAACGCGATGTCAGCAAAAAAAAAGTGCTGAAAGTTAGTTAAATATTTTAAATAGACATTTCACAGATTCGTCAACTAACTTTTTTTTTTACTGCATGTTTTTAACTGCGATTGCAATTGTTTGACTTAGGAAAATAATTTTGAATGTTTTTATCTCTTAACCTAAAAAGCACTACATTGTAGTAATATTTTATTTATTTTTTTACAAAATTTTTAAACAAACAAAAATATTTCGCACGCAATATTTTTCGGGAAAATTGGTAGTGCAAAATTATAGAAATTGGTAGTGCAAAATTGTAAGAAGTAATTTTTTTCTTTTTCACTCATTGAACTTCTGCCGTAAATATTTGTAATGGTTTAAGTTGTAAGACAGTAATATTTATTTTAAGTGAAAAAACAGTCATTTGTATAAGGAATTCAATTTTTGACTACAATTACCGTTCATTTAAAAAATAAAACACGCCAATTTAATATGATTTTACATTCCTAAACATACTGTGTTTGTTTTTATTTAAAAAATAAAGCAAATATGTACGTGTTTATTTTTTACTGCATATGTGGTTCATTTTTACTACAATTGTGGTTCATTTTTTGAACAGTAAAAAACAAATGACAATCTTAGTTGAATTGACTGAATTGTAAGTTGTCTTTTCTTCAAGTGAAATTTCATTTGTTTTTACCTAAATTTGCAATAGTCTTTACATACATAGTATTCTAAGTGGTTCTTTAGTAAAAAAATGCTAAAGAAAAGAGACGCATAAGTGCAATTGTCGCAGCTGTAAATTTTATTGAAAAAATAATATATTAAGGCAGTGAGTTATATATTATATATATACTTTGTTCAATTGACACATAAATTAACCACTGACGAGTCCCAGGAGGGGGACGAAACTGCGGCAGTCTGGGTATCCCTTGTGTCCGTAAAATTTTTCAATAAAAATGTTTTCTTCTTCTTCTTCCTGTAAAGAGACTAACTAAAGTAATATTCTACAGTAATTAATATAAAAATTAATTACGATTGTCATTATCTGACGGTTGCAAAACACTTTCTAACATAATATATAAAATTTATTATTATAATTAGCAAAAATACGTATTTCGTAAAAAAAAAACGGAAAAACTACACTGCTAGAATTATCTGCTTGATATCAATGAATTTTTGAATTAGAACCATGAATTGTTACTGGAACTCGTCCATCGAAACTTTTCAATAAATTAATGAAGTTTTTTTATAGAATTTACTGAAAAATGGCATATTATTTATTAAAAATTTCATACGCCTAATGAAAAAGTTTCATTAAAAATAGTTTCATTAAAGCTGTGAAGCTTTTTCAGGAGGTTCAAGAAATTTTTCATTCACATTGTAAAGAAAACTTGATTAGTTTAGTGAATAAATATCATTTAAACTCGTCCAAGGAATTCTCTGCATGTATTAATGCAGCTTTAACTGTATTTGTAATTGTTTTTACTACTTTCGTCAGTTTATTTAACTGAAATCGTCAGTTGATTTAACTGAAATTCTAGTTTATTCTACTTACATAATTTCCTGAGTGTATTATTAATAGCACTATTACGCAATGATAAATTTTAGTATTTTTTAAATCTTTTTAAAGCCGAAACTTCTCTAATAGTTAAAATCATTTATTTTCTTAAAAGTCTTTCACAGTTTAGGGTTAATTTATAAATAAATATTTATTAACAAAACAGGACATACATATGGGAAACTTCAAAAAATTTCGACACTTTGATTTTAAATATTAATTTTTTTTTTTTTATGTATGACATGAATAACCTTTTATGTATGTGTTAGCCAATGTTTAAGCATGCTAAATCCGTTCACGTTAATCATTTCGCACACCTAGTTTAAAAGTGACTCAACTCAAAATTTTAATTTTTCGGGTTTATATGCTTAAACTTTGCATAATACACTTGTTGCTAAAGAAAAGTTATGTCTTTCTTTATGTTTTAATTGGAATAACGTTGCAAATATTTTTTTTTTCGATTTCTGAAAAATGTAAAATTTGAGTTGAGGTACTTTTGAACTAGGTGGCGGTTTATCTTTAACGGCGCAAAAATTATGGCGGTTTCAAGCAAATTAAAAATATTAACATTACAGTGTTGGCTTAGATTAAATAAAAGCTACATATTTATAGATCTCATGGCACATTATGTCACATTACAAAATATATATTAATTCATAAAAAAAAAAAATATATAAAAATACACTCAACAAATTTTTTGTCATAAATTAAAATGTAAAAACAAATAAACCCACGATTATTTTGGGAAATGTGCATTTTTTTGCATATTTTAATGATATATTGTTGCCAAAGCAGAAAAATTTGATCGCAACAATGTTGGCAAAGTGTCAACGACAGTCGGTTATGCGTGGCAGAACGTGTGATTAATAATATTGACAATATTGTCCTATTACCCGATTGATAACAGTGGCCAACCGTTGGTTTGAGTGAACTTGCCATAACGTTAGTAATCCAAACAATTTGGTGCTTTTAAAATAGCTTAAATTAAATTAATTTTGAGAAATATGTAAAGGTTCGGCCAAATAACTTTTTTTTTGTAACTCCTGAACCAATTAGACTTTGTACGGCGTCATACCAAAGTCTTTATGCAAAATTTGTCTCGATGATGTCTCCGAAATGCTCAATTGTTGAGAACGACGGTGAACTGATGTTGATGGCGCTTCACACACACTTTCTGCCACAGCAGCAATATTCTCGAGTGGTACGGTCAAACCACATGCTTTGCAAACAAAATAGTGTTTTCCTAGTACAATATCAATGCACCTTTGGTAATTTTTAACACGGTGCGTTTAACAAAAATATGATATGAAATTAAATGATTTCCCAGTACTATTTTTTTTTTTTTTTGGTACGGATGGCAATTTCTATCTGGGTGGATTTAGGGTTACTTATTTACAGGAAATCATATTAAATACTTTAAATTCACGTAATTAAAAATTTTATATAATGATGCATTTGGAGGTTATGAAAATTTTGTATTCTCCATAAAATTTAAAGTCCTTAGAAATTTTGTTGGCTTTTCGATTTTAGTATTAAGCTCATTAAAATTTTTATTTGATGTACATTTTGGCGGAATTGATGATACATTGCTGTACCCGCTATTTATAAAAAAATTTTACTTTTTAGAAAAAACTGCGAAACTTTTAAAATCGGAAAATTTTGAGTCCACTTGTAAACCACCATGCAGCAATATGAAAATTACGTTTTTAGTGAATGTATTTCCGAAGTCTAGTGGGTCCATTTTGGTTTGGATGTGAAAGTTCAAAAAATATGAAAAAAAAAAATTTCAAGTAATTTTTTTAATTTTTCGACTTTTAAACGGCCATAAATTCTTTCGGTGAAGACTTTTCCACGTCAAACTTTTCACCTCATAACTTTTAAGTATAGTCTTGCTAACCCTGTCCATAATTCCTCTCTCTCTTCGTAAAACCTTGAGAAATAAGTGGCATCTCAAGTCAGTTTCAGCAGGTGTCGAACATTTTTGAAGTAGGCCATATGATAACTAAAAACTAGCTGCTTTACACTACGGACAGCGGCCACTGGTGGCCAATAAAAATAACCACTTGGGGTGTATAACATTTATATGACACATTGACATGAGAGTGTTAAGCCAAAGTTTTGAAATAAACGATAGATATTAAATATTCAACACTACAACATACTGAGGCATGCATAAAATGTATTAATAGACAAAGGAACATGATTATAAATAATTTTTGAAATATCAAATGAAATGTATATGAGGGTTCTTAAACTGATATAAAGAATACTTTTTTAAATAGTACGTTTTTAAATGTGTACTTTTTTGAGGTACTAAATTATACAGGCCAACAATTCTAAATAGGACATATACCATGATTTGTGTGAAGGTCGTCCTGTTTTTTTTTTTTTTTTTTGTGGGACAGTCAGTTGATTTTCCATTTTGTAACTATAATTTGAAAAATGTTAACGTTTTTTGCATTTTCAAGACGTAATAATGTCTTAATCAATGGTTTCCCAATTGTCGGACCGTTAAAGTTGTCAAAATTGGCTATTTTGGTTCTTTATGAAGCATTTTATCATACGATTGACATTTTCTAAGGATTCAAAATAAAGATATGTAATTAGTAGGGCAAGTTTTTTTTTGGAGCGAAAAAAGTTGAAAATGGCAGGCAAAACAGCATAAAAAGCTATTAAAAATAGCACAAGAAATGGCAAATGTGTGAAAAATAAAAAGATAAACTTAGAAATGTTGAGGTTAAGAAGAAGAATAAACGTTTTTTCTCTAAAAATTATAAACAGTATTAATTTTTAAATCAGACTAGACTAGTTTCTGATAAACACTATTAATTTTTAAATCATAAAATAGACTAGTTTCTAGTTTCTGTATATAAATATTAAGGTTTTACTCAATTTTCCTTTATTAAATTTTGTTTGCATAGTACAATCATGGTGCTTCTTCAAGTTATCAAAAAGAAACGATCCACTTAAGTCACATAAAAAAGTTGTGTTTATTGAAAATACAAGTTCAACATGTAACTGGAGTATATTTGCAAGCATGTAATTCCGAAGGGGATAAGTTTTCAATGTATGAATACTTTTCATTCTTATTAAAAAAATATATTTTTTTATTTTAGTTAAAGTTTGTAGGCCACTATTTCGATTGAAAACTTTATTAAATTTTTCAATAATGCTTCTTCTTTTATATTTTCCTTAACGCAATCTATAACATCTAAACTTTCATGTATAAGAGAGTCCGTTTGTTTCCAATTTGGTTAAACAAAGACATTTAAAATTACTTTTTATATAAGCTAAATCAGATTTTCTTCCAGGTTTTTGAAGTATCAATTTTGAATTTTTATTAAATTTTTTTTAAAGAGAAGCAACACTCAGGAAATTCTTCCTATTAATTAATGTGTTGCTTTTTTGGAAAGGGGATAGTGGAGAGATGAAAGGTGGTGAAAGATGAAGGGCTTCAAACATGGCAACACTGTAATTGCGCGAGATGATAAGTCTTAGAACAGTTGTTGCTCGCCACATGATGTAGAGTTGGCAAATTTATTCAAGCTTTTTGTTTCATAGCCCTGATTCATTATTTTACTTCGGTGGGGTTAAGTGCTATGGGAACACCGAAGGTGGGTGTAGCGATACATATAAGTGATAGAAAACTCATACGTATTATTTTTCTAAATTGATGTTGTCGTCACCGGGAATCGAACCCGGGACCATCCGTGTAACAGTCCAACGCGCTAACCATTACACCACAACGCCCACATGAAAAAATCAATCACTTGGAACAGATATAAAAAAAAATTTATTGCACCATTATTATTATTTTTTTTTTGTTGCTAGAAGCTCCAATGGGAGTAATGTAATTATATTAATTATAAGTACATTAACTAAAATAAAAAAAAAAAAAAAAAAAAAATTATTATTTTTTGACAATCTTTACATATCCGTCATGATTTTTAAATTTTGGATTTTTAAACTTTTTTTCAACGGTAATGATTATTTTTGAGTAATAATAAAAAAAATCAGCCATAATCATTATCTGCATTAAAAACAATGCTAACGGATCAAAGATGCAACCTATTAGACGAGTCGTTGGCGAAATTACTTTTTGTACAATTAAATAATAAATAATTAAAAACTAATAAAATTGATTAAAAAAAAAACTTATGAAATAATTTTTAATAATTTTTTTCGCCTTGGTTGGTTTATCTGGATTTTTTTTATGAGGATATGCAAATATGTTGGTAAAAAACCTCTCAAAAAAGTCATAAATTGCAAGTGAGTTTTATTTTGAGCGAAAAAAAATAAAAATCATAAATAATGATTATTTTTGAGTTGTATTTTTTTTTTGCTCAAAAATAATGATTATGGGTGTATTTTTTAATATTACTCAAAAACAGTCATTACCATTGAAGAAAATCCTTAAAACTCATAATATAATCATTATTGTATAATTTTTATTATAAAACTCATAATGATTACGGTCCCTGCTTAAATTCCTTGACTTACCTTCATTGTAACAAAATTTGGCGAAATGGAGCGTAAAAACTTATAACGAGTTTTTAGAATGTAGATTATCTTTAATCTTAGTTTAGCGCAGTTTGTAACTGGAATACTGCTATTGGAATTTTGTTTATTTTGCTTTATTTCAGTAAAGACCGAAATTCTGAACTAGAAAGAGTTGTACCTGCAAACTTTTGTTAATAAAATTGGAAATGGTGGACAAAATTCGTTGTGGGTTTAGCTAAACCGAGTTTAACTAACATCCCCAAAACTAAACAAATGGCATATGCTGCTGTTTGTGGCAAATTTAAAAAAAAACTTGCCCTAGTTATGGGAATACACTTTACTCATGTAGATACCGCAATGAAATTTTTTAAAACTGATTATTGAAATAGCGTAAAGATACATTTAACAAATGCCTTCTACAAATAAATATAAAAATTAATTGAAAAAAAAAAGAATTACAATTTCGTACAATTTTAAAGATAGCTAAGATTTAAAAATGCAATTTAAACAAAGTTGGTGTAATAATTTTAACATTTTTCGCCGACATTAAAAAATGGAAAGTTCAAAGTTTAATCGTGACCCTAAAATAAATAAAAGCTAGGCTACTTTTAAAAATGTATTATTTGGTAATTTTGTTAATGGAGTATTTTTCAAATGCAATTTTTACCTATAATAATAAACAAATTAGAAACGTATGTTAAACTCATTATAGAGAATTAATTTCAATATATCTTCACTCAGGCATAAAAGTTAGTAGAAAAGTCTGTAAAAGGGTTTCAATTCCACTTTACTATTTGTGTACTAATTTTTAGTACAACATATTTTTTAGTACAATTTTTGCTATTTTCTTTTCACAAATTACTGAATTTTTAACTTCAGCAAAACATTACACTATTTTTTTTGTAAGCCATGTTGCTAAAATTAGCAAAACATTTTGCTAATAGCAAAAAATTATATATTTAAGAACATTTCTTTTGGAATAATTAAAACCTATACATTCTTGCAAAACAAATTGACCAAATATACTATAAGTAGATTATATTTGCATAAAAATAAAGCGTTTAATGCATTCAGGGAAAAACTTTCATCATATTGACGAAATTATTAATCATATTTATAAAGTTTTCAAAAATACGACATAAGTTTTATAAAAATTTAATATAATTTTTTTTTAATTTACCTAAACAAAATCTACACCATTAAACGATTTTTAGTAGAGGAGTATAACTTTAGTAAAATATAACATTGTATATGTAAATTAACCGCCGTAATTTATTTACTATAATTTAATTAATTTTTAAGTTTAAATTGTAATATTGAAGAAAGAAAAAAATAATGAGTGAATAAAGAAGAAGTACATTAAACGATTGGTTGAAATTTTGATTTTCCATTTTTTTTCTCATTTCTTTTTATTCGCAATCTATTTTACAAAAATAATAAGCAAATCTTGTAATATTTCAAAAATAACTTAAAATATCGAGTTCCAATGAACTTAATAAAAATATATTTTACTTTAATGTATTATTTACATATGCATATTTACATAATTATAAAGGGTCAGCCATCTAACATTTTTTCTTTCAACTAGTGCTTATTTCGTGAATGGTAACACTTAGCTCATGTCTGATTTGACAGATAATTAGTTTTATCCTTCCGCTGAACGAATATGGTTGTGTATACGCTTGAACAACGCTGGGAAATATTGCGACATTACTTTGAAAATCATGGTAATGGTGCAGAATGTGTGCGAAAATTCAAATCAGCCGCAGATCTGATGTCGTTTGGACACCTCGGAGCTGCGATTTGACACCGTTGGACTATTATTTGTGGGGTGCCGTCAAAGATAAGTGTTACGCCAACAAGCCAGAGACAATTTACGCTTTAAAGGACAATATTCGTGAAGCCATTGGTGAAATACAGCTGCACACAATCGATAATTCGATAATGTGCTTTAAAATTGGACCGATCGTGTAGGCTACTGCATGGCCAGCCGAGGCAGCCATTTGAATGAAATTATTTTCCATTATTAACCGGAAGGATTGTACTTTCAAATAAAAAAAGAAATTTGAGAAAATATTCAGTAGTTTTTTTTTATAGCATTTTCAAAAAAAAAAAGTTATTTGGCGGACCCTTGATTTATCACTAATCCCTAAAAGGTAGATCAAGTACGTGAAATCTTTTGAGTCTATGTATTTCGTCACTGTCATCTAATAAATTGATAGCTAAAACGTTTGAGTGATTACTTAGTCTATTGAGATATCTTTCGCTGATGTTATTGATTTCGTCTTTAACCGTTGAAATTCCGAGATCATTATGTATATTAGAGTTTTTTACAAACCATGGTGCATTAGATAATAATCGTAATGTTTTTGATTGATATCTTTGAAGAATTTCAATGTTTGAATTGCTGGTAGTTCCCCATAGCTGTAAACCATAAGTTCAAACTGGTATGAGGATTGCTTTGTATAAAATAACTTTGTTTTCTAAGCTTAATTCCGATTTTGGCCCTAACAGCCAAAACATCTTTTTTGTTTTAATTTTCAAATGCTTATTCTTCATATCGATATTTACATTATTACTTGTAGGGATAGATTTTCCAGTCAAAGTTAACCCTGGACAATCACCATGCCTTAATGTAAACTTTACATGAAGTTAAATATATATATTACGAGTATTTGTAATTTGATATTCCAGAAATTATCATTTAGTTAGCAGATTTATTTATACTTATATGAACAAATTCACATTAAAATTAGTTTTTTTTCTATTGAAACGTAAGGACTATTAGAAATTTTTTTTTGGAGGGTGTTTAAATTTACTCTCTTTTGTTAACACCATAGTATATTTTTATTTTAGAAAACTGTAATTTATTTTTTAGCATTTTTTTGTTAAAAAAAATGGTTACATTTTACTTCAAAAATTACATTTTCAATTTTATGATAATGGTTAAGAGTAAATTAATAGTTAGATTAAAACCACTGAAATAAAATTATTTAACATAAAAAAGTAATAAATCTGTGCGACGAAGTTCCTGGGGTAGGAAATAGACATGGGACCGATTTTTTAGAGCGCACAACAAGCCGACATTCTGACTTAAGTGTAAGTCCTCAGGGACTTGAGTAGGATTAGCGAAGCATTTCCCTTCTCCGAATCCTCTTTTGGACCTAAGCTAACCTAAACCTAAACCTAATGAGAATTAATAAAAATCTAATTAAAATAATTTAAAATACACTTAGGAAATAATGTTGGTAAAGACAACTGCAATTGAAGTCAAAAACAAATGAAATTTCATTTAAAGGAAGGACGACTTACATTTCATTAAATGCAACTAACATTGTCATTTGTTTTTTAATGTTCAAAAAATGACTAACATTTGTAGTAAAAATGAACGACATGGTAGTAAAAAATAAACAAACATTTATTTATTTTCATTTTTTAAATATCAAAAAGCAACTGTAAAAAATGAATGTAAAATCATAAAACAGTCATTTGGTGTGAGTTGTTTTTTTAAATGAACTACAAGGTTAGTTAAAAATTTTATTTGTTCTACAAATGACTTACATTTACATGAAAAATAAAGAAACTGTATTACAACACAAACAACTACATATTTTTAAAGCAGAAGTTCCCTGAGTGTATGTATTATTAATACATAAACATTTATAGAAAACAACTACCTACAACAATATTACAAAAACAACAAAAATATGTTTTGAGCGCTAGTATAAAAATATATCAAGCAAATTTCGAATTTAAGCAAATATTTAATTGATTCAATTAATTTTAATTTGATTCAATTATTAATTAATTAATTTACAGCTTTTACAATTTTCATAAAAACCGATTTAATTGAAAAAAGTAGGGCATATTTTTTTCTGTGTACAAAAAAACAGCGATTATTGACTTACATATCTCTAGTTGGTTTGTAAATTCCTTTTAGCGAGTTTAAGTTGAATATTTTTTGGGCGGATTAATAACCTTGGCACAGACATCAGCTTTTGGCGAGTAGTTTTCTGTGAATCCTTTTAGAACCTACTTATGGTTGATTTGGACACATTTACCTTACATTCATCAATTATATGATTGAGACTCTTTATTTAGTTGCTGGCACAGTTGACCCTGTTTTATTTTTACCATAACCTCTAGTATTATTTGCAAAATTTTTTGACAACCACATGTGAAAGGTTTATTTTTCTAGCAATTTCCTGAAAATATAAGCCACCTTTTAAAAACCACTTAGATATGAACCACGCGGCATTTTATTTCAAACTGATTAATCGTTATTGATTATTACAAATTGATTAATCGTTAAGTTTTATTTATTTGTTATTCTTCTTTGATTGCCGTTATATGTAATTATAGTTATAAAAACTAACAAAATACAATTTTTCGCTTAAATCAATTAGGTAATCTCTTAAATTTTACATAAGAGATTAGTTACCAAAATCTTAAAACCAGTTATAAGTTTAAAAAAATGTTTGTAATATTAGAAAAAATAGCAAAAATCATTTGTAATTATAGTAATGCAACGCAGTGTATAACCAAAATTTTGTAAATTGAACAAGTTGATTTTTTGCTTTTCTTATCTTACTAATATTTAGAACAAAAAATTGACAATTTTAGGAGTTATTACTTTAATTATAAAAAGACTAGTGTTTTCAATTCAGTTAATCGATTAACCGATTCGTAGATTAATCACCTCTAGTTCGGTTAATGTTGAAGCAAATAATTTAAAACTGAAATAATTATTCGACTCGAATAATCGTTTGGAAGGGGTCGATCAACCAGTTAATTTTTTTATATGTATTTTTTTTTTTTTTTTTTTTTTTTTTATTTATTTCAAATTTAAGAACCAAGCCTATAAGGCCAAATATGGTTCAAATACTACTCCATTATCAAAAATTACAAATCAAAAGAAAAAAAAAGTATATATATAAAAAAAAAACAATTTCTTAAAACTAAAAAGTTATATAATTAACCTAAATACTAAAAACTAAAGGCCCTAACTAGCTTATAACAGAAATTTATATATAAGAAATTATAGTCAGTGATGGAAACCCTCGTAAAAGAACAGGGGGTAAATTAATCAATTAAAGAGCATCAAAATGTTGTTTAAGTTTACGCTTAAAGGTGGTATCTGTGAATGCAAATAATTTTAAATCTATGGGAAGGATATTCCACACCCTAGTTATACGTACATGAAAAGATCTTTCATATATAGATGAGGATATACGGTGACATATTATCTGAGGGTTTCTACTTGATCTAGAAAATCTAAAATCATCTCTAATGTACTCAGGACAATTTCGCATAACGACCTTTCGAAAAAGTAACAAAATTCTCAATTTAATAAAATTCTCAAAAGAAAATCCAACAAAGTCCATTACAAAGGGAGACACATGATCCCTTAATCTCAGTTTATAAATATATCTAATAATACGGTAAAAAGTAAGATGCAGCCTTCTTAGAACAACACTGTTTGTACCTGAAAATACTTCCATAGCATAAATAATCTGCGACATGAGCAGTGAACTGGCAACATGCTTCCTCACGCGGAGAGGCAAATATAAATCTAATGAATATAACCGTCTAATGGTACTATTAACACGGGAACATATATTTTCCCAAAACCTGCTAATTTTCTTAACTTTGGCTAAAAAAACGTTTAACACTCTCCGAAATATCATGAATTTCTTATAAAATTGAGTAAAAACGATTGTTTGACCTCTAGATAACGTTTTCAAAAAGCTTTAGAAAATAAAATAGATTTAATTTTTTAAAAAATTTAAATTTATTTTTTTTAGGAAAAAGTTAATTTTGTTCTAAATTTATGTCACAACTTGAAGTGTACAAATGGTTGAAAATTTTGTTTCGATAACGGAAAATAGAACCGTATTTGTGCCTGCAGAATTTTCAAAGAAGCTGATGATATTAGTCTGCTAAATTTGATAATTTAGTATAAATAGTATAGGAGGATTGTAAGAACTAATTTGAATGCACAGAGTACCAAATTTTTATCCATTTTGTTCAGGACTATGAATTAAAAAGTTTCAATAAGTTCGCCAACTCTTCATCAGGTGGCGAGCAAGACTTCTAAGACTTATCAACTCGCGCAATTACAGTGTTGCCATGTTTGCAGCCCTTCAGCTTTCCCCATCTTTCACCTCTCTACTATCCCCTTTCCAAAGAAAGCCACACATTAATTAGTCGGAAGAATTTTCTAAAAGTTGCTTCTCTTAAAAAAAAAATAAAAATAATTGCTTAGTTTCCGAGATATAGCCAAACAAATTTGCCAAAAAAAAAAAAACTCCATCTGTACTTGAGACGGACGGCGGATACTCAAAAAAGTAATGATATAAAAACAATAATGGTTTAAATACTCATGAAAAGAATTGTTATGACGAATTGGGATTAGATAAAATTACATAAAAATTAGTTTAAGTTTTACTACACACAGAGAAAAATTTAGCTATTTGCCAACTGAAATTCGGTTATTACGAATTTCAATCTTTTAGTACAACTGAACATTAGTTTTCGCAACAAAGCTCGGTTAATTCAACTGAATTTTAGTTGCAACACAGAAAATATCTATAAATTAGATGTAAATATAATTGTACTAACTGAATTTATAAGTTGTTACCATTAAAATGCACTTTTCAATTCGGTTGGCACTTTATTTCTCTGTGTGTACCTCTTTCACTTTGGACTACCCAACCGATGTATTTTGAAACAATTGCAAACAAAAACCATTAGAGTAAAACCCGACACTGAAACGGGTTATAAAAAAAACCTTCTACAATACGTTCTTTGAAATTCGCATACTTTACTTCAACTGAACAAATCTGAAGGCACTTTCTTTTTAAAGAGTCCTTAGAATACTCCATAAAGAGCCCTGACGTTTATATTTTACAAAAAGAAAGCAGTTCCATGTAAGTTTATATTTTACAAAAAGAAAGCAGTTCCATGTATTTTTATTGATAAATAGCCAAAAAAAAAAAAATACATTTATTTTGCTTTAACCGATTAATCGCCGATTTTGTCGATTAACCGACCCGAATAAACGTCCAATCAATTTAAGCGATTTTTTAAATAATGCCTTAACTACCCAATGGGGAATGAGGAGTCAATTGACCTTAAAGTGACTGGTTAAAGAATGACTTATCACAGGACTGGTATAATTTAATACTGAAGTGTCAATTGTCCTAAAATTACCAATCCTGTGACTGGTAAAGGGAGGACATACCACTTAACCAGAATGCTTATTGACAAGGAAAATCCAGTTGGCCATTGGAAGCTGTTTAGTTTTCGTTTATTTTATACGACATGGCTTTTGCGACAGTCTTTTGGTATGACCCCCTCCTATGACAAAGCCAGTTGTTTAAATATGGTAGGGTTTAGCAGAGGACCCGTCTCTGGCACGAAGGTACCGATCCTGTGCCACACGCAGAACCGGTCCCATTCTCCATAGGGTAGTTAATCGCCTAGTGGGGAAATTGGAAACACTATAAAATATTGATTTCTGACACTTAACGTAACTCTCGCACGCCTTTTTATTTATTTTTATTTTATTTATTAAGTCTATGGAAACAATCCTTACAGACAATATCATAAAATTTGGAAGCTTTACAGAATGATTTTGGTCCATAAGCATTTTGTTTTTATTAAAACATTATAAATCAAGCATATTCTACACTCTAACAAAAGTCTGTTTAAATTTACCCTATTTATAGCAGCAAACTTTTTACCCATTATAATGTCAGTAAATTTAATCTATGTGCGTAAATCGCGAATAATACATACATTGTGTATAATATTTATACACATAATGTGTGTATATTTAGCCCTTCTTATCTAGTAAATGTAAGCATAAAATTCTGTAAAACGAACATATAAATGCTTTAGAATTATTCTTACATTTAAAACGTGGAATGCATTTATAACATTTTTATTAACTACAAGGTGGCGCAAAAATAACTTTTCGATGTTTTTTGGCTGTAATTTAAAAAAAAATGAACAACTTTGATTCTTCTTGTGGATTATTTTTATTTGGTATTTTAATTTTTTTGACATCAAGTCGAGCATATGATGTCATGTAAATGGCCGCCGCCACAGTTGATTGTCATTTGAGCCCTTTTTATGGCATTTTCCATCACTTTGGCCAAAACTTCCGGCGATAGGTCCTCACATTCTTGACGGATATTGTCTTTAAGAGCTGCAAGAGTCTGAGGCTTGTTGACATAAACCCGCGACTTCAAAAAGCCCCACAAAAAGAAGTCTGGAGCGGTCAAATCAGGCGATCTTGCTGGCCAGTGCAAATCGCCAAAACGGGAGATTAGGCGCCCGGGAAATGCATCCTTCAGCATATCGGTTGTGGCACGTGCAGTGTGTGCCGTTGCACCGTCCTGTTGGAACCACATGTTTTCCAATCCCAATTCATCAAGTTGCGGCAAAAAGAACTCGTTGATCATTGCTCTGTAGCGCTCACCAGTCACAGTAACCGTTTGGCCCGCGACGTCTTCGAAGAAAAAAGGTCCGATGACTCCTCCAGCGAAAACAGCACACCATACAGTGACTTTGAGCGGGTGTAATGGCTCTTCGTGGGTTACATGCGGATTTTCAGTGCCCCAGAAGCGTGAATTTTGATTATTTACGTACCCGCTAAGATGGAAATGGGCCTCATCACTCATGATTATTTTTGATGAAAAATCATCTTCCTCTTGGTGGTGATTAAGGATGGCTTGAGCGTATGTTATACGCGATTGGCGGTCAGCAGCTAACAGCTGATGCACCGTCTGGACTTTGTACGGAAACATCTTCAAATCTTGTACCAAAATTCGTTGTAAAGACCGTCGACTGAAACCTATTTGCGTGGCACGTCGTCTGGTCGATGTCGACGGCGCTTCCATGACATTCTCGGCTACAGCAGCAATATTCTCTGCAGAACGGCTACTCCGGGGTCTGCCACGCCTGGCAGCATCTCGTGTTGTGCCAGTCTCTTCGAGGCGAGCGGCTAAACGTCGCAGTGTTTCACCAGTAGGCGTTGGACGGCCAGGAAATCTGCGACGAAATTCACGTTGTGCCAAAGTCACCGACCGATTATTGGTCAAATTAATAGTCACCAATATTCCGCGTTCTGGAGCAGTGTAGCGTAACATTGTTTATTAACGTGTATTTCGCATGTGTTTACTACACAAATGTCAAAACAGAACTGACATTAGGGGCCAATCGCAAAATTTATAGCATTTTCTGATAGGAGGATTACTTTTGCGCCACCTTGTATATCAAAAATGTGCCATAAAAAGTAATGGAATGAATGTTTATAAGAAAATAATTTATATCCTCAATTATCAGCATCACTGCTATTACTTCGTGCCACTCTGGCATTAGAAGTGCAACCAGATCTAGAAATTGATAGAACTAGAGCAATGAACTTTAATCTTTGAAAGTGAACGAATTTTTGACAACATAGTTTGCAGTTGATGATGAGCGTAATTGTTGATGAGTATAGACAAAATAAAAATTTATTAAAAAAAAGTTTTTAAATGTTAATTTTTAAATAATTACTGTATACGCTTGTATATCCGATTTTGCAGAAATGAAATTTAGGTCCAAGAGCAGTTGCATCACTGCTCCAAGAGTAGTTGTATCACGGGATTTTCTAGTTTTTATGCTTTTTAATTTTTTAGATTTTATTTTTTAAATTTTTTATTTGACAAATTCTTAACTACTTTAAAATGTTCGTACATTGTGTGTAAAAAATTTGTATAATCACAAAATACTAAACGTGCGCATAAGATGTGTATATATAAATTAAAAATGCCTATTAATACATTTAATATTTATTCTTGTACACAAAAATGTGTATTCACAAATTTTACACATTTGTGTCTAAATTTATATTAAACATATAAAGCAGTAAAATTAAAGGGAACTTTTAGTGTGTACTTCAATTTTAGAAGTACTAAATTTTTCAAAAATATACTACGGTACTTTTTGAGAAATGTGTATTCACAAATTTCACACATTTTGTGTCTAAATTTATATTAAAAAAAAAAACAACAAACATATAAAGCTCTGAAATTAAATGGAACTTTTAGTGTGTACTTCAATTTTAAAAGTACTAAATTTTTCAATAATATACTGCGGTACTTTCTAAGAAAGCGACACTACTACACTCCCCTTATTGAACACAAAAGGTTATACGCCTTTTCATACAAAGTATGCTTAAAGTATATTTAGATGCTTGAGTTAAGATAATATCATGTTTTTTTTTTCTTCGAAAAATTTACTATAAATATTAATGAAATTACAGAATTTTAATTAGAAGTTCATAAATCGCTTAGCAAAGATATATATAATGTGGTATACATTAGCATTTAGTTTTATAATGATTTCTACTATCGTACAAAGTGAAAAGATGTTGTATACAGAAAGTTTTGAAATGGAATTGATATTAAAGGATTTAACTCACTCGATTACCCAACTGTATGACATGCAAACAATTTTAGTTAGCTATCAGAAAAATATAAATAATTGCGGTGGATTGGATTATTATATAAAAGATCTGCAACGACCGATTATATTAGAAGATCTGCAACAGTCTTGGTATCTTAAAAGATCAATAAATATAAATATCTTAAGTTTAGTATGTTTACAGAAATTGCCTAGAGATTTTAAACAGGAAATGAAATCCTATTTCGAAACACTTCAACATATGAGAACAACCAACATTTTAATATATTTAAATCATAATGAAACCGCTAAGGATTTAATTGTACTGGAAGATTTTTATAAAAATTGTTGGCTTAAAAAATCATTAAATATTATAACAATCTTTAAAGATTTCTATCGAACTTTCAGAGTTTATGCATATAAACCATTTCCAAAATTTAAAATGGATTTGAGAGATCTCAATGATTTGAAAAAGTCCTACTTTCCTAATCGCTTAGATAATGTTCTGGGTTATAATCTGTATACTCTACCCGATCAAGTGGCACCACGTACTGTTTTAACAACAAATAAAAATGGCGATATAATTATGAGAGGTTATGTGGGTCGTTTTATAAATCTTCTGGCGGAATATATAAATGCAACTTTGAAATTTCCATTTCCTGTTAAAAAAGGTGATATATTATTTTATGGTAATTTGCAGACATTAACCGGAAATAATACCATAGATTTGGCGGGCACTTTGGTACCCATAACGAATGGTGACTCTATGGCGTTCACGTCGTATCCCTTCGAATATTCCAACGTATGTTTAATGATACCACTGGCTGAAAATATCCCCCGTAAACGTATATTTTTTTATATGATGAATTATCAAATGTGTTTTATAAGTATATTCAATTTATATCTTTTTACTTTGCTTTTAAATCTGGAACGATTCAATATTAACAAAAGGCGCAATAAAGAATTCATCTACAAAACCAATTATTCAGATTTATTTCTAAATGATGTTGCTTTAAGAGGAATATTGGGACAATCATTTGTTATGTGGTTTAAATCCGGATTTATTATGAAATTAATCTATATTTTACTATCAGTAACTGGTATGTATCTGAGTCTCATATATCAGGCGTATCTTCAAACTTTACTAACACGGCCTTTCAAAGAGAGACAGCTGACATCATTTCAAGATCTTTCTGAAAATAATATATATGCTTTATTTTCCGACAAGGAGGAATCCTATTTCGCAAATTTAACCCCTAAGTTTGCTGCATTACATCACACTATATCGTATGAAGAGTTGAGTTATCTGAGAAGTGTTTTCAATACTTCGTACGCCTATCCCGTCAATAATATAATTTGGGATACACTTTTGCAACAACAGCAAAAAAATTTCGAGAATAGTTTATTTATGTTCTCTCGTGAGGCGTGTTTTTTGGAAAATGCCTATTTAAGTTTTTCTCTGGCGGAAAATTCTATATACAGTCAACCTTTAAATCGTTTGATAATGAAGACTAGAGCTCATGGGTTAATTGATCATTGGTTTAGAACAAATTATATTGATATGTTGGCTGCTGACCAAATCACATTTCATGATTTTAGTGAGAAGGTTAAATATGGTGGACCACTTAAAGTCGAGGATTTTAAATGGGTATTTCTTATGTATGCGGGTATAATGTTTTCCGGAATAGTTATATTTTTATTAGAACTTTTACTTTATAGATTAAAAAAAGTAATAAAAAAATAAAACTTAAAAATATGTATATATATTCTTTAAATGTGTTTTATTTAATTGGATTTAAAAGTTTTATATGGGAAACTTCAGAAATTTACGACGCTTTGAGGTAACATTTTTTTTTTTGTATGACATGCATAATCTTTTGTGTGTATGACATCCGATGTTTAGCGCTTTGGACTGTTACGCAGATGGTCCCGGGTTCGATTCCCGGTGACGGCAACATCAATTTAGAAAAATAATATGAGTATGAGTTTTCTATCCCTCATATGTATAGCAGCTCCCACCTTCGGTGTTCCCATAGCACTTAACCCCACCGAAGTAAAATAATTAATCAGGGCTATGAACCAAAAAGCTTCAATAAGTTCGCCAACTCTCCATCAGGTGGCGAGCAACAACTGTTCTAAGACTTATCATCTCGCGCAATTACAGTGTTGCCATATTTGAAGCCCTTCATCTTTCCCCACCTTTCATCTCTCCACAATCTAATTTCCAAAGAAAGCAACACATAAATAAATAGGAAGAATTTCCTGCGTGTTGCTTCTCTTTTTAAAAAATAAAAATAATAAAAATTCGCGTTAATCACTTATCTTTAACGGTGCAAAAATTATATCGGTTTTTTGTTTCAAGCAAGTTAAAATTATTAAAATTGTTGCTTATATTAAATAAAAGCCACATTAATTTATAGATCTCATTGTATTTATCACATTTCAAAATATATATATATTAAATACTTTTAAATTCGTAAAATTTCAACTTTTAAGGATGCTTTTTGAGGTTATGAAAATTTTGTTTGTTCCATAAAAATTAAAGTCCTTACAATTTTTTAATGTCTTTTCAAATTTTGTATTAAGATCATTAAAATCTTTTAGTTGAAGTATGTTTTGGCGGAATTGATACAGCGCTTTATGCTACGTTTCCAGTGAAGTTGTTTTGGGCGTGTTTTGAAATAAAACATGTTTTGTACATGTTTTCTCATACTTTTTTAACGAAGTATTTACAAAATTTTCTATTATTTCTTGTATTTGAAAAAATTAATTTTGGGGGAGGAAATGTCTGATTTTCCTTCCCCCTTGATCCGCGTCTGCATATATAATAATACATTCTGATACGTAACACAATATGTAATCGTATATGGTGACATATAAGCAATATAATTTAAGACATAATATTATATACTGTAGTATTAAAAATAGTTTTGTGTGTTTTATAAGATATGCTATTATATGGTGCCATATGAATAATGCACTTCAAGATATAATTATGGATTACATTAAGACTAACAATTTAGTTTGAGATATGATTATATATGATCCAACATAATAAGTATTTTCTATGCGTACAAGGAATAAATATATATTGTTACATAAAGGGTGTTTTTTTTAGACAGGTATAGAATTTTAAGTTGGCAACACTTTTTTAACTGGCGTCCATTTTGTCAGCTGTCTAATGATTTATGTTTAGTTTGGTTTGGCATTTCTACATAAATAGACTGCCGCCTGAAGAACGCTTCCAAATTGTGCTAATTTATTTTGAAAATCATGGTTCTGTTCGAAATACGTATCGCACACTACGTCCATTTAACTATGGAACGTTTTCGCACCACGTTTACTCTAAATGATAATATGCATCCACAGAGACGTCGTACAGTGCGTACAGAAGAAGTCATTGCTTCTGTAGAGCGTATCGTAGAGGAAGACTCCAATCAGTCTATCCGCCATCGTGCACAGGAATTGAATATGTGTCCATTCACTGTATGGAAGATTTTGCGGAAAGATCTTGGTTTGCGTGCTTACAAAATCCAACTCGTGCAACAATTGAATCCACACGATCACCTAGCAAGGCGTAGATTCGGTGAATGGGCCCTAAACAAGATTGCTGTTGATCCCGATTTTCATAAGTGAATTTTGTTTAGCGATGAAGCTCACTTTTGGTTAAATGGAGTGATGATAATCCTCAAGCGTATGTTGAGACACCGTTACATCCAGAAAAACTGACTGTTTGGTGTGCTTTTTGGGCTGGTCAGAACGTTACAGTCAATGGTGACCGCTATAGAGTCATGATTACTGACTTTTCCGTTCATCAATTGAAGAACCATGATGTGCAGGATCTGTGGTTTCAACAAGACGGCACATTATGTGACACAGCTTGTGGCACAATTGATTTATTGAAAGAAACGTTTGGTAACCGCATAGTTTCACGTTTCGGACCCGTGAATTGGCCTCCAAGATCGTACGATTTAACGCAGCTCGACTATTTTCTGTGGGCATATGTGAAGTCGCTAGTCTACGCCGATAAGCCCGAAACGATTGACCACTTGTAGGAAAACATTCGCCGCATTATTGCCAATATACGGCCACAAATGTTGGAAAAAGTCATCGAAAATAGAATCTCCAGATTAGACTACGTCCGAGCGAGCCGTGGAGGTCATATGCCAGAAGTCATATTTAAATTATAATGCCAAAAGATTATCTTTCGAATAAAGTAAATTTCATGTCATTTTACAAAAATTCATCTTTGTTTTATTCCATTTCAAAGATCATTATCGTATATTTTAGATTTTTTTTTTTAAATATGTATACTGTAGTGTACTAGGGTGGTAAACGGTTTAAACTTTATGAAAAAGCTTCATAGCTTTAATGTCAATTTTTGATTTACATTTTTTTATTAGTCGCATGAAATTTTTTAATTAATAACATATATTTTTTCATTAAATTCTATGAAAAATTGCATTAATTTAATGAAAAGTTTCAATAGATTAATTTTTAAAGCAAAAATACTTAATTTTTAAAGCAAAAATACAGAGAATTCCCTCAGTGTATAAAAATTTGATATATATATATTAGAGTTCGTTTTAAATTTTTTTTTTATTTTGATTTCTGGATATTATCACTTTTTAGAAGGTTTTTGTATCAATAAAAATAATGGCGTATTTTTTTTTTTTTAATTCCAACTCCTTCCCGTGCGACTCAAATCGCGGATTTTGGGTCCCTTTTCACATACAACAAAAACGGCTAAATATATGTCAAATCGTACTTCAGTATTTGATTCTACGGGAAAACTTAGGTCCATAAGCTTTTTTTTAGTTTTTGGAATGCAACAGAATGCATAATTAGAGTGGTCCAAAAAAATATTTTTTTAAAAAAAAAATTAAAATATTTTTTTTTGTTAAATTTTTTTTTTTTTACAATGAAAAAATACTTACATCTGAGATAAATGGTCCAAAAATTTTAATTTTGTAGTTACCCGTGCAAAAGTTATTAAAGTTTAAAAATTTAATTTTTTAGTGAATACAAAATAATTTAATGGTTTATATAATAATTTATTGGATTTGAGCCGCCTATAGGCACGGGAAGGAGTTGGAATTAAAAAAAAAAAAACGCCATTATTTTTATTGATACAAAAACATTCTAAAAAGTGATAATATCCAAAAATCTATTTTTCAAAATTAACTCTAATATATATATTAATTCTTGTTCTTCTTATTTAGATATCAAAAATGATTCACCTTTAAATTCAAATTTTGAGTTGGTTCATGATCGAAATCATCACATCATGATCGAAATGATCATGATGTAGCTAAAGAAGTGTATTTTGGCCAACTAAATACTTATTAATACATATAATTTCATTCATAACACTTTTGCTTAAAATTTGTTAAATGTTGCTGATTAAAACGACTTCAACAACAACATTAATATCAGCAGCAACACTAAGTAATCGCAACATTATCGTCGTTGTCGTCATCATCATTATGATCATCATTGGCATGATCATTATTGGCATGATCATTATTGGCATGATCATGTTTATTGGTATGATGTGACATACCTTTACAAAATATTTTATACGAGTCTACCATGAACATAGTTTGGTCTTTTATGGTTTTGGCCAACAATAATGATGTTTTGTTTTTGAAACGAAAGGTAGTAAGTAGTCGTCTCAAACAAGTTGTTGCTTCTTCAAATCTTCATTTACCTTGTTGCTTGATGGTGATGATGCCAAGCAACTAACTCTATGTAACAACTACCACTTTTTCATACTAAAACTGAAACTGAAAAAAAAACGACAGACGCCGCTTTGCATTTCCATATATATATATATATATTTTTTTTTTTTTTTTTTTGTTGCTGCTGCTTAAAGTCTTGTGTTGTTCAATGTTGGCTTGACGGAAATTTTGGTTTTAATAAATTTAGTTTAACTTTAGCTTCACTAACGTACGGTCGCGTTTTTTTGGTGTTTTTCAAAAAACACAAAAGGTGTGCAAAAAATTTCAATTTAAAAAAAAAAAACACACAGATTCGAAATTTAAAATTTGACTAGTTATGTGTACTACTCTCCACACACTTCATTTGTACTCATACTCTACTACCAATAACCCAACCATAATAATTGGTGGCAGTGGGCGCGAAAGTAACTTTCATACAGCGTATTACGAGTAGTTTTTTTTATAGTTTTGCTTTTTTGTGTAAAAGAAATAATATTTACATACAATAGTTTAAAAAAAAAAGTAACAAGAGAAAATAATTTGATAAAAAAAAAAACAAATTTTAAACAAGTTTTAAGGATAATTTGTTGTTGCAAACATTTGTTTACTTTTCTTGCAAGTGAATGTTGGCTGAAAAGTGTGTATGAGAGAAAAATAATGAAAAACTTTTTTTTTTTAAATTTGCTAATTTTTTTTTTCAGTTAAAGTACATTTTTTTTTTTTTTGAAAAACCAGTAGTAAATATTGTTTTGTAAAAATTTATATAATATTTATTGTGTTTATCTTTTTTTTATATCCTTTAGCTATAATAACTTGTAATAAACGGTAATTTTACTATTATATTGTCAAACAATAGGAAATTTATTAAATAATAAAAGAAATAGCAAATTCAACATAAATAAATATGAGGATTACACATTTGTTGGTAAGTAGAAAAAAAATGAGTTTTAAGAGCTGTTTAAATTAATGTATAATATTTATCTTCTTAAACTTTAAGACCATTTTCATCATAATAGAAATATTTTATTTGAAAAAAGCAAAAAAAAATAAAAATTTAAAAAAAATCGGGAAAATATTTTATTAGTATTTTGTAGGTTAGAATAGCTTTACCGACAATCTATAGAAAAATAAAAAAAAAATAACTAAGAAATTGATTTTTTGAAAACATATTAACGTAACCAAAACTGAGTTTTTCTAGACGTATGAGTGTGCTGTTATTGCTCATACCTAGTGTAGTCCTTTAATATTTTCTGCAACCGCTACAGGAAAAGACAAATGACCGATTAATGTCAAACTTACTGTACATATTTATTTGTCTACCCTCCACATACTGCTATTAGGGTATATACCAGTTTCCGTTTATAATGCATCGAAATATAGGTATAAGACCCCATAAAGTATATATAGCACACCTAGTTCAAAAGTGACTCAACTCAAAATTTTTAATTTTTCAGAAATCGAAAGTAAATATTTTCAACTTTATACCAATTGAAACATAAAGATAGACACAACTGTTTTTTAGTAACAGTTAACAACAACAAAATACACTGATAATTTTTTTATAGATAAACAAGTGTATTATATGCATAGTTTAAACATATAAAAACGAAAAATTAAAATTTTGAGTTGAGTTGAGTCACTTTTGGACTGGGTGAGCGATATGTTATTGATGCTAATTCAATTTTAAAACGATTTAACGATGTCCTTCAGTCTGTCTGTTTGTCTGTCTGTCCTTCTGTCTGTTGAAATGGCGATCACGGCTCGAAAACGCAATAAAGGCTGCTCATTTTTAGCTAGATTGATGTAAATTTTCCTTAAAAAGTTGGTGTTGAAAATGAGCAAAATCGGTTGAGCAATTCAAAAGTTATGAGTGAAAATGTGAGATACCTTTAAATTGTCCATACAAATTTGTATATAAACTGTACATTAGTACAAATACATAGTAGCGTCTGGTGTATAAAAATAACGTCACATTTTTTCACCAGACGATAAGATGTGAATAATATTTAAAATTCACCTGAAAATTTGATTTCACCTAAAATTTTTTTTAGCGCAAAATTTTTTTTTTTTTTTCACCACAAAACTAGTTTTTCATCTCAAAAATGTTTTATCACTACACAATATCTTTTTTACAGCCAAAAAAGTTTTTCACCTCAAAATTGTGTTTTAAATGTAAAAATCGAAATGAATAACCGCCAAAATTTAAAGGCATTTTTCACGAAATCTGTACAATTGATCAAAAAATTAAGTACACCATTGAGAACATCATGCCCGAAATATAAATAATTGATAGCCAGATCTTTATTTATTTTTAAAAGGTAACGTTTTGTCCTCCTGTGTTCTTGTAGCACTAAGTCTAAAAGTTATGCGAATTGGAGAACTCGGAAAGCGTTTCTTAACGAAAAACAAGAACACCAATATAAACTATTTTTGTATGATTTTTTTATTTGGTACATTAAAATAATAAAAATATGGATTACACAAAGTGATAATAATTTATTAACTCATTAATGACACGTCATAGACCCGCTGGTAGTTTTTTAACCAAACTTTCCAGATATATAGAACCCTGCTTGATTAAGAAGTGTTTGTATTTTTTTTGTCTTAAAGTGCCCTCTAGTGGAAATATTGGCAACCAAAGTGGGTACTTTGCCAGCATATAAATCCTAGACGGTTGAAGATATTTAGAAAATTTAAACTTTGTGAACAAATCTTTATTCAAAAATATATGAAAAGTTGTTTTTTTTAAGTTAACCGATTTTTAAATTGTTTTTGGAAAAAGATCCATTTTTTAAAATTACATTTTTTTCAACTAATTATTTGGCAACTCTGGATAACAGTTTTTCACATTTTTTATTTACGATTGCAATCAAGATGTTAAATAATGTTAAGGGTTTTAAATTCGTTAATTATATTTTTCCAGAAAAAAAATATAGCCGTTTAAATGTACTGGGTCGAAAAAGGAACACTGTGTCAAAAATGAGGTAAAGCAGAAGACACAATAGTTCGAAATTCTGAAAATGCAGTAGTATTTGAAAAACTGATTAGTCCCAAATCACCCCACATTCCTCTATGTCTTGCGACATATATATATTTTCTTAATGTTTGCATGCTGAACATGAATGTTTTAAAAATTTTAAAATCGTAATAACGGTTCTCGAGATATTGCGATTTGATTTTCTATTTAAAAATTGAGTCGTTTTTCTCTATTCGAAACTCTGTCTAAGAATTTTTTGATTTTGCACTCGAATAGTACACAAAATGTACTTTCATTTGACCTTAATTATGTCTGAAATTAAAACTAATATATCGAAGAATATATCGCTCATTTACTTCAAGAACGTCACAACTCAAAAAACATGATTTTTGAGTTAATGACGCATAATTATTCGTTATATCACATATCATATTGTGTAAAAAAGTCGTATTGATATCTTGTATACTCACCTCTTGAGAGAAATTATGTCATTATTTTTTTCTTCAAGGTGAGAGTAAATTGAAAACTTTAAACTCATTTTCTACAAAATCAAAATTTTTGATATTTTTAATTTTTCACGAGCTTCCAACCTCCGTATATTTTTAAAAATAAAGCAAATTAAACATATTAGCTAGATTGATACTAGTATTTCGATCTGGCTAAAGATCTCATCAGAACCCGAAGTTTTAGAAAAGTTAGAGCCTCCATAATAGGCAGAATTTTAACAAAAAACATATTAATCATTAATTTTGCTCCAATCTTGTCTTCTTAGTAATCAAGTGGTTAGGGTCTTTTCCTTTTTGAGATATGACGTTATTGAAGTAAATGAGCGATATGCAATAATAAAAAATTTTAGATAATTTTTAAAAAATTTCTAGAATGAAGGGGAAAACGCCATTTTTGTAATAATCAAAGGTCAAAATCTCGAAAAGCATTGGTCCGATTTCAAAAAATGAAAATGAATAAAATGATTAATGATAAAATATGACAAATAAATAAAATAATGATATGTCGCAAAGCATATATTTTTAAAGCAATTAAATAAAAACGTAAAAAAAAACTTTTAAAAAAAAGCATTAACTTTTGAAAAAAGTACTTTTTTTAATTACTTTTTTTGAAAAGGGACTTTTTTGGAACAAGTTCTTTTTAAAATTTCTTTATTAAAAAAGTCAATATTTTTTTCTCGCATCATTTTATTCGCATCGTTTGCGTTCGCGAAAGAGAAAGAAAGAAAGTTTAACCTGCAGAAGAACTATCTGTTGCACTTGATTGTACTTCCTAGAGTATGTATGTATATATATATCTTGGTAATATCGATGTAATAATGCAACTTCAATTGTAAAAAACACAAACAAAAAACATTTATAAAAATATCAGTTCATGCGGCAGGTTTTTGTTTCATATATGTTTTGCATATATGAAAAATTCTTAAATATATATGAGTCAGTGTATTAAATTTCATTCAAAAAATCATTAAATTTATGAATTGCAGCTTCCGAGCTAACAAACGTGAACTCTATTTTTCATATTCTGACCTCAGAATTTCTCCATCATATCTGGTTTTTGAGATATTTTAACATGAAGTTTAGAAAAACCTGGCATTCGGGACGTTATAACATCAAGTTTTAAGATTTTTTAACAAAATTTATTATGTCATCTGAAATTATTCCCTATTATTTTTAAAACTCCGACTTAACCTTTCCAATATCTTATCAGGTTTTTGAGATATCTTAACATAAAGATAAGAAAACCCGTTTTTTGGCTATATTCGGATGTTATAACATAAATGGTTATTACTTTATCACAAAATTTGTTATGTCATATGAAGTTTCTCGCCATTGTTTTTCAAACTCAGGTTTAACCTTTTTAATATCTTACCATATTCCGAAAAAATCGTCAGTTGAAATTTTTTGATATTTTATTTTTGCATAAATACAACGTACGATTTATTAAAAACGAAATAAGGTATTGGAAAGGTAAACCTGAGCTTTGAACACAATGGCAAGGAATTTCAGATTATAAATCAAATTTTTTGATAAAGTAATAAAACGCAATGTTATAACTTTTCGAATATAGCAAAAAAACGGGTTTTTCAACATTATGGATATGTCGCAAAACCTGAAATACTGAGGTCAGATTCGGACTCGGCGGACCTCAAGATTTGAGGAAATTATGTTTTAGTCATTGGGTATTACTCTCTCTAAACATTTGTAGGCATGTGTAGCAATAACTTTTAAATTTGTTTACAGGTTTTTTTTTTTGGTTTTTTTGGAATCGGAAGTGTTTTCAATGTCAATTCTAGACCACGTGTGTGCAGTTAGTTTTAAAGAGTTAATACAAAAATTAAAACATTTTTGAATAACAAAAATCTTTAGTCATTTTAAAACAAAATCTACACTCATAGAAATAAACCTGTAAAATATCAGAAAAAACTACTAAAAATTACCTTGCCGAAAAAACTGCTAAATTTAGGAGATTTGTTAGCTAAATATTCAATTCATTGGCCCTGAACCCTTCTGTGGCGTACCCAATGGGTATGTCAGAGAGAGTATCAGAAGATGGACGGAGTCGCAGTTTGGGGCCTATTGGGCCAGATCGCCTGGGCAGCGACAGGCGAGGCTGTTTACATCTCCCTCTGGGGAGAGGTCGCGGAAATTTTTGTCTATGACAAGGGGCGAACTAAGGACCGTAACGGGTTACCTCACGGGACACTGTGGCCTTAGGTATCAATTGTACAAGATGGGGCGATCCTCTACGGATACGTGCAGGTTTTTTGAATTGGAACCCTAGACCTCAGAGCATGTTCTCTGCAAATGTCCGAGGCTCTCCGACAGGAGGATGCGTTATTTTGGTAGTCGAATAGTGACGCCATCGCACGTTTGGAACTGTTTAACTGGTATGATAGTTGGCTTCGTAGGGAGCCTGAACCTATAGAAAGTATAGTGCCACTCTAGTCTAATCTAATCTAATAGCTAAATATTAACAAAATTAGAACAGCAAAACAAATCTGTTAACTTTAAAAAATTTTAGTTAGATGCGATGTGAATTTTCGGTAATTGAAAGTAGCATTTTACTCTCAAAAAATTAGCAAAAACTTTTACTAAATATTAGTAGACTCAAAATAGCAAAAAAAAACTTTAATATTAAAAAAATTGTTGATATATTTACCTCAAATTTAGTATATTTATTTTAGCTATATTTACCAGCAAATAACAATTTATTTTGCTATAATTAACAGAAATTTTTGCTAAAAAATTGCAGATAGCTGATTTCATAATTTAAGACATTAATTCACATTAAAAAAAATTAAAAACAAAAACTGCGCAGTCTAATTCAATAAAAAATTTACAATGTAGTTATGATTTTTAGAAAAATATGCTTAATCTTCTCTACCACGCCTATCTCAAACAATTGAAAAATATGTGCATATTAATTATAGTATTAATTGCACACTGTCTAAAAAGACGATGAATAAAAATTCAAAAATCCCCAATAAAACTTCACATATTTCAATGATTTGTTTGTCTACTAATATTTAGTAAATGTGTTTGCTGACTTCAGAAGATTATTTTGTTACCTTCAATTAACTAAAATTTAGCTCAAATAGTTATATCTAAATATTTGTAAATTCAACAGATTTATTTTTGCTATTCGTATATTACTTTTATTTAGTGAAACTTCAGTTAATTTTAGCAGTTTTTTTCTGCAAGGTAATTTTAAGCTAATTTTTAGTAGATTTTTTTTTTTTTGCTATTTTTACACGTTTATTTCTATGAGTGCAGTCATTGGATTTTTGTTGACAGTTGCAGTTGTTTTCAGTGTAATTTTTTTTTATAATTCCCTAAGTATATTTTTTATAATTCCCTAAGTATACGCTTTTTAAAAAGCTAAAATTTTTTTATTACTAAAATACATTATAAAACTTGTCCTGTGGCTATGTCTCAACCCTGAACGTAAAAACCATACGTCAATCTGGTAACATTGTGAAGTAGAGATGGAGGAGATTAGAATAATAACCAAAAATCTAAAAATAGAATATTTGTGTTGTCACTTCTGAGTATAATATACAATAACAGAAAAAGCTAATAGGAAAGAAAACTGCAATTTAGCTGCATTATATTCGAGGCCATACTTGGGTGTGACGCTAAACGGTCACGACTTGGTATTGTTACGTTTGTAATGCAAGATGAGCGCAGGTTTGATTCGTACAGCCGCAATTTGTTGAAAAAATGTATCATATGGAGACAATCTGACAATTATAAGACACAAATAATAATAAAATTTAAATGGAAAATCACTGATGAGCCTGCCCATAAAAATGCAGAAACTAGTCTAGTCTGATTTAGAAATTAAAAGAGAATAACGTTTATTCTTCTTCTTAACCTCAACATTTCTCATTTTTTTTTATAATTCGTTCTTATTTGCATTTAAGTGCATATTTTACAAGCCTACATATTGTATAGTAGTTTTCTGCATAATTTAAGCACATTTTTCGTTTTTTTGGTACATAAAATTCACTTTCTTGGTAATTACACTGTTTCCACAATCCTTTACTGACTCACGCATACATTCGTGCATTCAATTGCATGCATTTATTAGTAAAGCGTATTATGCATACATCTTATAACCCCCAGGTCTAATGATAATATTAATAAATAATTCCTAGAGTGTGCCATGTATTATGCTTTATTAGTTTTTTAATTAATTTTATTTTAAAAATTGTATGTTTTAATTATGCACACATTTTTAGTGGCCATTTTATTAATATTATTGGAATTCCTTTTTGCATGATGTTAACAAGTTTTAAAATTGGATATTGATTTTTAAATTTGACTTAAAAGCAAAAACATAAATAAATATATACATCATTTGGAAGGTTAAAAGTCATCTTAAATTTCAATACATCTTTTAAATCAACATTTAACACATGCCAATAATACAACATAATTATCTTAAATTTCAATACATCTTTTAAATCAACATTTAACACATGCCAATAATACAACATAATTATGAATAATAAAGATTTTTCTTTGGTTTCAATTAATAAAAAAAAACTAACAAAAATTATAAAATAAATAATAAAAAAAAAAATTAAAATTACAAAAATGATGCTTCGATTGCAAACAAAATACTTTCATTTAACCTTCAAAATTGGTTGATTAGTTCGATGTTTTTATTTATTTTTTTATGTGTTTTTATTTTTTTTTTTTTTGGCAATTTAGTCCAATCATTTTAGCCAAACAATAGAAAATAAAGTAACAAAAGCCAACAACAGACTATAAAGTTACTACAAGATCAACCTCATCATTATCATCATCATCATCATCATGAAAAAGAAGATCAAATGTGAATAAACAATTTTGAAATAACAAAAGTCAAAGAATTCAACATGTGTAAAAAATGTTTTAAAAACATTGAAAACTGTTAAGAAAACAAAATCAATGTATTAGAATACAGTGGGCTTATTTAGAAAACATTTTCAATATTTTCAAATACTTTTCAACACTTTCTTAGATTTCACTAAAATTAAGATCTGTGATATAGACAGGTTGCCAAATTTAGCCATTTGTTGGCTAGATTTAGCCATTTTGAGCACGTTTAGCAGGAAAATTTTGAATTTAGCCATAATTTTAGCCATTCTTAGAAAAATGTTAGCAATTTTTGAGGTTTTCATTCATTTAATTTTTTAAAAAATATAATTTTTGAACTGAAAATTATAACAAAATTGGATGCATTTTTTCACACTGTTAAAATTGGAGTAATGATAAGTGTCGATGGAATTTTTAAAAGTTTTGTATGTTTTATGTACTAACGGTTCAAAAATAAATTTCTACACTAAAAAGATCATTTAAAAGCAGTTTTTTTAAAAACGTATAAAATTCGTATTTATTTGCTATAAAAAATACACTCACAATATTGTTACAGTAACTGATTGTAGTTTATTTAAAAAGTATTCAGTAAACTTAGTTTTTCTATATTGTAAAAAATAGAAAAACTGTCTCCGCAGGGAGACAATTCCACATACGGCTGAAAAACGAATTTTCTCTGTAATACGTTGTGCGATTTGCCGGGCTAAAGACAACAAACGGATGAGATGTACTTGACAAGCGGGTAGTGCGAATAGAGGCCCGGTCCCTCGGGATGAGTCATCTTATCTCAGCTGAACACTTCTCATGCTAATATCTATAGAACAAAGTCACACAACCCACATTCCGACGATGCTCCAACGAGTCAATAGAGTTCGAAACCCTACTGTCGTTGATAAGCATCACGCTCTCCGTTGCACGCGATCCAGAAGCCCCAAAATAGACTTTGAAGCACCTGCCCATATATGGGAGTTATATTCCATCTTCGGCCGGATGTAGGTGGTATATATAGTAATGAGATCAGATGGAGTGAAGTATTTCTTACACCGATTTAGAAAACCAAGACACTTGAAAGCTTCTTTCGATACTTGAATGATGTGATCTGTCCAACGGACATCACACTGTATTCTCATGCCCAGAACATCAATAGTATCTGAATCCTCAATAACGATCCCATCCATATACACAGATGACCTAGTTGAGTCCACAGACCTATGGGTCAACATACAACAGTGGGTCGTACGAGCATTAAAATTGACCCTGTTCGCACGACCCCACTCTGAGATTGTCGAAAGGTCATGATTGAGTGTGTCATTCATAATCTGAAAAAAATACTATAATACCAGGGTAAGGAGTTTCAGGCAACTAAAAATAGAAATAGGCGCTTATAATATGCTGCTAAAAACTAAAAATATGCACTAAAAACATGAAAAATATGCACTTAATCTGTACATAACTAAAATATTTAAAACATAAAAAAATATAAAAAAGCTGAATTTGGCATCTTTATTTTCAATAGGTACACATTCTTACGCTTTTCTTAGGATTAATTTAATTTGAATGTTAAAATGATTTTGATCAAATGATAATATAAAAATGCATCCAAACTTTTTTTTTTTTTAACAAATTAAAATAAATTTTTAATTAATGAAAAATTTGCACTAAATAGGACAAAATATGCATTAAAGGTAAAAATATGCAAAAACGTGCAATTGTGATAAAACATGCAACTACAGATCGATGTCATTTTGTTATACATTTTATGATTCGGATAAATATTTAATCTATATAAGATTTAGATTATCGAGAAAAAATATGCATTTGCATGAAATCCCCTTGTCTTATTGATTACAGTTAAATATTCCATCAACTGACAACGACTGAAATTTGTTCGTCATAGGGTGATGTCCACTAATTTGAGGGAATAGAATTAAAACTACTTTTAATTTTTGATGCAAAAATTTAAAAAGTGCGTGCTTAAGTGTCCGCGTGCGATTATGGCATAATACGTTAATGGAAGGTAATTAAATTCTAGAATTTTGATTCATAGGGCAGCTGCTCGAAAATTGTCTGTTAAAGTGAGTTATCGCTAAACGGAATGTCCGCTATTGCCAGGCTTCAATATATTCAGTATTTATTTTTGTATTTTTTAAGCCATTTTTTTAAGAAATTTATCCATTTTTTTGCACAAATTTAGATATTTTTGATAGCCAAGTTTTGACAACACTGGATATTGAGAATAAAATTTAAAAAAATATTGGCCCTAGTGATCTTGAATAATCTTGCTCGTGTAATAATTTATGATAACTTATCGAAATATAAAGTTTTTTTAAATTTTTTGAAATTAAAAGTAATATGAATATTGAGCTAGTATATAAAACTTAGTCTAACAAAAGTAGTAGTTCAAAACTGTTGTCATATTTTTAGTACATCATTCCATAGGTATATATAAATACCTTTCATTTTATAACCAATTTATTTTTATTTAAAACAAATATGAAAAAAACATTAACAACGAATATCGGGTTTGAAAATTATAATATTTCAAAGTCTTTTGAAAGTAATAATTTCAGAGTGCTCCGAAATATGTGGTTTTTTGTTTAAAAGGTAAAAATTATGTCTGTACACTCATTATACACTGCGTTGCAAAACTATAATTACACTTTCATTTCACTAAATTTAGTAAGTTATAAAAAACAGTAGAAGAGTTTAACCATCATAAATGTAAAACTTATGGAAAATTAATAATATTTAACAATTAAACCTTTCATTTGTTTTTATTTTACTATTTAAAAAGGAATAAAAAAATGTATTAGTGTTTCATAACCATAAATGCACTTAATATATAAAAATGTACAAAAATTTAAGAAAAATATTTTAAAGTAGAAGTTTTAATAATGCGTGAACCTCGCTTTTTTAATAACTGCATCTTTTAAATGAAAAACGCTGTATTGACAGTTTTCTGCGTTTGTCTTGTTAGAAAATGAATTCTTCTTCTTTGATATTTTCATTAAATGCCATCAATTTCTCTTCTAATACTGTAATGTACTCAGAAGAATTCATTTTGTTGCTTGGAAATGACAAATCAACCACACCGTTGAAAGAAAAAGCGCCCAAACCATTAAGGATCCATTAAGCGTCCGAAATTTATTTTTGAGAAATATCGTGGTTCCTTACGTGGGTCTCTCCAATAGCTGATAAAACCATCTGGACATCTGAAAATTTCCTTTCACTAGAGTACCCACACTAGTATGTTACTACGCGTACCAGTTTTTGGGCCCTCGTGGCCCCTCCGGCCCCGCCTCCTTAAACGAAAATAGAAAAAAATATTTTTTTATTGTATTTTTTTTTGTTTAGAACGCCCCATAAAGTGCAATTTAGCCCCTTTTTCTGCTATTTTTACAGGTTTATTTCTATGAGTGCAGTTTAATTAATTTGCTATTTTAGACTCCCAGGGATCTCAAATACATAAATCAGTTGGCAGACACATTTTATGGATCTGAAAATAAAATGAATTTCTGAAATCGTTTTAGTACCCACACTAGTATATTACTACACAGAAAGAATTCCTTGGACGAGTTTTAATGAAATTGTTTCACTAAACTAATGAAGTTTTCTTCACAATGTGAATGGAAAATTTCTGAAACTGCATGAAAAATCTTTATGCATTTGAATAAAACTACTTTTAATGAAACTTTTTTATTAGGCATATGAAATTTTTTTAGTAAATAATATGAAATTTTTCATTTAATTTTATGAAAAAATGCATTAATTTAATGAAAAGTTTCAATGGACAAATTCCAGTGACATTTCATAGATCCAATCCAAAGCTTCATTGATATCATGCACATATTGCTCTCTGTGTTTTTGGGTCATGTGGGCCTCCTTCCCCTGAACCGACAATAGAAAAAATTTACTTTTTTAATTCTAGATTAGAATTATTTTAGTAACGGTATTATCTGTTTATGATATAATACTTGCAAAATTATTTATATTTTGCCCCACTGTTTAACATTCATTATTCAATTTTCACAACAAGTCAATAGTGAAGAACGATGATCATAAATTTAATGATCATATTTAAAGATCATTGGCCATTCAAACAACCAAATTGGAATTGACCCAGTTTTTTTAAATTTATGTATTTTTGAAATAAAATAAATATTTTATTTTTAATTTCTTCTTCTATTCATTTAATTAAAAATTTTCTTTTCTTAAATTTTAATTATATTCCAATAACAACAGGTGTCGTTTTACTTTAAGGTCTGTGAAATTAAATTCGACCAAACAAATTTATTTTATATTTGTTTTCAGGCATTATTTTGTATTTTTTGTTCGAAAAGGTGTGCCTTAACGAGTTTCCATTTCAGTTTTATTTGTATGAATTGAATGGATTTTTGTATTTCTGAAGTTGTAACGTTTTTTCAACTTCTTCTTCTTCTTCTTTTTATATTTAGTACGAATGTATTTAAAATTTGAATTAACATTCTTGTCACATGCAAACTGACCATTTGTAATATGATCATAAAAGAAATGCTAGTAGAAAGTTGGGAATTTATATATTGTATTTAAATTAAAAATGAAAAAAAAGAAAAATATGTCTGTGCCATTTTTTTTTTTTTTTGTAACTATTTTTAAGGCAGGAAATACAAAGAAAATATAAAATTTCACCATTATTTGTAAATTTTATTTAATCAATAGACATTCTGAAATAATTGTATTGCGATTTTTAGAATGACTCCTCAATATATTTTAGTTTTTAAAATTCAATTAAGCATTTTACATTATTTGTGTTGCATGACATATTTACCTATGTGGTGTAAATAGACTTATGATTTTTCGCCAACATAAGATACAAACTAAACATTAGGGTGATATTTGTTTAACCTATCAGAGATATTTTTAAAACTGTTTGCCTCTCTAAAGCTAGAAATAACAATTTCTCCTTAATATTGATTTCAAGAAATTTACAAATTTTTACATTCGACAAAAGTCGGCTGAAACTCGAACTTAAATGAATAGAAGAGCACTCCGAACCAGGTTCACTAGGCTGCTTCTTAAAAACACAATTTGATTAATTTCGGGCGGGACAATCCTAGGTTAGATTAAGAATCACAATTCTTTCAACATTTTCAAAAAAAATTGGGGTTTAAATTGAAATATTTTCATAATTTTTTTTTTTTTTTAACTTTAAAAAATAATTTGAATTATTTTTTTTTATACACTCACAATATATTTTCCGTTACCGATTGTAGTTTATTTAAAAAGTAATCCGTAAAGTTTGTTTTTAACTGAATAAACTATTAAAATACAAAGAAACATATTTTTCAACTTTGTTGTCTGTTATTTAAAAAAACAAACTATGAATTAATACGGATTTTCTGTAGCAGTTAATATTTTCGTTTAAAATCTACATGTTTAAAAAAAAATCTACTTGTTTAAAAAAAATCACACAAGAATCACAGTAATCTTTTTTTTAAAAAGTTCTCTCAAACGTTTTTCATATGCATGAACTGGGGATGGTAAATAAATTACTTATTTACATTTTCAGTCCAAAAAGTACCAAAGTGGCCCAGCTGACGATTAAGTGCTTTGTTTCAGTTAATTTTGTTTTACTTTTTTATGTTACTGAGGGTATTCAGCGTGGTTATTTGCACACGATGCAAATTTGCACTTTATCATCCTTGAGCAGTATTGACGGTGCATAATGTGCATATTAGAACAGAGATGGAGTTCCCTCACTGTTCCAAATTTATATGTTAAAGCACATCTATTAGATGACATCTAGGAGCTGAAGAGACAGCATGCTAGAGATAGAGTAAAAACTCTGAGTTTCTTTATTCATGTACAAATAACAAATTTTAATATATATAAAATAAAACGAAAAGTTAGGATTATAATTTTCGCAGTATAGAACATGTGCTAGCTGATTATTTGAATACAAGAAAATTAATTAGCAATATTGTAAAAGTCTAGTGTTTGTTAGGTAAACAAGATAAAGCGCATCAATGTTTAATGTAAAGTTAGTTTGCAACAAATTACCCGTGTTTATGTCATATTGGAAGGTTAGAAAAAATCAAAAAGGTTTTGTGTCTGCACAAGATATGTGTAAAATATTTAATATTGAGTTGGCTACATTGAATGATAATAAAATTGTCAGTAATATGTGCAATAGTATTGCAAGAGTACCTTAACAATTAAATTAAATCAAAAGGTACCAAAATGTTTACAAACGTGCTTTTTACTTTAGTACTAAACCAAATATTTTATTTACCATCACTATAGTTTTTCTTTAGATTTTATTTGTCTTTTATTTTACAAACACATAGTTTTTTAAGTTATTTGCATATTATAGTAAAAGATGAACTCAAAGGTCATCCTTTTTCGTTATGCTGCCATATAAATGTTAGGCGCCATTCGCTCAATTAATTATTATTCAATTAATCTTATTATTTAGTTTTAAAAATAAATCCTAACATATATTATTATGTATATAATACATTATGTAAATAATACATTTTTATTTCTTTTAAATTAAATTTGGTGATAGCTAAAATAAACGACAATCGTTTATTTTTACGTTTTTGGGGGTAAAATTTTGATGGTTAAAATAAAGGAAAATCGTTTATTTTTAAGTTTTGGGAGTTAAATTTTTAATTGTCAAAATAATGGAAAATCTTTTATTTTTATGGATTTTCGGTAATTTTTTGATAGTCAAAAAAAACGAACGTCGTTTATTTTAACGGATTAAGCAATTATTTTTTAATAGTTAAAATAAACGAAAGTACTTTGTTTTTATCGATATTTGTAGTTAGTTTTTTAACAATTAAAAATAATTGGAAATTACTATTGTTTTAAACGAAAAATCAGTAGTCCTGTTTTTAACAACTTTTTCTATAGTTTTAATGTACAAATTCGTTTGTTTCTAACTATAAAATATTGTGAGTGTATTTAACACAAAATACGCAGGACAAAAATATTTAGTTCTTATAAGATTGTTATCCCTTACCATATCACAGTGGGTTATATCACTAAATTTTTTGAAAGAATTCGGCAATTTCTTACTTGCAATGAAATTTTGAAATGAAATCGTTGAACAGGCATAAGAGACGTAATATTGAGTTCACGTTTTGATTTTAAACCTTCCAGAACCGCCGGGGGCGGCAATATGGCCACCCAAAATTGAGAACTTTTCGTATATCAAATTTTGGGTGCTCGTCACTTTTTTTGTTCTTAATCCGATTTTCAAAAATATATTTTTATATTTAATATATTTGCTAGCAGATTAGTAGAGACGAACAATGTTTATATGTATGGCCTATCTCTGATAGTTACCGAGATATTCCCATTGGAAAATGTGAAATTCCAATTTTCACATTTTTTACGTCTCGAATATTTCGGTGGTAACACCGAAAACGGCATTTTTTTCAAAAACCGGCTTTTACAAATAAGGAAAACCCATTTCATCGAGTAATTCGGAGGACGGGTTTTTTTGCCACTTTCTCATCTATTAAATCACTTTCTCATCTATTAAATCAATGCAGTTTTTCATAAAATTTAATTAAAAAGTTTATATTATTTTTTCAAATATTCATACGACTAATGAAAAAGTTTCATTAAAAACAGTTTCGGCTTTTTCATGAGGTTTAAGAAATTTTTCTTTCACATTGTGAAAAAAACTTCAATACTTTAGAGAAAAAATTTTATTAAAATTCTTCGAATGATTAAACGCGATTTTTAAGATTTTACCTCCGGAATGGTTGTTACAATAGTTATTTTCCACAGAAAATGTTGTTAAAAGACTGTAAGCTTTTCTATACGAAAATGTTCTCAGAATGTGAAAGCTTTCAATTGGCAAACTTCTTCAGAATTTACCCAGTTTTTTATTAATACAGAAAATCATTAAATTATGACAAATAAGTGTTACCCTAAAAAATAAATATTTATTTTACACAATGTTACATCTTGCGTATGCAAAAGTTTATATTTGAAGTACAATGCATTAGATACACAGGTACATACGCATACAAACAAAAAATATTAACCCATTCACTACCGACTTCTTGTGTATGGATATATTTCTGTTTTGACTTCAGATTCTTGTTACACTAAAAAAAAATTTTGTAAAGTCAGCAAAAACACTTCGTTGATTAAAAATTAAAAAATCCTTGCTAAAAATTAACAAAATTTTTGCTGAATTTTAGTAGACCGAAAAAAACTCTAAAAATTTTTAGAAAAGGTAATTTTTTGATTTTTTTGCTAAAAATCATAAACATATTTAAGTGATTCTTTTAAAACTAATTTACAATACGTTAAAAAATATAAAAATGTTCATACTCCTAAACACAGAGAAAAATTTTGCTACTTGCCAACTGAAATTCGGTTATTACAACTTAATATCATTTATTACGATTTGCAGACGATTGGCTAAACTTTACATTAGTTTTCACAAAAAAGTTTGAATATTTTAACCGAATTTTAGTTGTAACACCCAAAATATTCAAAAATCTAATGTAAATAACGTTGTACTAACTGAATTTATGAGTTGTTACCATTAATAGACACTTTTCAATTCGGATAGCAATTTATTTCTCAGAACATTGACATGAATTATTGTAATATCTAAAAAAAAATAGAAAAAATTATATATAACATATGCAAAAAATATATTTATATATATCAAATGTTTACATCAATAATTTTCTAAGCGATGCCATCTTTTAAAGGAACGCAAATGCTGTAGATAATTCAGGAAACGAATCGAAAAAATAACAAAATATGACATATACAACCCTTTTTTGCAATAAGAAAAAGGAAACATAAAATACTACCTAAGATGTGTGTCCTTGTCTTTCGGTTTATGCTGACTACCTGAACGTATATTTGTTTGCAATTTGACCACACTATATTATTATAAACATTTGGTTTTCAAATACACATTTAATCTTTATTAAATTTAAATATTTTATTTTGTCTTTTATTTAATTAATAGGCAATTACTTTTACAAGCTTGTGCAATACAAAATTTAAGTTGTTTTAATCCACAATTTTGTTTTTTGTATGAAAAACAGATACAAAAAGCTTCCAAGGAAAACATTAGTAAAACAAGAATGGAGAAAAATTAATGATTAATAGGATTTTTGGTAAATTTCTGATGAGATCTTTAGCCAGATCGAAATACTAGTATCAACCTAGCTAATATGTTTGATTTGCTTTATTTTTGTAAATATATAGTTTGGAAGCTGGTTAAAAATTAAAAATAATCTCGATGTATATAAAAACAAAAAACTAACAAAACTGTAAAAAATTAGTCAAAACAGTATAACTAAAATTTTAGCTGAAATCATAAGTTTTGCAAAAAATTTGCTGAAAAATATTATACCTGATATACAAGACGTTTAACTAACTAATTTTTTTTTTTTGGATTAAAGAAAAAGGTACGGTCTTGTTTACTCCCCCTGTACATTATGTCCTTGTTTTTAATTTAAACAAAACAAGCGCGCAAATAAAAAGGAGAAAACAAAAAACGTATATTGAATATTTACCAAAGGTAGACCTTGCACATAACAAACAAGTTTTCAATTTAGTTTTGATCAATGGTGATAATCTCTAACTTCGAGCTCATATATTAGTTCTCGTTTAGTGAGAAAGCTAGTTTATATGAATGCTTGATGTTTTGCATGGGATTGTCACTTCATTCAAAACGTGTTCTGATTATGGGAACCTAGAAAATTACCGAAATAGATCTATCAACACATTCCTGAAAGTGGTCAATTAATAAATTTGAAAACAAAAACTCTATAGATTATTTGTTAGGACAATATCCGAATGAAGAAATATAGAGTATGGCCTCGAACTTGAATAATTTTCATTTTCATTCCGCAATTAAAGGTCGAAAAAACATAATTTTTAATTTTAATAAAAATTATACCAAACTTGAAAAAGGTTAACATGCATTTCCCCAACCCCTTCAAGCACCAAAAATGTTTCGGAAAATCAAATTTTTAAACTTCTCAGCCCATTTTTAACCCTTTAACATTCGAATAACCACATAAGCTTTATATAATTTTGTTCTGGTCATTCAAAATTTCGATATTCTAGATTTCTTAGTTTACAAGATATACCAAACGACTCTTTTTATCGGAGATAAAGGTTCATAAAAAAATTTTAATTTCTTAACAAATATCGCGAATATATTGCCCTGATAAATGGCCCTATGGGGAATGAGAAGTCAATTGTCCTAAAACTGACTTGTTAAAGAAGGACTTATCACAGGACTGGTATAATTTAATACTGAAGTGGGTTAAGCAGTGTCAATTGTAATAAATTTACCAATCCTGGGACTGGTAAAGGAAGGACACTTAACCGGAATGCTTATTAACAAGAAAAAGCCAGTTGACCAGGATTTTACCCATTGGAAGCTGTTTAGTTTTCGTTTACGACATGGAGCTTTTGCGACAGTCTTGTGGTATACCCATCTTTGGTTAGTCCTGTGGCATGCCACTATGTGGTTTAAAGCAGGACAAATGACCCCCTCCTGTGACAAGCCAATGTTAAAGTTGCCAGTTGTTTCCATACCGTGGGGTTTAGCAGAGGACTGGTCTCTGGCACGAAGGGACCGATCCTGTGGCACACGCAGAACCGGTCCCATTCCCCATATGGAGTTTACCATATAATGATTTGTTTGCAATGAATATATTTAAACAAAAAGATAATATACATTATCAAAATTTTGATATTCATTTAAAAATGTATACACTGTAGTGTACACGGGTAGCTAAAGGGTTAAATTACAATTAACGTGTGGCATGCTTCAGCATTTTTATGTAAATATTTATTTACTGTCTTCTGTATTTCTTTTTTTTTTGGAATAATAATACTTTTTGTTGTTGTTGCTAATATAGTTGTTAACAACTTGTCTATTGGTATGAACATTTAAAATTTTGTTAAAATAATGCAAACAACAAAAAGTTAACAAAGAGGGTGTTTACAGTATGCAGTAACCGTTTGTTTATCCAAATATGTGGACTTAATGCGCTCTACCATTAGAAAAGTCATCCATCACTTAATGGACTATTAAAGTTTTGTATATTTTTATTTGTTATGGAAGGTCGCTATAACGAAATCATCATTGTGACATAATGACACAAAATACATGTTCTACTTTTTTTTTTAGTTTAAGCTTAATCGGTATTAGAATATACACTCAGAATATTATGTAGGTAAAGACCACTGCAAATGTAGTTAAAAACAAATAAAATTTCACTTTAGATTAGATTTTTCTTTATTTCTTTCCAAAAAGTTTACAAAATTTTTCTTAAATTTAAAGATAATTTTATGAACAATAAAAATAATAAAGAAATGTACGGCTTGGTTGTAATTAACCGTCAGCCAGAAAATGGTGTTAAACATAAATAGTTTCAAATACATTATACTTTTTAATTTACTTTTATAAAATTAAAACATTCTTTCACTTAAAGAAAGGACGACTTACATTTCAGTAAATTGAACTTACATTGTCAGTTGTTTTTTAATGTTCAAAAAATGAATAATTTTGTGTATATGCAAGGAATAAATGAAAAAGAAAATCAAAATTTTCCAAAATTTTGAAATTTGGGAATTTTTAATAAAAATACACTTTTTCAAAAAAAGGCCATTTTATTGATTTTTTTTTATACACGAGGTAGTCAACTTTAATAACCTGTAAGTACATGCTGTACTAAAACAGAGTGACCCAATACCAATATTACAAAAGAGTAACACCTCGTTTACAATTTCTAATTTGATTCGTACCGATGGGATCAGTAGTATAAAAGTTTTATATTTATTACAATTATTTTTGCAAAAACCCCACTGTGCTGCAATATTTAATTAGTTATATGTATCCGGAAAAAGGCTCGTTTGACGAATATGTCGATATTCAACACTCTCCAACTCGGAGAGTAATTGAGCGATTCCGTCTAAAATTTTGTGTAATAACTACTACCCAACATTACTGAATTTGGTGCAAGATTCATCCCGAGCCCAAAATATCGATTTTAAAAGTTCGGTCACTCGATATGAAATCCCCCATACATTACAATATATTATTTTTGCTATTTTATAGTGATGATTTTTATTCTGTTAATATTTATAAATTTGAAAATTATTTTAAAAATTGTTGAAAAAATTTTACTTTAAAATTACATGTTAGTTAAACTTGTTAAAATGAACAGAAGCTTAATTAGTGTTTTAAATTTAACCCACAAACCGGCCTGAGATTTTGCAATGAAATCTATACCACTTGTTAAGAGCGAATCCCCAAAACTAATCCATTAAAATAATAAATTAGTCCGCTCCAAAAATTAACCTTTTTGTGCTTTTACTTAAAAAGTTATGACGATTTTCGTTTTTCGAAAAACGCGAAATTAGGCGAAAACGTACCTAAGCTTCAATAAATATTGACTAAACTTAAAGGCTTTGCTAATACTACTTAACAATCTAGCTAACAAATTTCATAAAAATCCGTCCATACAGTCATAAAAATAAACATGTAAAAATAGCAAAAAAAAGCTACTTAGTTAAAAATTGCTAGTGTCCGACCGAACAGTTCGGCCAAAAAACTATATTTTGTCGGTTTTTTGATATCTAGAGGCAATGATGACAAATTTTGGTATTGGAAACATGTTTGTTGAGCCGATTTATTTCTATTTTGTGTATAAAATTTAAGAGAAAAGCCGAAGTTTAGCTATAAAGTTAAAAGTTTGGCCGCCGAACTGTTCGGTCGGACACTAAAAATTGCCTTGCAAAAAAAACTGCTGAAATTAGTTAACTAAATATTAGTAAAATAAGAATAGCAAAAATAAATCTATTGAATTTACAAATATTTAGTTATATTTGAAATAAATAAGTTATATTTGAAATAATTAACAGAATAATTTGATAAAATCAGCAAAAATATTTACTAAATAATAGTAGACAAAAGAAATCAGTAAAAAATGAGAAATTTTTAATGTTTTTTTTTTAATGCAAATAAAAGTCTACCCTTATGATATCAGCAATTTACAATATTTTTACAAAAATTTCTGTTGATTTTAGCAGAATAAACTGTTATTTGCATTCTACAAAATTTGAGGTAAATATAGCAAATATTTTGTTAATATTATAGTTTTTGTTTGCTATTTTGAGTATACAAATATTTAGTAAAAGTTTCTGCTAATTTTTCAGAGTTAAATACTATTAACAAAAACTAAAATTTTGTAAAGCTAACAGATTTATTTTTGCTGTTCTTATTTGATTAATATTTAGCAAAAAAAAAATTTTTCTAAATTTACCAGCTTTTTCTGCATGGTCATTTTTAACAAGTTTTTAGTAGCTTTTTCTGCTATTTTAACAGGTTTATTTCTATGAATGTACGTTTTCAAGTTAAGACGATGTCCTTTACCGGTATCCTTTTGGACTCCTGTCAATTACATCAAAATTAGACCTTGTTTTAAAGTTCAATCTTACTCTGTGCTTATTATCCACAGCCTCTAGTCAATTTAAATATGTTTTCCAAATTTTTCAAAATTGTGTTCATTTAAAAATTTTTTTTTTTTTTATTTTCCAAAATTTTAACTTTAATGCTTTCTCGCTTCCAAACCGTGCCATGCACACAAAAACTTATTTTCACAAAATCTTTTGTAAATTTAGTTTGCTATCGAAGTAGCTTAAATTCTTATTATAAAACACTCATTTGGAGCACTTATGGCGAATTCAAAATACCACGCCTGGTGGGGGATAGCTTATCGGTTAGAGGGTTAAATATTGCAGTTAAATTTAAGGAAACAAAGTTAACACTTTAATGGTCTATAGATTGTATGCACAATAAATTTTTAGCTACTCATAAAAACTTTTAAAAAATAATTTGTTTAACATAAGAACTATTAGCGAAAACGTTCAATACGTAGACGGACGGTTGGTGATGGTCAAAATTATCTTTGCACGTTTTATAATTTTATAATTTCGTAAGTAAGATGAATCATGTTCAATGATTTATTTTATATTTAGTTACAGTATTTTATAGTTTATTGCAACATGTTGCAAAATAAAAATTAAACAAAATAAAAATAATTCATTGAAAATGATTTAAGATACACGCAGCCATTGTACAAATGTTTGTAAACAAATTTACGGGTTTCACTGCAAAGCCAGACCTTTCACTTTCTGTCAATTTTGTGCATCTTTTTTATGGTGGCTTCTTATTTTATATTTTCTTATTTTTTTTTTGTGTAATACATAAGTCAAAAAATTAAAAAAAAAATGTGATTTCTTTATTATTGCCTGTGGTAAAGGTTTTATTTTTAACAATGCAATATTTACAGATATGGGTAAAGCAATGGCAGTGGGCTTATCTTTTCTTTCTTAGAAAGAAAATATTAATATTATTAATAAACGTAATTTATATTTATTCTCAAAAAACAAAAAGATTGAAGGCCTTGCTATTCGGATCTAACCCTAGAATAATTTTGCAAAACGTTCGTTCTTCTCTTAAATTTTACAACAAGAGTTTATGAGAAGATCGTACAAAAAATCACATATTATCAAGGAATATGTAAAGGATTAACAACAATCACAGCGTTTTTCGAGATGTTTGGCGACTTTTGTTGGTTCTTCTCTTAAATTCTACATGTTGGTTCTTCTCTTAAATTTTACGTTCTTCTCTTAAATTTTACAACAAGAGTTTATATTAAGATCGTACAAAAAATCATATATTATCAAGGAATATGTATAGGAGGAACAACAATCGCAGCGTCTTTCGAGATGTTTGGCGGCTTTTGTTGTTGTTGGAATTTGGTCCCAGTTTATATATAAGTTAAAGCGGTTGCAGATACTAGTAACAGAGCAAATAATGCCGTTACCTAGGAATATGGCATATTCCTTGCCGTTACTAGTGTCTACAAACGCTGGAACTTCCATATAAACAGGAACCAACTTTCCACAATAACAGCAGAAAATCAACAACTGCAGAACATCTCGTCAAACGCTAAGATTGTTCTTCATCCTTTACATATTTCTTGGTATTAACTCAAGTACTCTCAAATTATGATGACTAATAACACTGTAAGTTTTTCGACCTAACCTAACCTACGCACAACAAGCCGACATTCTGGCTTAAGTGTAAATCCTCAGGGACTTGAGTTGGATTAGGGAAGCATCTGCCTTCTCCGAATGCTCTTTTCGACCTTATCGAACACTGTAAGTAAAATTTTAACTTTTGAAATGACACACCAAAACCCCGCGACACATAATTTTCTGTCATAGAATCCAGTGGTTTACTCCGTTTTAATAGCTTATGTCAAAATATAAATGGTTATTTCAATTTTATTTTTGCTTTGACTCAATCGATTTTTTGAGTGTATATTGGGTAAAATACATAGAAATCTCTTCTAAGCTAACAAAGATGGCCGTCCACATGCGAACCATATGACATTGACCTAACAAATGTCAGCATAATTTCAATACTACTAAACTGACGTTTCGAATTGTATATAAATGAATTGCATCCTCCTAAAAATGGACGGCCATCATTGTTAGACTTAAGTTTAGACAAATAAAGTCATTTCGAAAAAGATTTTGATGTTGAATTAATGGAAAAATTTAAATGGAAATATCTTTTTAATATGACCTAACCTATTAAAATGGAATATACCACTGAATTCTAATGGCGTTTTCTTTTCTGGCAAAAATGTCACATTTTTTTTGTACTTTTCCTTCAAATTACCTTTTTCAACATTTTCTGCCCTCAAAAAATTTACAGGGTTGGATGTTGCATGTTTTTTTTGGTTTATCAATCTCATGTGTATATATTGCAAAGTTTTTGGCGAGAAAACTCTCACCTTGGTAGCAGAGTGGTAGTGTGCTGGCTTCTGACACAGAAGATCGCGAGTTCGAACCCATATTCGTATCACAGTTTTTTATATTTTTTTTTTTTGTTAAATTTAATTTATGATTTTATTTTAATTTGTTTTTGCTATTTTTTTTTTAATTTTTTTCTTTTTGTAAGTATTTAATAATTTTTTTAATCTGAAATTCGCTTACAAACAAAATTATAAAAAAAAAATTAATTGAAAAAAAAACAAAAATTAATTATTAAAAAAAACATTAAATTTTTTTTAAAGTTTCCTGGGATTCGAGCTAGAACTTTAACAACACTAAAAAACAGATTTGTTTAAATAAATGTAATATGTAATGAAATTGTGTTCTATTCTGATGGTAAAAATGCTTCATTTAATGGGGTGAGGGCAAAATTTGAAAAATGTTGCACATTAAGAAGGCAACACTTTTTTCCAGAAAAGAAAATACCATAAATTTTAAGAAGTATATTTTTTTATTCTTCGTTTTATTCGATTAATCGTCAAAATTTATCCGAATTATTAGTTATTCGAAAATCATGGTTTTCTAATAATTTTCGGTGACGCGAAATGAAACATGTACTGCCTGTCAGTAGATAAAGTCTGCATTAAATTATCCGATGAAAACATTTTTAATTAATAAATAAACATTGCACGTTTTTTTTTAACAAAAAACAAATGATCTTGTTCTTAAATAATCTTGCTCACATCATAGTTTAATAATATATATTAAATATTTAATTGAAAATGAATTTGCTGCATACAAAATTTCGAGTTTTTATAACCCATAATGACAACAAATTTAAATTAATGCCAACTTTCGTGACCAAAATTAAAGAAGAAAAAAAAACGACCAAAGGAAAAAAAAAAACGATTCAATTGCAAATAACACTGAGATGTAAAAAAATTTATGAAATTAAAAAAAAAAAAAAAAATATAAAAATGCCATAAAATTTAGAAAAAAAAATTACTAAAATTTTAAAAAAATTTTGGATATTTTTTCAAACATTATCGATTTTGAATTTTTGGTGATTTTTTCCTTGTTGGCGATTTTTAGTTAAAATTTTAGAATTTTTTTTAATTTTGGTATTCTTTTCCAATTTTGTTTTTTCCCCAAATTTTGGACGCTTTTTTGCAATCTTCATTAAAGTAGTAATAGTATCGATTAAAAATTTTGCTTTAAATTATAAACAGTATTCAAATTATTTTAATTGATACTACAATTTCCTTAATCGGACCGAATTCAATTAAACCTTTATTTAAATAAACAAATATTTCAATTGAAACTCTATCTTAGTTTATTTTCTGAGTAGATTCCTGGCTGGCAAATCCCGTATAAATTTTTTTAAGAGAAATTTGAAGTTTTTAAGAAATCATTTGCCTTATTGTCTTCGAGATTTAAAGTGTTTAAAACTTGATGTCAGATTTGTATTCAGATTCGATATATCTTATAATGGATCCATCATGCTAATATTAAAAATCTGATGTCAGATTTGTATTTACCGATTCAAACACTTCCCAATTCATAGAAAACAAAATCAATCACCTTTAAAACAAATCATCTGCTACACAGAGAGAATTTTTTTGGACGAGTTTTAATAAAAAGTTTCACTAAACTAATGAAGTTTTCTTCACACAGTGAATGAAAAATTTCTTAAACTGTATGAAAAAGCTGCATACTTTTTATGAAACTATTTTCAATGAAACTATTTCATTGGGTGTATGCAATTTTTAATAAATCAAATAAAAATGTTAAAAAAAAATTATGAAATCCTGCTTTGATTCAATGAAGAGGTTCAATGGATGAGTTCCACTTCGTTTATCTAATGCAGAAATTCATAGACATCATGCAGATAATTCTCTCAGTGTATATTAGAGCCTCTATTTTTAATTTGAACAAATGGAAGCATTAAAATTTCGCGGGAAAAAGGATGTTAAAGAAAAAACAAAAACCGGTTTGCTTGAAAAAAGCTGTGACTATAACTTTTGAAGCTGTGACTATAACTTTTGAACTCGATAACCGATTTTACTGATTTTCAATACCAAACTGCTTATAACATCAACAAACTCTTTTACAATATATAAGCAACCCAACTTTCATACTGGCGGAGTATTTCGCGTTTCAACATACAGACTGACATCGTTATGTCGACCTCGCTGTTCATGCTGCTTTCTAAATGCATCTTAAAATTGCATTGGCAACAAAAATTAATTATCTTTTAATTCTTCAAAGTAACATTATTATAGGACTTTTTATGTTTTTAAAAAATTAAAACTGTGATGGATCTAAATGGTTCTCATTTGACCAGTATGCTATAGTGATGCTCCAATCTGTATTGCTTTCAAAAAACTGCATTTAAGACTCTTTTTCGAATTATATGACCACTAAATGCACTTGATATAAAGTGTTGGTATTGTACTGCACAATATAAATCTTCAATATTAATTATATAAATATAAACTCGATGATGATGATGATGATGTTGTATAAATTTTATGGGTTTTTTTCGGTTTTTCTGTGTGTACATTTTCGATGACATTGTGAAACATTATATGGTTTTATTTTTTTGAAATCATTTTATACGGTCATCATTATCATCTTCATCAGCAACGTCCGTCATATATGTTGATTAACTGAAATTTAAATAATGTGATCAGAGTGTGTATGTTTAATTAGTATAAATGATTTGATGTCAACTATTAAAAAATTTTAATTAATTAATAAAACATCCCTCAACGACCTTGTCTTAATGAAGAAGCTGGTTAAACAAAACTGCAGTTATTGTTTTTTTTAATATAGAAAACTAAAATGTTATAAAAGATACATATTTATATAATTAAATAATACATCATCAATATCAAGATCATAACACTGCGTAACACAAAAAATAAAACAAGTCTACTGATCCCCAATATTTTGGTCACGCTGATTTTAATGGCGTACCCAGTTTTTTTTTTTACTTACGGGCCAGGTTTTTTTTTGCATGTCTTAACGAAGGTTTTTATACATAAAATTTAAAAAAAAAAAAACATATTTTCTAATAATTTTATTTTGGTAAATACTTATGAGACTTTCAACAACATTTGGGTATCAAATTTGTTTAATAAGTATGCAGAATTAACAGATAAACCCGCCGTTTTTATCAGGTTTTACTATATTTCACTATTTTTTAAATTTACCATCCCATTACGCAAAGTATCAAAGCATTTCTGTGCATAAGCAAAAAAAAAAAGAAAAATCTGAACAATTATTTTGTGTAAAAATACTAAAAGAAAGCGCGGTTCATGGGAAGAACTCGAAATATCTCTAAAATTTATATGGTAGCATAGCGAAAAAAGAAAACCTATGATTTTATCTTTTAGTATAAGTATCCCAGCAAAAAATAGTGCTTACCCAGAAGCGCTTCCGGAAGGCATTATTTGATAACGAAGTGCTTCCAAAGCAAATAAAGAAGGCATGATTTTTGTTCGCGATGTCCCACTTGGTATGTCTCATTTAAAGCGCTTCTTTCATGTGCTCTTAGAAGCAATAAATTCATGCCTTCTTAGGCACTAAGAAGCGCTTTTTGTATATTGACAACATTAGTGCTTCATGGTATGCATACTTTATTGCTTTATTTTAAGCATTATTCACTGCTTCAAAGAAGGCATTCTGGGAAGCACGACAGAAGTCCTTCCCTAATTTCTTTATAGTGTGCAATTTAGTGAAGCGCTATTTTGGAAGCATACAAATGTAGTTACTGCTTACCAAATCCAGGTTATTTTTTGCTGAGATATAGCTAAAAAATTACATGTACCAAAATTCAGGCAACAACTTTATATTTGAGAAAGTTTGTTTAACAAAAACTTTCAATGCAGTTAATGTCTACGCTCTGAATAATGCTTGTAAATTCACTACTATAATATATGTAAAACTTTATATAACATTAAATAAAATGCCTAAATATAGACATTAAATATAAGCAAATTTATTATCTAAATTTAGGCATTTTGTATGCTAAAATACACATAAAATGTATTGGCAGCAAGAGTTCCTGTAGTCGACCAAAAAAAAAAATTTCTGCTCCTGGACTCGCAACAATCAAATGCTGCGGAAAATTTTTGAATATAAATTCGAATTCCAAAAAAAAAAAAAAAATCCGTGCATACAAAAATTGAAGCTTGTGACCGCTAAATTACTGAAGCAAAATTAAAAAATCTTCCAAAATTAAAATAAACACTTAACATTGAGATTTACTATGATTCTGGAGACTTTATTTTAGTGCTTTTTTTAAATTGTGGAATGATATAAGTTCTCAAAATAAATATGTTGTTTTTTAAAAATGGATTTCTGTGCTTTTAAAGTTAAAGCATTGCGTTGGTAAATAATTATATAAAATTATGAAATTTAAGGCACTCTGTGCGCAAATTTACCTTTGATCCAATTAAATTTTTACACACGATTGTAGTAAATTTGGATTAAATTTTATCACTTTTATTCTAAATTTACGCAACTTAAATTTTTCGTTTACACAACATAGTAAATTTACCCAGTTTATAGTAGGAGTTTAGTTTCCTACTATAAGTTGGGTCAATTTCAATAGAAATCAATAACAGTGTACAAAATATTTTCAAATTTTATTTTAAAAATGTTTACATATTTGTACACACAGAAAAAAATGTAGCTATTTGCCAACTGAAATTCGGTTACTATGACTCAAATTCGGTTATTACGAGTTTCAGACAGTTGGCACAACTTTACATTAGTTTTCACAAGAAAGTTCGGTTAATTCAACAGAATTTTTCTTGCAAACACCCAAAATATTCAGAAATCTAATGTAAATATCGTTTTGCTAACTGAATTTACCATTGTTATCATTAATTCGGTTGGCACTTTAAATCAATTCGGTTGGCACTTTATTTCTCAGTGTGTATGAATTTTAAAATAGGCTTGGAAAATATTTTAGATATTCGCTGTAATGAAAGTTTTTGTTAAACTAACTTTCGCATATATTAATTTTTGGCTGAATTTTGGTACAGGCAACTTTTTAAACTATTTACATACTATACTAAAAATTGAACTCTCCTTTTGGGTTATGCTGGCATATAAATTTTATGCAAACTTTGTTAATGCTGTATATTTATTAATCAAATTTGACACCTAAGTCTCATCAGTATTTGCATTAAAAATTAAGAGAAAACATCTTATTTTTGAAATTTTATGTATAAAAAAAAACTTTGTTAGAACATGCATAATTTTAATGCCAATTTACGAAAATTCTGGGCCATAAGTTAAAGAACTGAGTACGCCATTTAAACCAGTGTGGCCGAAATATTTAGGATGGCTCTATGAAACAAGACCCCAATGAAATAAGTCCCAAATCAAAAATGATATAAGGCCCCAAAAATTTCTAAAAAAAAAATTGGGGTCTTATTTCATTTTTTGGGGCTTTATTTCATTTTTTTTTTTTTGAGACCTTATTTCATAATGAAATAAGGCCCCAATTTGAGAAATGAAATAAGTCCCCAAATAATATTTTTGGGGTGTTATTTCATTTTCTTAAAAATCAAAATTTTTAAGGAATGTAAGCAACCAATCTCATTCAAAGCACGCAGAAAAAACTTTATTTCGCGTAGCCGCCTGCCGCGTTCTACGGAGGAAAAAAATCCCTAAGAGCGGCCGAAGGCCGCCACCCAGAAGAACTTGTTTTTCAAATCAGATGTCGAATCCGTTGAAATCTTATAATTTTAAGACATCAAGTAACATTTATTTGACCTGTCATAACTTTTTATGTCCCAAAATACCAACCAAGATTTATTGTTTTTTAATGATTATTATAAGTCTATTTTATTAAAAATTTTACGTATATATTAGTGTCCAAACGTTAAATAAACAAAAGATAAAAACAATTAATTAGCTGTTTAAATGACAAAGCTATGACTGGTCAAATTATATTACTTATTGTCTTAAAAATAAGATTTTAACGGATTCGACATTGGATTTGTAAAAACAAGTTTTTCTGAGTGAAGGCCTTCGGCCGCTCTTAGGGTTTTTTTCCTTCGTAGAACGCGGCAGGCGGCTACGCGAAATAAAGTTTTTTCTGCGTGCGACACAAAAAACAAACTATCAATTCGTTTAAAATATTTTTTTTATGGTACAAGAAAAATCTTCCAGCGAATATTGTTTAAAATTGTTCTTTAGTGAAATATTTTTAATGTTCATATTTACAGGATTCATTTACTAATTCTTCTTATGTTATTGCCGTCATACAGCTGAGGACTCTATGCAGGTATATACACAAAAACTATGTATTAATTAGGAATAAAGAAATAGGCGCTACGAAATAACCCCCAATGAAATAACCCCCAACGGCCAAAAATGAAATAACCCCAAAAAAAATTGTGTAAAATTGTTTGGGGGTTTTTTCATTTTTTTTTTGGGGATTATTTCATCTTACGGTTTGGAGATTATTTCATTATGAAGCAACCCCCAATGAAATAAAGCCCAAAATTTAAATTCTTTGGAGATTATTTCATATGCAATTATTTTGGGGGTTATTTCATATTTTTTGGGGGATATTTCATTTTGCTAAAAGTGAAATTTTTTTAATATTTGTTAGTTTTTCTGCGTGGCGGCCTGCGTCCGCTCTTAGGGGTTTTCTCCTCCATGGGACGCGGCAGGTGGCTTCGCTGAATAAAGTTTCCCTGCGCGCGTCACACTAGGGAAGATAATGAGACGCGCGCAGGAAAACTGTATTCCGCGAAGCCTCCTGCCGCGTCCTATGGAGGAGAAAACCCCTAAGATCGGCCGCAGGCCGCCACGCAGAAAAACTGAACAGTGTAACAAAAGAATCAAAAATATGAAAACAAAAAATAAAAAAATTTGGGACATATTTCATTTCTTTGGAGCTTATTTCATTGGGGGTTATTTAATTTCTTCCTTTGGGAGTTATTTCATTACGAAACAACCCCCAAATTTTGGGTGTTATTTCATTTTCACCTTTGGGGAATATTTCATTTCTTTTGGGTATTATTTCATTTTTTTTGTTGGGACTTATTTCATTTTTTTTGGGATTTATTTCATTGGGGGTTATTTCATTTTGTCGTTTGGGTGTTATTTCATTGGGGGTTATTTCGTAGCGCCAAAGAAATATTTTTAAGTAATATATAATTTTGTTTTTTTTTTTTAATTGGGGCCTTATTTCATTTTCAAAATGTGGCTTTAATGCATTATGAAATAAAGCCCCAAAAATTCCGGCGTTATTTAATTTTATTTTGGGGTTTCGTTTCATTTGGTTGGGGGTTTATTTCATTTTTTATGGGGTATTGTTTCATAATGAAATAAAGCCCCAAAAAATGGGGCGTTATTTAATTTTTGGTTTGGGGACTTATTTCGTTGGGGTCTTGTTTCATAGAGCCATTTAGGATCAGTGGCCGGTATTCTTGTTTTATTTCTCGTGTTGCGCAGTGTAATTAATATCATATCATGAATAGCATGAAATCAATTAGTGGTTTTTATTTGATTTGCTTAATATTATTAATTGAGTATTGTACACAAGTTTGACTACTTTTACTTTTCATAGGGGAATATGTGTATTTTCTTATGACTTGCAAAAATTTACTTAAAAATTTTACCTCATCATTATTACCACCAAGTTAATAATTATAATTATATCTCAATATTTAAAATTCTTCTGAAAACGATAAAAGTATTTTTTTTTTAAATGTTGTTTTAACTGACCACAGTCACTTTAAAATTTGGTAATCGTCTAAAACTGAAGGAAAATAAAAATTACGGTGTGTGTTTCTTTTTTTTGGGGAGCTGTATGTGTGTTGGAAGTATGATGTGATGTTCAATCTGGTTTAAACTTTCGTTTTCATTTTATATTTGCGGTTGAATAATACAGTGGGAGCAGTAGTCTTTGTTTTTTTTTTTTTGGAGATTTGGATTAAATTTTCTGTGTTTTTAGACTAAAAAGTCTTTTGTGTTTTTTTTTTTGGATCGTGCTTGTCATTTATTACTTCCGCTTTGTAAACAAAACATTAAAAATTTTATGAATATGCTTTAGTTTTAACGTATTTTTCATGTTTTTATCATTTTAAATAAACATTTAACAAAAATGTTGCCAACGAATCCAGTTTTTATATTTAATGGATTAATTTAAAAATTTTAATTTTTGTGTTATCAACTAAAGGAAGTAATTATAATTGGCAAAGGAAATATTGCTATTCATTTTAGTTTATTGATTAGTCTTTAATACAATACAATACAAGGTAAATTTTTGTCACGCTTTGTTTTAATTTTCTGCTGCTAAATATTAATATAATACAGTGGACGAAATAATTATAAGTTCAGCCATGAAGTTGTGAATTTTTTCCAAAAAATATTTGCAGCATTTAGAAGGTGTTGATACCACATAAAAATAACAATAATACTGATTGATAACAATTCCATTTCTTCTTTTTTTGCCTGCGAAGTAAATATAGGGTCAGTGATGTTAAACTATGTTTTTCGTCAACATATTACATTTTTTTTCTTTTTCCTCCTTCGCGTATTTTACAAATTCATTCAATTCATTTTAAGTACAATTTTGTTTTGCAGCGTTCTTTTTGAAACGAAAATATGCAATTTATTTAAAACAGGCATAAATCGATATTTTAAATACAAAAAATATAAACGGAAATAGAACATTTTTTGATTTATTCGATTAACTCGATAAATCGACTAAAATTGTTCGAATTATTTGTTACTCGAAATTGGGAATTTTAATTTATTTCAGAAATGTTGAGGTTAAGAAGAAGAATAAAAGTTTTTCTCTAAAAATTATAAACACTGTTAATTTTTAAATCAGACTAGACTAGTTTCTGCCATTTTATGGACAGACTCATCAGTGATTTTCCATTTAAATTGTATTATTATTTGTTATTTGTGTCTTATAATTATCAGATTGTCTCCATATGATACATTTTTTCAACAACCTGCGGCTGTAAGAATCAAACCTGCGTTCATCTTACATTACAAACGTAACAATACCAAGTTATGACCGTTTAGCGATCACACCCATGTATGGCCTTGAATCTAATGCTACTAAATTGCAGTTTTCTTTCCTATTAGCTTTTTCTGTTATTGTATATTATACTCAGAAGTGACAACACTAACAACACAAATATTCTATTTTTAGATTTTTGGTTATTTTTCTAATCTCCTCCATCTCTATTTCACAATGTTACCAGATTGACGTATGGTTTTTACGTTCAGGGTTGACAACTTTTGCAAATTTTATAATGTATTTTTGCTCTTTGATCAAAATTCATCGATCAATCGAGTAACGTTTAACCGATTGATCACCGCAATCATTACTCATTAACCAATGTGGACCTGCTGTTCCAAATGACTCCAAACTTATTTATTTCAATTTACAGAAAACGTCAAAGCTTTTATTACTACTATTGAATTTTAAGAATATTTATTTTTTAGTGTCCAAAAAACAGCAATTTTTGAGAAATTTTAGAAAAATGTTAAATATCAGAAAATTATTTCAGATTTTTCGGAAGCCAATTGAGACAATTTCAATACTAGTCTAACTTTGAGCAGATACATCTCAGCCACTTCTTATCACATCTGCACGATACAAGGACTATGTTGTTTGTATTAGTGTCTTCTCTTTGCCTTTTTTCCCCTAATTTACATATTTCGTGTATGAATGGCATTTATTATCGCATAGGAATGATTCAGGGCTCATTTTGTATGTACTGGTGTCTAGTTTTTGCCTATGTCCCCTTTGTTTATATATTTGAATTTTAAAATGAGGGTGTTTGAGTTTACAAATTCCATTGTTGGTGCGTACCGTTTCTTCTGTGTACTTAGTTTAACTTTTACCAGCAAATATCTCAGACGTTTTTTATCGCATCGGAATGATCGACACCTTGTTATATTTGTAAGTGTGTATTTTTTTAAACACTGTCGAAAAAAATTGTACACTTTAATGTCAAAACAATTTTTATTGCAATTTCATTTTGAAGCTATGCAAATATTATGAATTTAAATTGAGTTGCAATTGAATTGAAATTTTTACTATAAATCCCTATATTTAATTCAAGTCGATATAGTGCGTTGAATTTTGGAAGAACGTTTAACTTTGTGATTAATTTTCTCAAAAATTATTGTAAAGGTTGGCTCAATTGGCTTCTGAGAAGCTCAATTGTTACTGTGATCATATAAATTGTTTAAATAAAATATTAAAAAGTCCTTTCTCAGGCAGCAACTTCGAAGCGCTCATTTATTATGATTGGAAAAGTTTTCTCAATACTTAAAAAAGCTGTTTCAAACTTACACTCAAAAAAAGTCAGTAAAGTTAGCAAAACATTTTGCTGAGTCCGCAAAATTTTAGTGAGGAGGGTGCTTGCAAAAAAATTGCTAACGTCAGCAATATCTAAATTGAAAAATCCTTGCTTAATGTTAATAAAATGTTTGCTAAATATTGGTAGACCGAAAAAAAAAACTCAAAAAAATTTTAGAAAAATTCTATTTTAGTTAATTTATTTGCTGAAAATCTTAAAATTTGTATGTGATTCTTTTAAATATAATTTGCAATACGTTAGAAAATATAAAAATTTTCATACTCCCACATTGACGACATGAATTAATTTAAAATCTGAAAATTAGAAATAAATATATATAACATAAACAAAATTATCTTTCAACTACTTACATCAATGGTTGTCTAAATATAAAACCCTTTTTATCAAATAAGAAAAACGAAACATAAAAAATTACCTAAGATGTGTGTTCCTGTCATTCGCTATAGTCTGTGTACCTGAACGTATATTTGTTAGCAATTTAACCAAACTACATTAATTATCATTTATCATTGTTAGCGTGCTTTTGTATAAAAAACATATACAAAAATCTTCCATGGTTGATTTTATTATATGTCTTACAAGAGTTGTACTTTTTAGTATCATTTTCTTCGTCTCTACTGCATCCTGACATGCCGTGACATCTACTTGATTATTCGTATGTCTTTCCATCTGGTTGTCGTTCATACTATTAATGTGCTTATCAGCACAATTTTTTTTAGCAAAATTAATTAGTAAAGCATTAGTGAAATATTAATAAAACATTAGTTCAAAACAGTTAAGTGCTGAATAAGTAAAACTAACATTTTAGCTGAAAACACATTTTCAGCTAAAAATTTGCTGAGAAATAGTATACTTCATTTACAAGAAGTTTAACTAATTTTTTTACTAACTTATTTTTTTTTTGAGTGTAATGATAATTTTAAAATTTTATTAAGGACTCGAAAATTAATCAAATTCATTAAAAAATTTTCGATTTTATATATCATTTCTGAGTACAATTGAATAAAATGTTACAACACGTTGGCATATTTTTTTAAATATAAAAACAGAAAGCTTTGTTTTTAACTATTTGACGACCGAACTAAACCGCTAAAGAGTTTTTGACGAAACTTCGTAGAAGCTTGGGTCTATGACTAAAAATAAATTTTGTGCTGCCTTTGGCGCCTTACTGCTCCACAAATATAGTACAAAAATTAAATAATTAATGGGATGTCGCTCCTAAATGTGTTAAGTTTTAATTTCTTGTTTGCCTTAAAGTTATGCGTAATCCAAAAAATTGTTCAAGGACATAAAGGACGAAGCGATTCTAAGATACTGCAGGTGCAGCCGGCTGGACATTTGTAACTAAGTGAAGCGATTCTAAGATACTGCAGGTGCAGCCGGCTGGACATTTGTAACTAAGTGAAATAAAAAACGTGCCATTATTTTTGTAATAGGTAACAAATGTGCAGCGGGCTGGACATGTAAAAAAATGCTAAAATAAGGGTCTAACAATAAAGTTATTGAAAATTTATGTACTTTAACTTGTTTATTGAACTGTTAACAATAAAATTATATATTTTTTTTTTAATTTTTATATATCACAATTGCAAAAATTTAATTAAAATGGTTAAGTGCTTTAAAAAACGTGTTATACGATCACCTGATCACAAATATAAAGCAAAATTTTTTAGAGTGACCAGCTTGCAAAAAAAAATACTGGTTTTTAGTACAAAAAACATGTTCAGTTAGCTGTACAAATGGTCATAAAATTAAAAATAATTTTTGAAAACACGTCTGCAAACGTTTGAAAAATGTCCAGTAGGCTGCACATGAGGAACGAGGAGGTTAAGTAAAAAAATTTAACCAAAATGTACATTAGGGTATCCCAAATTATATTGACATCAAGAATATTATTTAGGAAAAATTCCTTGTAAGCGTGGGAGTTGTTTAGAAGTTATAGAAGAAGAAAAAAGTACTTGAATTGAGTTAGAAAATCTAAATTTTTTAAATTTAGCAACTTAAATTACCCAAAATCAGCATATTCTGAATCATAATGTATATTTAAATACCTGTCAATTTAAAAGATTTTTCTGTTTTCATTTATAACTAGCTTTCAACCTCCGTATATTTAAAGCAAATTTATTATCTTTAGCTTAATTGATTGATAAATAGAAAGTATCAACTTTTTAAATTCTATTGTACAAATCAGATCTCACTTATGTATGTTGTACAGTATAATAATGTTCGCCAAAAAATTTCAATAATTGTTACACATAAAAGAAATACACAAAAAATCAAATAATATCGTATGTAATTACAATTGATTGGTTTAAATCAACAAAAAGAATTATTACTCGTATATAAGATAGCAAGTTTGTTGTTTAAGTCTTTTGTTTTTGACTCAAACAAATACAACTATAATAGTACGAGCAACGTAATCAGACTAATCATAGGTTGTAGATATTTGTTATTTTTTTGTGTTTTTTACATAATCATGAAATTAACAGGATTATAAAGGAAACTTTAACACATTTCCTGTCATTATATATAAAAGCAACATATTTCAACTACTAACCCAATTTAAAATAAAGATTTAATTGAAGATATTTATTTTTGTTTTGAAATTGTTAAGGTATTTCGATTGTTATGAAAAAAGGGGAATTTTTTAAAATTTATATAATTTTAAATATGTAGTTTTTATTAATTAACTATAATTAGCTAAAAAATATGTTTAAATATTAATGTATAACTTTTTAAAACAACTAAAAGAAGAAGAAGAAGAAGTGTTAAATGGTATTTCATTATGTAATAAAGTGAAAACAAATCATCATCATCATCATCATTTTCATCTTCCAAACTAAAATTCATTTAAACATTTATACTAACTATAAATAACTTGTACTAAAATCTTGTTTTTAAAAAGTATCTTTAAACTCATCTTCTTTTACAACACACTTATACGGTCATAAATACTCACACATACACTCTCAGTTTCAATATGATGCAACTTTTATTTTATAAACAAGAAATCCAAAATGTGTCAGACTTTTACATTCATTTTTTTAAAAAAGGATTTATGTTTGACTTTTTAGAAATATTTATTATGTAAATGAATACAATTTTATTTAAATAGTATTACATTCATATGAAGAATTTCAAAAATTTTCGAAACTTTGTGGCAAAATATTTACAAATAGTTTTTTTTTGTGTGACATGAATGGGTATTTGATGTATGCGTTAGCCACTGATTAAGTATGCTAACTCCATCCCCACATAGTGGGGTATTTGAAAAAAATAATGGTAATAAATATGCAACTTCTAAATTTCGAATCTTTGTGGCAAAATATTTACAAATAGTTTTTTTTTTGTGACATGAATGGGTATTTGATGTATGCGTTAGCCACTGATTAAGTATGCTAACTCCATCCCCACAAAGTGGGGTATTTGAAAAAAATAATGGTAATAAATATGAAACTTTTAAACTACGTTAGCCATCTGTATCCGATCAGTATAATTCATATTGGAAATTGTAGAAGAGTTATTAATCTTTTGATATATTGTATATCTCTTGTAAATACGGATCTATATTCTAAAGTAATTTTAATTTAAAAATTAAAATTTGGTTTTTATACAAAAAATACTTTATTATGTTATGGAATTTAAAACAAAAAATTCTTCTTATTGATAATACTTCACAAAATAAGAGACAGTTAACTTTTTTAAATTAGTTCTAATAGTAAGTCGTGAAATAACCTTGAAGTTTAAAATTTAAAAAATGGTAGCAAAATTATAATTTTTGGCCTAAAAAGTACACTTAGAATACAATGTAGTTAAAAACCACTGCCAATGTAGTTAAAAACAAATAAAATTTCACTTGAAGAAAGGACGACTTACATTTCAGTATATTCAACTAACATTGTAATTTGTTTTCAATGTTCAAAAAATGAAGCACAGTTGTAGTAAAAAATTAACCACATATGCAGTAAAAAGTATGCAAGCATTTATTTGTTATATTTTTTAAATAAAACAAACCTACTGTATAAAATGAATGTACAATCATAATACAGTAATTTTACGTAGTTCGTTTTTGTAAATGAACTACAATTGTAGTCAAAACTGAAATTTCTGCTACAAATGACTGTTTTTTTCACTTAAAAATAAAGATTCTGTATTACAACTCAAACAACTACAAACATTTACAGCAGAAGTTCCCTCAATGTATATTTTTTTTCTCTACAATTTTCTTGGAACTTTGTTAAAACTTTGTTAAAAAATCAATATAGTTTCACTAATTTTTGAACATGCACCCTACCTCAGGCATTGGCCGCAAATAACAAACTTTTCATTGATTTCAGATCTTCTTTTGATTTCGGATAATGACACAAAATGTTCTTAATATTTGCATATGCATGTTGATAAATGCATCTTGACATACTGCTTATAAATAAATTCAGGTCAGAGGATTTTTTGAAAAATTACCAATTTTGAAAAGAACATTTTTTTTAACCTTAAAATTACATGTTCTTATTACTGTTTTTATGTATATTTTGAACTTTAATGCTTGAAAAAAATTGTTTAAATATCTTTTACATGCATTAAGATATTAAAAACTGAACTCAAAAACAAAAGCTGTGATTTTTTTTTTAGTTTTTATGGGTTTATTCAAAGTTGTTCAAAGTTTCTTTAATTATTTAAAAACATTACTAAAGGGTCCGCCATATAACGTTTTTTTTTTCAACTAGTGCTTATTTAGCTCATGTCTGATTTGACAGATAATTAGTTTTATCCTTCAGCTGAACGAATATGGTCCGGATGCCAGAAACTGGCATCCTCATCGATAAACCAAAGCGTGAAAAGCCAAAAACAGTGCGTACACCCGAGAATATTGCTGCTGTGGCGGAAAGTGTGCGTGAAGCGCCACCAACATCACTTCACCGTCGTTCTCAACAATTGAACATTTCGGAGTTCAAAAAAAAAGAAAGTTATTTGGCGGACCCTTTATTTAGCAATAGGGCCACATGTACATAAATTAAACGCCAAACAGATTTGTTAGGTATTAAATAAATACCTAAAAATAAAAGATCAGATTGTATTTATTATCATAAACCACAAAATGCGTACAGTATTAGCATTATTGGCTTTGGTAGCCTTTGTCCAAGCCATTTCATTTACAGATGTTATCAAACAGGAATGGCAAACATTTAACTTTTTGAGTGAAGTTGAAGAACGTTTCCGTATGAAAATTTTCAATGAAAATCGTCACAAAATTGCCAAACATAATCAATTGTATGCTCAAGGCAAAGTATCCTTCAAGCTGGGCTTGAATAAATATTCCGATATGTTGCATCATGAATTCAAAGAAACAATGAACGGATACAATCATACCATGCGTAAAGTATTGCGTGCCCAAGGTTTCAGCGGCATAACATATATTCCTCCCGCAAATGTTCAAATACCAAAATCTGTAGACTGGCGTCAACGTGGTGCTGTTACAGCCGTTAAAGATCAAGGTCATTGTGGCTCTTGCTGGGCCTTCTCTAGTACAGTTGCCTTAGAGGGTCAAAATTTCCTCAAGGCTGGAGTTTTAGTTTCATTGAGTGAACAAAATTTAGTGGATTGTTCTACCAAATATGGCAATAATGGTTGTAATGGTGGTTTAATGGACAATGCTTTCCTTTATATCAAAGATAATAGTGGTATTGATACCGAAATATCGTATCCTTATGAAGGTATCGATGATTCTTGCCATTTCACGAAATCTGGCGTAGGTGCTACCGATACTGGTTTTGTTGATATTCCCCAAGGCGATGAAGTAGCTCTGATGCAAGCTGTGGCCACAATGGGTCCCGTCTCTGTGGCCATTGATGCCTCTCACGAATGGTTTCAATTGTATAGCGAAGGTGTTTACAACGAACCCGAGTGTGATGCCCAAAACTTGGATCATGGTGTTTTGGTTGTTGGTTATGGCACAGATAAAACTGGCCTAGACTATTGGTTGGTTAACAATTCATGGAGTACTACCTGGGGTGATCAGGGTTATATTAAAATGGCACGTAATCAAGATAATCAATGTGGTATTGCTACTGCGTCTAGTTATCCCACTGTTTAAATGATAACATAAATCATCACATTTTAATTTTTTTTTGCCACTTTTTTTATATATGAACTTTTATATTAATCCATTTTTTTTTAATTTTATTATTATTCTGTATTAAATATTTTTTGTTTTCAATTTCTTTTTTATTCAAAAAAAAATAAACTTTATTACTTAAGTTTATAGTTACAACAACAAAAAAAAAAACCTAATTAAAACTTCTATGTATCTCATTTTAGTAACAAATTTTAATTTGGCTTCAAATCTCTTAAAAAGTCTAACTATTTTAACGTTATATGTTACCGATCTAAACAAAGACTCATTTTAGCTCAATACTTCATTCACAAATTTATGTTAAAAAAAAAGTTTAGATTATAATAATTATTTTTTCCAGCGAAACAAATAAAATTGTCATTTAATCTTTTTTTAAAAATAAACAATAAATATGTAAAATATGTCAACTTTTACAACCTATAAGTACACCCTATACTGAAACAGGATGAGCCAACCACATTGTTTCAAAATATTAACACCTCTTTTGCAACTTCAAATTTGATTCATACTGATCGGATCAGTAGTTTTCCAGTTCGATTTATTTATTACCATAATTTTTTTTAAATATCCCACTGTGCCGCATTAATCATTTATCTTTAACGGCGCTCATATTATGACGATTTTAAGTTTAAAGCAAATTAAAAAAAATTTTTTGCTTTGATTTAGTTTAAGTTACAGCAATTCATAGATCTCATTGTATTTATCACATTTATAAAAATATAAAAATACACTCAAAAAAATTTGTTGTATATATTGGAACTTGAAAAGAAAATCATGATTATTTTGGAAAACATGAATTTTTTGACGGTTTTGTGATATTTAATTGGGCTTAGGGTTACGTATTTGCAGGAAACCATATTAAATAGGTACTTTTAAATTCGCAAAATTAAAAATGTTATATAAGGAAGATTATTGAGGTTATGCAAATTTTGTTTGATCCATAAAATTTAAAGTCCTTAGCCCTTTCACTACCGACATTTTGTTTGTGGGTATATTTCTATTTTGACTTCAGATTCTTGTTAGGGGTCCTTAAATAAAAAAGAAAAACGTCCGCTCCCCCTCCTACCTGCCAAAAAATGGGTTCGAAAATTGAATTTTTGAAATTTCTCATCTCATTTTTACTACAAAAACATTCGAATAACCAAAAATTCATTGTTTTTTTTTGTTGTTTTCATTAAATGAATCTACATAATAAATTTCGAAATTCTAGCTTTGCTAGTTAAGGAGATCCCACAAACGCCCTTTTTTGGAACACAAAGGCTGATTAAAAAATAGGAGTTTGGTAACAAAAATCGCGACTATATTGCCCCCGTGACCAATATCCTAATGAACATATTTAAACAACAATATAAAGTTTTATTTCCATATCATATTTTTTATATTTTTTTAAAAATGTGTGCATTGTAGTGTACAAGGCTAGTCAAAAAGTTAAAATTTTACGATGCCTTTTCTATTCTAATATTAAGATTAAAATCTTTTATTTGATGTACCTTTTGGCGAAACTAATACAGCGCTTTATTTGTCGCATTATTTGCATATTCTTAATGTATTTGGGTGCGAGATAGTCAAAAAAGTGCTAGAAAAAGCGAAATAAAAAAAGTGCTAAAAAACAGTGCTAGATTTTTGTTATAGTTTTTTGTATTGATATAATAATAACACTGCTCTACGGCCAAACTTTTTTTCTCAAATGTAGTTTTTGAAATATCGCTTTTTTATATTTACTTCACACAATTTTTTTTTTATATACAAATTTTCTTCCTTTCTTAATATTTCAGGACATTTTCAAGCGATTTGTAATTATAATATAAAAATGAGTTCAGTAGAATGTTTAGTTTCCGCATAGTTATCAAATTTAAATTTTTTTTAGCAAAACATAAAATTTATAGCAATAAAACTAAACACGCAAAATTTTCAATTTCCTTGCATTACCGATAAGATATCCTGAAACAAACACCAACATGATTACACTCAAATGAAAGATAATTTTTTGTAGATTTATATTATTAAAAAAAATTTCATACACTCACAATATTTTCTCTGTAAATACTACTGAATATACACATTAAATTAATTGAAAATCATTTAAAAAAGGTCTACTTACTTTTCGTTTAAAACAATTGTATTTTTAAGTTATTTTCAACTGTTGAAATATTAATTGACAAAATCGGTAAAAACAATAGATGGTTTTCGTTTTGTCCATACTCAACATAATATAACAACTTTTTGTTTTAAATAGAAAATTTTAACTGAATATTTTAACTATTTCTGAAAGTCCGCTTTTTTTTTTTTTGTTTATTTTGTTTTATGAATAACAGACAGAAAATTAAAAAATATATTTCTTTAATAACACAAGTTTACAAATTCCGGTCAACTTTTGGCTCAGAGCAGATGAGAACAAATCTTGACGTTATTTGAGGTGCTGAATTCAAATCCGGGTTTCGTTTTTCAAAATTGGTTCTAGTTTGTGAGTTCGCGCATGTTGGCAGCACTGCGCTATCATAATGACAGTCAGCTGTTGGCGTCGCTAGAAACATTATTTAAATTGTATTTTTAAAGTTTTTTTTTGAATTCAAAACGTGTGAAAATGCAAAGACAGAATTGTAAAGTTGATTCAAAGTGTTTTTGTTATGTTTGCGGATGTTATATGATCAGAAAAAGTGGCAAAGTTATTACTAATGTGATCAGAAAGGCATATTTTTATTATTTTGGTTTCTCTGTATCAAACACTCACAAGCCGTGGGTACCGAAATTGTTTTGTAACGCGTGTAGCACAATATTATACAAGTGGTCACGCGGTAAAAAAGTATGTTTTTAATTTTCATTGCCAATGTTATGGAGAGAGCCGAAAAATCATGTAGATGATTGTTACTTTTGCTTGATGAATGTCGTCGGTCTAAATGCAGAAAAACTAGCAAAATATAAATATCCTGAAGTATCATCTGTGTCTAAGCCAGTTCCCCGTTCGAGCAATGATCCTTTGCCAATTTGTCCAGGTACGAGTGCAAATTCCATGGAAACTTCTACTTCATCACCGACGAACAGTGGAAGCGATTTTAACATGTAGGAAAAACAGCAGCATGGCTATCATTTCAAGATGTTGTTCACAACTTTCTCGGTAACCGCAAATCCCCGGATTTCAAGCAGATAATGGACAAGATAATTGCAAGATTGGAGCTCGAATGTCTCTCAAAATACATTTTCTGCATTTCCATCTCGAATTTTTTCCTGAAAATTTGTTTGATACAAGTGACGAGCAAGGAGAGCAATTACACCAAGATTTGGCGAAAATCGAAAAACGATACCAAGGATTTTGGGACGAAGGCATGATGAGCGTTCTGGTGTAATGGTTAGCGCGTTGGACTGTTACACAGATGGTCCCGGGTTCGATTCCCGGTGACGACAACATCAATTTAGAAAAATAATATGTATGAGTTTTCTATAACTTATATGTATCGCTGCTTCGGTGTTCCCATAGCACTTACCCCACCGAAGTAAAATAATGAATCAGGGCTATGAAACAAAAAGCTTCAATAAATTCGCCAACTTAACATCAGGTGGCGAGCACCAACTGTTCTAAGACTTATCTACTCGCGCAATTACAGTGTTGCCATGTTTGAAGCCTTTCATCTTTCACCACCTCTCATCTCTCCACTATCCCCTTTCCAAAGAAAGCAACACATTAATTAATAGGAAGAATTTCCTGAGTGTTGCTTCTCTTTAAAAAAAAAAAAAAAAAAAAAAATGTACAAGCGACTCAGTTCGACTTCTCTTCATTTCTAATTTAACACTTTTTAATGAATAAAATGGAGATTAATTATCAATAATTGTAAAAAATGTGTTTATTTAATATCTCGAAAACCAGTATCAAAAAACGGAGTGCAGATTCGGATTCAGCGCCCTAAATAACCTTCGAAACAGCTTTTGGTTGCTTAGATCCAAAACCGTGTATACTTGCAAATTACAATTACACTGTATATTCCATTGAAACAACTTTACCGATAATTTTTTTAAATAACTATTAAAATTTTATGGAAAAGTTCTTGTGAGTGTAATTTTGGTGTTCATTTTCGAAAAATAAATATATATATACTAAAAATTAGGTGAGTGATGCATATATTGAAACGATATTTTGAAATGTGTCAATGAGACAGATTTGAATTCAGCGTACCTAAGTCTATTAAAAAAAATGTTTTTTAAAGAGAGGTTTTGCAAAATTTTTAAATTTGTTAAGTAGTGTTATTTATAAAAAAAAAAATAAACAAATTCAATAAATATACATTAAATTTTGATTTTAAACTATTTATATTTTAAAGTAAAGCAATGAATTGAAATTCTTACATATATACATAAATATAATAAATATAAAGTTACAGGACAAGGTTTAATGCAACGTTTAATGAAACAGGAGCTCTGTGTCAAAATTATATAAGTAAAAGAATAACACAGTTCCACAAAATTAAAAAAAATTTTATGTATCGGAATTACAATCTATCATTTCTTAAAGACTTGTGGACGTAGATGACGAATATTAAAGTTAGCTTTAGTTAAATACATATTTCGCAAAACACTTTTTTTAGGATATTTAAATTTTTTTGATAAACTTTTTATAAAATTATACAAAATTTAAAATAATAACGCAACTTTTTTTGCTACTTTCAAATAGTATCAACTATGCTCTTTAATTTAAAATAGCACACGCTTTGAAAGGTGCTTAAATACTCACTATGCATCTATTTAAAGTTGAAATTTCTCATTTTTCAGCATTTGATTAATAAAATATCTAAAACGAAAAGAAGATTCAAGTAACCAGTGAACAGCACTGGTTACTTAATTAATGACTCGAGTACTTTCTCTTTTAGTTTAAGAAAAAAATTTGCTTGAACTACAAAAATTCGATAGATTTGTATGCCTTAAAAATATAGAGTCTGTGACAAATTAATTTTAATTAATAAAATTTAGATAAAACACTCAAATATGTTTAACGCATGTTTTTTTAATTAATACCAACCATGTTCCAGTTAATTGAAGTGAGTTTTTTATAAAAAATAACAATTTTTAATGATGCATGTTCAAAAATGTTTTTTTATTTTAACCATAGTAAATACAGAGTGTGCCAACTTCGACTGATTGATTTGAAATGCTTATAACTTTTTTTATTTTTACAGTTTTTTATTTTATGTTTTTTTTTTACTGAAAGTGTATTTTATAATTTTTTTTTAGCTAGGTATGGAAAATGACATCCATTAAATGGCGTCCATTTTACGGTTGGAATTTGATGGCTCTTATCAAGACATTTTGAATTACATTGTACAACGTTTCTGGATACAATTCTGCAATTTCTGTACGAATATTTTGCTTAAGTTGTTGAATATTTTGTGGTTTGTTGGCGTAAACCCGTGCCTTCAAGAAATCCCACAAAAAAGTATCTTGGGCCGTCAAATCTGGGGAACGAGGTGGCCGCGCAAAATCAGCACTTTTTGAAATTATTCGGTCATTAAAAAGTTCTCGCAGAATCGCCATTGTGTCTCTTGAGGTAAGAGCTGTAGCGCTGTAGCTGTATCTACTCATTATCAGCTACCGGGCGTACACAGTTTTCCAACATTGTCCGATATATCACCCCAGAGACAGTTTCCGGTTCCCCAGCTTCACTTTCTAAAAAAAAATATGGACCGATAACTCTATCAGCCATAATTCCACACCAAAACGTACATCTGCGAGAAAGCAATTGGCGCTGATGTACTGCTCTAGGGTTTTGGTTACCCCAAATGCGGTAGTTCTGTTTATTAACATATCCATTTAAATGAAAATGTGCTACTTTGCTCTAAATGAGATTGTTAAAAAAATTGCAATTTTTCGCCCAAGCAAAATTAATCTATTGGCATATTGTAGCCGTTCCGATGCATCCCTTGGCAATAGTTTTTGAGCCTATTGAATTTTAGATTTTTATATGGAAACATCCGCAAAACAACTTTTGGAATGCCCCGTAGCTATGTTCTGGAGATTCCCAATTGAGTAGCACGTCGACGAGTAGACTCAAATGGATCCATGTGGACACTTTCTCGTACAGCACCCACAGCTTCTCCAGTGCGAACAGGTCGAGCAGCAGTTCTTCGTGGTTCATTATGTACTGAACCCTGGTTCTCAAAACGGGTAATTAAGGTTCTTATCATATTTACACTGGGAGCTGTTGCAGTATTAAAATGTTGTCGGTTTTTTCTTTGTGTTGTAACAATTGATCGTTCGGATATATAATAAAATTCCATAATTTTTACACGTTCTTGCATTGAGTTTGAGATGACATTATAAAATTTTATTAAATTGTTTATTACAAGCAAAAAAAAAAATAAATAAAATTAAAAACTGTAAACATAAAAAAGCTGTAAGCATTTGAAATCAGTCGGTCGAAGTTGACCACACAAAATTAATTTTAAAAAAATTTAAAAAATTTTTAGCTTCAGTTTGAATTTTCGGAAAATGTTGATATGAAAGCGATGGTTGTTTTGCTGAAATTACTTAAGTTGAATATATAAATACATCATGTGCAAAAATTTTGCAAATTTAATTAAGGGCTTTTATAATATTCACAGAATATTGGTTTAAATAATAAAAATCAGTCAACACAACTTAACCTTGGTTGTAATAACCGAATTTATTGGTCGTACACTCATAATAATCTATAGGTAAAATACACGAAAACCGTTGTTCATTTTACGAAAGTTTTGGTTATTTTGACATTACGAAAAAATTTGTAGAATATACAAATCACATTTCGTAAAGTTTTGTAAAAACCTTTTTTAAATAAAAATGTGGTGCATACTTTACGGGTTTATTTTAAAATTAAAAAAAAAAATGTAATGGTGCCACCCAGAATCGAACTCACGATTTCAGTGACGTCCTGCTGTGTTGAAGTAGACCCCTCTACCATTTGCACCAAAGTAGCTGATGCAATACAACAAACTAAAAAGGAACTTAAGTCGAAAATATTATGAAATTTTTATGAAAACTAGAAAAATATGCTACAAATATTTAATAAAAAAGGTAAAATGGCAATTAAATATTTTTATTATGTTTATTGAACTTAATAAAATAATATAATTTTTTTTATAAATATATCAAATAATATATTAAAAAACAGAATAAAAAAATAATAATAATAAAAAACTTAAATAACAATTTCAAACTAATTGCATATTATTATTAAATATTTTATCTTTTTAAATATTTGTTTTATTGAATTTCATACTCAACCCGGCAAATAAAGTGGAAGTAGTGTTTTCGGGTCCTCTTTACCTTGTTTTGGGATCCTCTTTATTAAACAAAATACAAAATATCCATTTACATCAAAACACAAAAATAGTAATAATGAAATAAAAAAATAAAACATAGAAATTTAAAAAAACATTAATAAAAAAAAAAATATATAAACTAAAAAAAATAAAATTGTCCTGGCCAGGAGTTGAACTCGCAACCTTCTGATTGCAAATCCGACCTCTAACCACATCAACATCCATATGTAATATTTGTAACATTACAAATTTTTGTAAATATTACGAAATCATGTTTGTATTTTTTACGAAATTTGTAAATTTATATAATTTGTTTTATACAAAAGTTTTGTAATATAAACAAAATGTTGGTACATTCTACGAAAAAAAATTTACGAAAAATATATTTGTATTTTTAAGCATGGATTATTATGAGTGTAGCAGCTAAGATAAATTTTTTTATTCGGTTGACACTTTGATGCAATTTAACTGTGTATATTTCAAAAAGTTTACGCCAATTCCTTATAAGTTTGAGATGTTCGTATCCCGTTATTACTAAACCTACACTCATAGAAATAAACCTAAAAAATAGCAAAAAAGCTACTAAAAATTAGTTAAAAGTGAGCTTGCTGAAAAAACGGTTAAAATTAGCAGATTTCTTTACTAAATATTAGTAACATAAGATTAGCAAAAATAAATTTGTTGAATTTACAAATATTCAGTTATATTTGAGCTAAATTTTTGTTAATTGAAAGCAACAAAATAATCTGCTATAATCAGGAAAAACTTTTACTGAATATTAGTAGACAAAGAAATCATTATAAAATGTAAAATTTTTAAAGTTTTTTTAATGCAAATAAAAGTCTGCCCTTATGAAAAAATTTCGGTTGCTTTTAGCAAAATAAACTGTTATTTGCATTCCACCAAATTTGAGGTAACTATAGCAAGAATTTTGTTAATATTACAGTTATTGTTTGCTATTTTTAGTCTACAAATATTTAGTAAAAGTTTTTGCTAATTTTACAAAGTAAAATGCTTTTTTCAATTAACTAAAATTCACATCGAATATAACTTAAATTTTGTAAAGTTAATGGATGTATATTTGCTGTTCTTATTTTATTAGGACTTACACTTAGAATACTATGTAGGTAAAGACCACTGCAATTGTAGTTGAAAATAAATGAAATTTCACTTAAAGAAAGAACGACTTACATTTCAGTAAATTCAACTAACATTGTCATTTGATTCTTAATGTTCAAAAAAATTAACCACTATTGAAGTAAAAAATAAAAAAACATTTATTTTTTTAATTTTTTTAAATAACAAAATAAAAAAAAACTACTGTAAAAAATGAACTTAAAATCATAAAACAGTCATTTGATGTGGTTTGTTTTTTAAATTAACTACAAGATTTAATTTGTTCTACAAATGACTGACATTTACATTAAAAATAAACAAACTGTATTACAACCCAAACAACTACATATTTTTAAAGCAGAAGTTCCCTGAGTGTAGCAAAAAAATCTGCTAAATTTAGCAGTTTCTGCCAGGTTATTTTTAACTAATGTTTAGTAGCCTTTTCTGCTATTTTTACAGGTTTATTTCTTTGAGTGAGTTGCTGTCTAAGATTACTGTTCTCAAAACTCGATTATTTAAACTGTGCAAAAATCGTATGGAAAAATATGCAAAAGTTTAAAAATCGGAAAATGTTGATGTTACTTAGAAACCACCATACAACTTTTCAAGAAGCGATATAGAAATTACTTTTTTAGCAAATGTATCTCCCACGAATTTTGAATTAAAGATACAAACTATGAACAATAAAATTAATGAAAAAACTCTTTTAAGTTTCAAGTAATATTTTTAATTTTTAGACTTTTAAATGGCCACCAATTCTTTAAGTAAAGACTTTTTAAAGTGAAAATTTGGAAGCATCAAAAATCAGTTTCAACTGGTGTCGAACATTTATGAAATAGCTCATATGTAGGTTTTGTTTGTTTTCGGTTTTTAATAAAATTCCATTCTACTTTTGCAGTTTAAATTTGTGCGAATTTATATAGAAATGCATAATAATTAATCACTATAAGACTTGCGTACTTGTCAGTCTGTCTGTATGTACTTCAAGTCTTTTATTTTAAAGTTTTTGTGAACATGTCATAACATGTTAACAACCCAGACTTTGTGGTGTCATAATATTAACATTTTTTAGTTGTTAATGTTTTCTTCTAGGTTTTGCATTCATATTTAAACAATTGCTGGTTTCATTTGTTGTTTTTTAACATTTGTTGTATACATTTAAGATTTGTTGTATTAACCCTTTGACTACCATTGTATACTCCAGTGCATACATTTTTAAAATAATATACAAAATTTGATAATGCAATAGAACTTTATATTTCGGTTTAAATATGTTCATTAGGATATTGGTCATTGAAACAAAAAAAATCATGGTATGCATAAACTGCTCATTAGGGCAATATAGTCGCGATATTTGCTAAAGAAAAAAGTTGAGCTTAGAGTATCTCCTAAACAAGCAAAGCTAAAATATCGAAATTTGGCACGTAGACGCATTTAATGACCGGTACTAAATCTAGCAAAGCACTTTTGATTACTCGAATGCTATAGTGGTTAAAATGTGCTTAGAATGTTATAGTGGAGAATGGATTGAGAAGTTCCAAAAATTCGATTTTCGAACGCATTTTTTTGTGGTCAGGAAGGTGGTGGGGGCACATTTGTAAGTATTTTTCTTTATAATTTAAGGACCACTAACAAGATTCTGAATTCGAAAAAGACAAACGGACCAACGCTGGCAAAGCACATTAGCTAGTGGTACAAGTGCTGGCAACAAGTGCTTTGCCAATCCCAAAATGATAACATCATTAGACAAAAGATCTGTCTGTTCAAAAAGTGTTAGATAAGCACTGGGGACACAAAATTTCTAACGTTCGCAAAATAGTGGTAAAACCACGAATTAGGTGGTCTAAAAATTTGTTTTCCAAAATAGAATAAAAAAAAGTTCACACATAATTGTTTTAGTTCCGCCGGTATTCGAACCCTGGCCACAACATTGGCAGCCGACAGCTCTAACCACTGACCTAACAACACTTATAATACTTGATAGCTTAAAATCTAAGTAAATGATAACTGCTGGATAAAAATTGGCTGCTTAAATATGTTAGCACTGACATAAGGTTTGATGGAAGCACCTTGCCAAAGTTTGGAAAACAAAAAAAAAAATCTTGGTCTTAAAAGAGCTTTTATAGAAACAAAAAAAAAAAAATATATAAAAATTTTATATGAAAAAATGATTAAAAAGTATAAAAAAAATCACAAAAAAATGTTTGCCTGAAACCGGGCTCGAACTCGAAAGCTTCCCACTACAAACTTTTTTAAACAAAGCTTCATCATTTTTTTAAAATAAACAAACGCTTTACACCAGTGGTTAGAATTTTGAGCCGTTAGTAATTTCTGACTAAATATCACTCGGAAAATACTTTTTTCCAAGGTTGGTCTCAGCTAATTCTTGGCCAATGATTTTTTCTGGAAACGCTGGTAAAGCATCTTTAACAACTGTTCTGCCAGTAGTTTATTTAAAATTTCTCGATTAGACAGTTGTATACCAGTTCTTGATTTTTTGTACCACAGTTTCTGACTGGTTACATACAAAAAAAATCGGTAGTAAAAGGGTTAAGTTCTCAGGTTATCAGTTTCATAAATACCTGTACTATACTACAATTAGTAGTTTAATATTGTTACTATTGTTATTTGTTGTAATTTTTTTATTCAATTTTGTTATATTTCAAATGTTATGATCCATTTTTTGATATGCATTTGTTATGGGTATCTTTACAAATCTTTCATGGTGAGATTAATTTATTGTTGTTGAAGATAATTGCTTTAGTACATTTCATTAATTGTGAGAATAAAATATTGAAATTTGCATTTAATTTGAAGTAGTCTTGAGCCACAATATTAAAGTATTTTTGCATTAGTTCGGGGTTGAGAGTTTAAATTTTTTACACCAAAAACAATACGTCCTATTGTAAAACTGCTTCACAGTGGGACAATTTTTGGAAATAATTCAGCCATTTATTACTAAGAAGTCGATTTGCAATGAAATTTGAAGCAGACATGATATCGAGCATAAGTTTTGAACCTTCCCGACCACCCGGGGGTGGCAATATGACCACCCAAAATAGAGAACTTTTTGCATATAAAATTTTGATTTCTCGCTATATTTTGTTTCTAATCCGAAAAAATTAATATTTTTTAAATCGGCTAGTAATGACTAACAAAAAACATGCTTACTCATAGAAATAAAAACAGAAAAAGCCACTAAAAATTAGTTAAAAATTAACTTGCAGAGTCTGTAAAGTCATCAATATTTTTGCTGGGGGGATCCTAGCAGCAAAATTGCTAATATCAGCAAAAGCGTTAGTAAACTCAGGAAAATTTTTGCTGAATTTAGCAAAAATATGTTTAGCACATTTTGAAAAGTGATTTACCTAGCGGTAAACTGGAATTTTTTGCTAAACATTAATAAAATAAATAAAATAAAACTTTTAACAAGTTTGATATAATTTGTATTAATTGCAATTGTCTGAAAAAGACGTTTATATTCAAACTCAAACAAAAATCAAAAACTTTGCTCTCGGGCAATTCCTTAACTACGTAAGCGCCATCTATCGAATATACAAAGAATATATCACATGATGCCACATTCGCTTACAGCATATGGGAAAACAGTGGACATTAGAGTGAGGTAAGTTTCTAAAAATAGAACTGTTGTGTTGTTGGAGTTGTACTTCTGAGATTATGTATGCAAGAACAAAAACACCGTGTAATGAATAAAACTAGTTTTAATCACAACAAAACTCGACCTGACGATAGATCAGTGCGCTAAAGCGCTCTGTCTTACGTGTAGTGCGAGTGTATGTGGCATTAGAAATCAGTTTATCTATACCACGGTCAGTGATTGCACAGAAAATTTCATATAGACGCAATCGAACAAATAAAAACATAACAAAAATTACATTATTGAAAAAAAAGAAAAAAAAAAACAGAGTCACTGAAGAAGGTTTTGAAAATTTACAATGTAGTTATGATTTTTAGAAAATACACTCATTCGTCTCTATCACGCCTTTCACAATTAATTTTTTTTTGTTTTTTCGACCTTTAAACTCGATCAAAAACTCTACAGGTTATTTGTTAGGACAATATCCTAATAAGGAAATATAGAGTATGGCCTCGAAATTGAATAATTTTCATTTTAATTTCATAAAACTGTTAACATTAAAAAGTTTTTGTTATATTCGATTGGAATTTTAGTTAATAGAAATAGAAATTTACTCTTCTAAAATTTTTAAAAACTTTTACTAAATATTTGTACACTCAGCAAAAACCAGAAATTAGTTTAATCAATTTTAATCCAATGAAACAGTTTCATCAATATTTATGAAACATTTCATAATCAACAGGAATGATGATAATGATAATGATCATATCATGGTCTCTATGAACTTTTTTCTACACAAAAATAATGAAATATCTTCAAATACAAAATATCCTTCATATATATAGTGAAACATTTTATAAATATGATGAAATTGATATTTTTGTTTTTAATGTTTCATAAATAATATGAAAGACTACATTGACCGAAAATCTATGAAACATGTCATAAATATGATGAAACTTTTCCTATGAGTAGACAATGTAGACTAAAACCCGCAAACAAAACTATAGTATCAACAAAATGTTTGCTACATATATTTACCATAAATTTAGTAAAATGAAAGTCAACAAAAAATTTAGCTAACAAATTTTTTTTGCTGATTTTAGATTAATATTATAATTTCAATAAACTAAAATTAAGTTACAATATAACTCAATATTTGTAGATTCAACAGATTTTATTTTGCTTTTCTTATCTTACTTATATTTAGAAAAAAAAACTGCTAATTTTAGACGTTTTTTCTGCAACGTCAAATTTAACTAATTTTTAGTAGTTTTAACACAAATGTTTACTAATTTTTTTCTACTAAAACACGTAGTTTATTAACTTATTTATTTTTAGTAAATTGTTTCTGCCTCATTTTTAGTAAATTTTTGTTATACTTTCTATAAAAGAAAATAAACGAAATTTAAATACAACTGCTAGCGTATGAGTGATTTTAATTGTCAAGGCTTTTTTTCAAAATCAAGATTTTTTTGGTGATTGCCAAGAATTTTGCAAATTTTAAGCTGACAACTAGTGTCCGACCGAAAAGTTCGGCCAGAAAATGCATTTGGTCTGTATTCGGTATTTTAAAGCATTATGGACAAATTTGGAGGATGGAAAAATGTTTAGTGGGCTGATTAGATGCTATTTTGAGTGTCAAATTTGAGGAAAAGTCCGTAGTTAAGCAAAGAATTCACTGTTCGGCATCAGAAAGTTCGGCCAAATTGAAAATAGTTCGGCGGCCGAACTTTTAACTTTATAGCTAAACTTCGGCTTTTCTGTTAAATTTTATACACAAAATCGAATTAAATCGGCTCAACAAACATGTTTCCAATAACAAAATTTGCCATCATTGCCTCTAGATATCAAAAAACCGACAAAATATAGTTTTTTGGCCGAACTTTTCGGTCGGACACTACTGGCAACCCTAGCCCGGGTGGTCAACATTTTTGACTACACTCTGGAAAAAAGCTTCATCATATTTAAGAAAAACCTCAAAATAATGAAGAAAAACTTCATTGATTTTCGTCCAATGATGGAAGCTGTTTCATAAAAGAGCAAATTGATGACAGGCTTCTTCATACTTATGAAATGTTTCATAAATAATGGGGTTTTATAACTTTTTATGAAGTGATTTATAAATGTTATGTAACATTTCATTAATATGATGAAGCTATTTCATAAGAAACCTTTCATAAATATTATGAAAAATTTTCATAAATTATAAAACAAATTTTTAAAATTTGTCCCTGAATTTGTTTATATAAATTACAAAAACGATATAAATTGCAGATCCTAAATTATTTTTAATATTAAAGTTTTTATAAAAAAATATCTTCAAAAGTTCGAAAATTTGAATCAAATTAATAAATAAAACACGTTTTCAATTTTGAAAGATTAAATTATTTAAATACTTTACTAATTATGTTTAATGTAAATTATGTTCAAATTATTATGTATTCGTGCTTACGTCTCGAATATCTCAGAATCGCGAGCAGCTGAAAGTTTTCTGAGACCAGATATACGAAGAAGTTATTACACTGAGAGAGTTATTTGCATGATTTCAATGAATTGTCACTAGAACTCGTCCATTGAAACTTTTCATTAAATTAATGCAGTTTTTCATCAAGTTTAATAAAAAATTTCATATTGATTATTAAAATTTTAATACGACAAATAAAAAAGTTTCATTAAAAATAGTTTCATTAAAACTATGAAGCTTTTTCATGAATTTTAAGAATTTTACTTTATTAGCTTAGTGAAAAAATTAAAACTCTAAAAGAAATTCTCTATGTGTATGAAGCAAAAATTTCATTTGTATCACTTAGTAATTACAACATCAAATAAGTACTGTACATAGCTCATTTCCATTAAAAAATAAACATTGTTGTATATAGCTCAATCTAATTTCGCAGAAAGCCAGTGTTAGAATGATATTTTAAATTTGAAATTAATACAATATAATGACACCTACGACAGTAAACATTATGGCATCAAAACCTCCCCAGTCAAAACAGATAAACGGACCACCGATGGCCAGGCACTTTATCACTTTATCCCAAGATGATAACGATCATTAGACATAAAGTCCTTCTGTTCAAAATTTACAAATTTACAATTTTGTTGGTTCCGCCGAGATTTGAAAGCTGGCTGCCAGATTGGCAGCAGACAGCTCTAACCACTGAAATAACGAGGCATATACTTAATACTTTAATATGGCAGCACTGGCTGAAGGAAGAAAACAACGTGCTAACGTTGGGAAATCACACAAAAATGTGATCTTAAAAGAGCTTTTCCAGCAAAAAAAAAAAAACAATTTTATATAAAAAAAATATTAAAAAGTATAAAAACATCACAACAAAATTTTTACATGAAACCGGGCTCAAACTCGAAACCTTCCGATTACAAACTTTTTTTAACAAAGTATCATCATTTTTATAAAATAAATGCTTTACCAGTGTTAGACATTTGTTGGTAATTTCTGACAGGAGGGCACTGTGAAAACACTTTTTTCCAACGTTGGTATAGTGATCTCAATCAATGCTTTGACAATGATTTTTCTGTAGGCAACTGAAGTAGTTGTAAAACAAATACTGGCAAAACGATTTTTCGAAACTCTATTAAAGCATCTTAAGCAAGTGTTCTGCCAGTAGTTTATTTACAATTCCTCGGTTCCAGTGTTATGCCAGTGTTATGCCAGTGCTTGATTTTTTGTACCACTGGCAGTTTCTGAATGGGTCATTTCCTAAAAAAAAATGTAGATAGCTCCGTTTGAGTATAAGACAACGATATTCTGTATAACGTCTACAACCCTAAATAAGGTCATAATGTGTTGTCAACATGAATTAATTTTGTTGCTTATTAATTACTGTCCGTCCACATTCAACAAGTGATAAGAAATACAATACATAATATTGTATTAACAAACACTAAAATTTGCATACCAATACATAACAATTTGTATCTTTTTTACAAAATATTTTCTACATAATTTTCAAATTCCTCATTCAAACGAGTATTGTTAAATATATTTCAATATGAATAAATTTTATGGACAGGTGCCAAATTATTTCAATGCGTAGTGTCTTTTTAACACATTATATTATTTATTTGTTCGGTATTTAAAATTTAAATAAATAAAGAAAACTTTCACCCATTGTTTACAGAAAATGAAGTTTAAGATTTTTTAATAAAATGGATAAGCTAAAATTAAACTAGTTTTTAATAGCAAAATTAACATATTTGTTGTTTGGCTTAATGAATAATTAGTACAAATTTAGGCAGAAATACATAATACCCAACAAAGGCCAACTAACTACCTACCAACCATAAATAACACATGGCGATGATGATGGCGATCACGATCACGATGAAGATTACCAGGGAGCGGAAGTTCATGCAAATGCATGTTTTTGTTGGCGTTAGGTAATAGCACCCAAAACCATAAAGCCCAAAATTACATGTCATATCGCCCCTTATGTTGCTGTAAGATTTTTTGGCCAATATGGCATCGGGTTTGGTCAATGTGTCATTTTTTTTTAATTAACTCCCAAATTTTTATTCAAAAATGCCCAATATGAAGGATATAGTTACTAAATGCTTTTAGAATAAAGTAAACATTTGTTCACTTTTATTTTTAAAATCTTTAACAAACAAAACTTTTGGAAATATTTCTAATATTCAAAGGTCGAGGAAATTAGGTTCTCTATATAGTCCATAACTTTTCCAAATAAACTCGTAGTGGATGGACTTAAAGATACAGGGTTCAAGAAGAGTTCAGAAATATATTCGATGCCAGTGTGTCTCGCGTTCTTCGAATTTGTGTGTAGACTAACTCTGTTTATCTATTAAGAACGAAAAAAACATGTTTGTATAAATAATGAAAATTTGTTTTTGTTCCTTATGTATTTTTGACGAAAGTAAACGTCAATTTCTACCATTTCGAAATAGATAAACAAGCTCTAAGCTTTTTGCAATATATACAATTACTTCACCAAACTGCGATAAAGGTATTGGAAGCGTTGTGACCTGCCGTGTGGCACACGACTCGCTAGACGCGAATCAGATTCCAGCGCTTCTAATACGTGAATTGTACTTTAATCTCTTACCCTTCGCAAATCTTTTTAAATATTTTTCGTATTCCGCTTGAAGCATTAGTTTCACTATGAAGTAGTGTCCGACCGAAAAGTTCGGCCAAAAAACTTTATTTGGTACGTTTTTTGGTATCTAGAGGAAATGAGGATACATTTTGGTATGGGAAACATGTTTGTTGAGCCGAGTTAATTCGATTTTGTGAAGCTCCGAAGCTTAGAAGTTAAAAGTTCTGCTGTCCAACTATTTTCGATTTGGCCGAACTTTTGGAGGCCGAACAGTAAATTCATTGCTAAACTATGGACTTTTCTTTAAATTTTACTTTCAAAATCGCATTTAATCAGCCAAATAAACATTTTTCCATTCGCCTAATTTGTTTATACACACAGAGAAATAACGTGCCAACCGAAGTTAAACGTGTATTTTAATGGTAACAACTTATTAATTCAGTTAGTACAACTATATTTACATTAGATTTCTAAATATTTTGGGGTTTATAACTAAAATTCAGTTGAATTTGTTGTGAAAACTAATGTTTAGTTGTAGCAACCGACTGATATTCGTAATAACCGAATTTGAGTCGTAGTAACCGAATTTCAGTTAGCAAATAACTGAATTTTTTTCTGTGTGTAATGCTTTAAAATACTGAATACCGACCAAATGCATTTTCTGTCCGAACTGTTCGGTAGGACACTACTAAGAAGTACAATGGGGCTTCTACATTGTTCCTTCATATTATTTATTGCTTTTAGTTCATAAAATTAAATTTCTTGAGTTGTATGACTGGCGTGTGGTAACATAAAGCATATATTAGGACGTAACAGAGGACATAACTCTTGAAAATTTGTTGGACATACGTCCTATATCTATACAAAAAATATTTGAATGTGTATGCTAAATGTGTTTGTGTTAAAAGAAGAAAAAGAAAAGTTTGACATCTATGAAATCTATGATATAAAATTAAAATTTTTTATATAATGTTTACCGGCAAAATTGAATGTTATCAAACTTATAATATTCACGACCACACTATAGTAAAGAATGCACAAATACTGTTTGAAAACGGTTTCACAGTATTGTGTTTTTGGCAATTGCTTGATTTAATCAATTGTCATATTACCAAAAAAAAAACTTTTAGGCATTTGGTCAATATGACATTTTCGTATGCCCAATTTTAGACAATATACTAGTTTTATAGGCTACATGACATTTGGGCTTTATGGTTTTGGGCGCTATTACATAACGCCATGTTTTTTTCCTTAAGTCTGAGAACAGGCTAAACAAAATATCTTTGCTAATCAAAGAGTTTGCCTTAAAATGGCATCAATTTGTTAGTGCATATTTTTGCATATTTTGCTAAAAATGAATATTTTTGCAGTCAGAAAGTGGTAAATGGTCCCCCAAATAACTTTTTTTTTTTTGAAAATGCTATAAAAAAAAACTACTGAATATTTTCTCAAATTTCTTTTTTTATTTGAAAGTACAAATGGCTGCCTCGGCTGGCCATGCAGTAGCCTACACGATCGGTCCAATTTTTAAGCACATTATCGATTGTGTGCAGCTGTATTTCACCAATGGCTTCACGAATATTGTCCTTTAAAGCGTCAATTGTCTCTGGCTTGTTGGCGTAACTTATCTTTGACGGCAACCCACAAATAATATTCCAACGGTGTCAAATCGCAGCTCCGAGGTGGCAAAACGACATCAGCTCTGCGGCTGATAATGCGATCTTCAAAAACAGGGCGCAAATCATCGAGTGTAGCTTCGGCTGTGTGGCACTTAGCGCCGTCCTGTTGAAACCAAATGTTGCCAATATCCTCCTCTTCAATTTTTGTGAACAAAAATTCGTTCAACATGGCCCGATAACGATCGCAATTGACTGTAACGGCCACTCCTTGCTCATTTTCGAAGAAAAATGGCCCAATTATACCTCTGGATAAAAATCCGCAAAAAACAGTGACTCGTTTTGGGTGTATCGGCGCACATTCTGCAACATTACCATGATTTTCAAAGTAATGTCGCAATATTTCCCAGCGTTGTTCAAGGGTATACACAACCATATTCGTTCAGCGGAAGGATAAAACTAATTATCTGTGAAATCAGACATGAGCTAAGTGTAACCATTCACGAAATAAGCACTAGTAAAAAAAAAAACGGTAGATGGCGGACGCTTTACAAGTGCTTGCAACATTTACTTTAACAATCCCAAAATGATACCAACATTAAACAAAAGGTCTGTCATCTCAAAAGTCTCGGACAAGCACAGTTTTCATAAAAACTTAAGCCAGCACTGGCTTAAGTTTTTATGAAAACAACTTGCCGACGTTGGGAAAACAAAAAAAAGTTGATCTTAAAAAAGATTTTTCAGAAACAAAAAAATCAATTTTTTATGAAAAAAAAATATTAAAAAGTATAAAAAAAAATCACAAAAAAAAAATTTGTTTGCCTTAAACCGGGCTCGAACTCGGAACCTTCCGACTACAAACTTTTTTAAACAAAGCATCATCATTTTTTTATAAAATAAACGCTTTACCAGTGGTAAGACTTTTAAGCAATTGCTTTTTTACGACCAGATAGCACACCAATTCTTTGCTAACGATTTTTTTGTAGACCAAATACTGGCAAAACACTTTATTGAAGCGCTGTTAAAGCGTCTTAAACAAGTGTTCTGCCAGTAGTTTTTTTACATTTCCTAGGTGAGCCAGTGGTATAAAATTTGCTTTCTGACTGGATACTACTAGTGGGTAACTTTAAATGAATATTTTGATTGCTTATTTTTACTTATTTTGCTTTAAATGCATATTTTTAGTGCATAATTTTTCTTATTTTGCATAGTTATATATATTTTTTTCTAAGTTTTCTTTAAAAAATCACTTTTACTACTTACCAACTAGCATATAGGCTAAAGAGGATAAAAGCTGCGCGAGCTCTTATAAGCGTTCTCTTTCATGTTATATGTAAGCTTGGATTAATAGATACAGGTTTTAATATTAAACAACACAAATTAACATTAAAATTAAATTAAAATTGTTTAAAAACATAACAAATTAAGAGATTAAAAAAAAAAAAATGTAGGTGCATATGTTTTTATTTTTTAGTGCATATTTTACGATTCGTCATGCATATTATAGGCGCCTAAAACACTATTTTTAATTCGTGAAGTTCCTGTCTCTGATGAGTGCTATCATGATTTGTGTAGGTCAGTTATGTTTTAACATAAGCATCAGAGACATTAGTTGAAAGGGTGATACAAAAAACACAAAAAAAAATGTTGTTGATTCATCATAATTTACATAAAATGATGTAATATTTTATGTGTTTTAAACAGGGCAGCGATTTTCATGCAAATGCATTTTTGTAGTCAGTAGCAGAAGATCGATTTTGACCAAATACTTTTTCAAATTAAAGAGTTTGCAACAAAATGGCATCGATTTGTGGTTTAAAATTTTTTTTTTTTTTTTTTTGATGCATATTTTGTAATAAATGCATATTTTGCTGTTTTTTAATATTTTGTATATTTTATAAAAATATTTTTGGGTTTTTTGTAAATCAAAATTTAAGTGCATATTTTAAGCGCATATTCTGAATTTTTGACTGCATATTTTAAGCACATATTTTCGATTTTTTTTTTTTTTTGGTACATGAAAGTCGCTGCCCTGGCTATAAATATAGTAGTTTTTTTTTTACAAAATAAAATTAATCCATTTCTTTAATCGTTTTTCTACAAATTATTTAGATCTATTTGTGAATATATTGTATCAGAAAATAGTTTAAAATATTCGAAAATTTTTTGTTTATTTTTGAAATTTTAATTAAATATGCAAATATGGGCTGGTCTTACATAATATTATTAAATATGTTTGTGTATGTAGTAGTAGTAGTAGTAGTATTTTTATATGCATATTCATTCAACACCTGTGTGATCTTGTTACAAATCTTCCTCTTGAATTATATAAAAAATATCAAGTTTGAGTGTGATAATAACAACGTCGGGGTTGGCCAATCCAAATACAAAAATATTTCAAACAAAACAGTGGCATGTAATAACATAATACTTGACAACTACTCGTACTAACAAAAGAAAAACATAAGGGTGACGTTTATTTTAAACTTTTAATTAAACAAATTTATTAAATCTGGATTTAGACAAACACCAATTTGGTCGCAAATGAATACAATATAGAAAAAACACTTTTAAAAAAATCTTAAGTTTATGCGTGACCCATCCCTTGTAAAATATATTTCCAGATAGAATAAAAAAACTTGTCATAGAAAACATTAAAAAATACACACAAAAAACTAAAAACGGGTTTCAATTAAAAAATTTATTGAATCAATTAATATTTTAATTGATTTTGCACCTTTAAAAATACACAGATAAAACTAAAAATGGGTTTCAATTAAAAAATTTATTGGATCAATTAATATTTTAATTAATTTTGCACCTTTAAAAATACACAGATAAAACTAAAAGTGGGTTTCAATTAAAAAAATGATTGGATCAATTAATATTTTAATTAATTTTGCACCTTTAAAAATACACAGATAAAACTAAAAACGGGTTTCAATTAAAAAATGTATTGGATCAATTAATATTTTAATTTGATTATGCACCTATCACGGCAATGATAATAATAATAAAAACTTTTATTGAAAATCAAAAAGGAAAAAAGTTATAAATAACTTCTACAAATGATATGATACTCCCAAAAAAAAAGTGTGTGAACGATACGTTGGTATGTGTGGTTTTGGTAATGCTGAGTTTGTTTGTGGGTGTGCTTGTTTTGTTTGTAAACTGAAAATTTATTTAATCATATAGTGTATGAAAATATAATATGAGAATTACTTCTAAAATAAAATATGTATTTATATATTTCAAAGTCAATTAAAATATTTATTGATTCAATTAAATATTTGTTTAGAAACAAATTTAATTCAAACCAAATTTTTAATTATATATTTAAGGTTGATAATTATTTCTGTGCTCAATGCTCCATTTTTTGTCGTATTTCTAAACTGGGCTATAAAGTTATACAGTTTCAATGAAAATGAAAACTTGTGAAAAAGAGATAGGATTAAGAAGAAGAAGGAGCATTCTGGTTGAAAAATGAACTGTGCATTGGTATTAGTTAATTCTGTCTCTTCTGATCGAAACAATACTTGTGTGTACGTAGTGTGACAAAACTCCACTTTAGCCACAGCCATCCCTGTGTCGACCGTGGCTCAACTCGTCAAGAGGTGAGATTACGATGCATGGCTTGATGCTAAGGCAGTGAGTTCAAATACCAGTACGACACCAAAAAATAAAAAGTTTTTCCTATAGAGCAAATTAACAATATAAAATACTTTTTTAAATTGACACATAAATTAACCACTGACGAGTCCCAGGAGGGGGACGAAACTGCGGCAGTCTGGTGTATCCCTTGTGTCCGTAAAATTTTTCAATAAAAATGTTTTCTTCTTCATCTTCCTGTAAAGAGACTAACTAAAAGTAATATTCTACAGTAATTAATTAAAAATTAATTACGATTGTCATTATCTGACGGTTGCAAAACACTTTCTAACAAGAAAATTATTCAAGTTCGAGGCCATACTCTATATTTCTTTATTAATCCTATTAATATCCATTGTCCTAACAAATAATCTATAGAGTTTTTGTTTTCAAATTTATTCTTTGACCCTTTCAGGAATGTGTTGATAGATCTATTTCGGGAATTTTCTAGGTTCCCATCATCAAAACACGTTTTGAAAGAGGTAACAAGGTCAAAAAAAACATAATTTTTATTTTTAATAAAAATTATATCAAAGTTATACAGTTTCTTAAAGCATTGTTATTTTAAATTTAATTTATACAACCCGATAAAAAAAAAGTTATGTCTCAAATACAAAAACTGATCTCATTTGATATAGATCGATATTTATTCTTATCCAAGTTTATCTCAAAATTGGGGTATCCAGTAATATCCAATTAGATCTCTCAAATGTATTACTGGATTAGATTAGATCAATATTCATCCCAAAATTGGGCGATCCAATTTGATATTATAAAAGACTCTGTTGGATCCCAAAATATCCTATGGGATTAACTTAGATCTAATTAGATATAATTTGGTCAGAGTGTCCAAATTTATGAAAAGTGCATTTAAAAACAAATTGCATAAAAAATTAATTTATATTTGACGCTGAAAAGATTAATTCCGCGAAATACCGTACAATTCCAATGAAATTTAAATGGTGATAATCCGGTGAATATTAAAGAAAATATGATTATTCAAGCCTATACACATTTTGCATATTTCATATTTTCCAATAAAACTAAATCGCGCAAAAACAGTGAATTTTTCGGAATTTAAAATACTTAAAAACGCCAATCTTTATGAGGCTCCATGGAGTTTCTGAAAGCATATTTTAATTGAAATCGGAAGACCCAAGCTCAAAAACTCCCTTATTTTTTGGCAGGTCTTTGATGGAATGGCCGATTATGTATGTCATATTGACATTATATCATGAATATATATGTCAATGTGTCTTGTTACACTGAGAGAAATATCTTCACTTCAGTAATGAATTTCTTCATAGCTTTAATGAAAATTGTTTCTGAAACTTTTCATAGAATCTATGAAACAGGTTTCATTAAAGTCGCTGTTTATGAAATGTTTATATAATTAATGAAATTCTTTATAAAACTAATGAATCATTCCGATAATGAAGCGTTTTTAGAATTTATGAAACTGTTTCAGAAAATTTTTTTAATAAAAATATATTGTCTTGAATTAATAAAACTCATCATGAATGTCTTAAAAATGCAATGGAACTAAGCCAATAAACCGTTTCATAAGATTTTTTAAACAATTTCATTGAAGTCCAAAATTAATTAAAGGCTAATTTATAAAATATGCTGAACACTTGAGAATTAAATTTTAAAACTTAAGTGTGAAATGCATAAACAATAATGAAATTATGAAATTTTATGAAAAAATAATAAAATTAAGCCTTTGAACTAATTTCATGGCTCTAATTAAATATGTCATTAAATTTTTATTTATTTTTATTTTATAAATTAATAATCAAATTATATACTACTACCTTAACCGAGCACTAGCTACTTTCGGCGCGTTGTAGCGAAAACAGATCAGTGCCTCTGGTGGGAATCGAACCCACGACCCCCGCACTGATAAGCCAGCACGCTACCAACTAGCCCACCGGGGCGCAATTTCATTAAATTTATAAAGACATAATTTATGAAATCGATTGAATTTATTTTATGAAACTATGAAATTTTATGAAAAATGTGTTAATATTAATGACATTTCTTGAATATAATGAAATTCTTAATTGAATCTACAAAAATAATTCTATGAAATTGTTTCATTAATATCATGAAGTATAATTTTTTCAGTGTATAATTTTAATATATATTATCCATATTATAATTTGCTCCATATTTAGAGGCAGTTAAACTTAAGAGCTGATGATCTATATAGAGACATATTTTTATGATAAATAAATGACACTTTAATTTGTTAAATAATTTTTAGTTTTTTTTTTTATTTTAATTTTCAATTCAATGACAGTGTTACATTTTATACACAAATATACCTCGTACTTGTTAGTTTTTTTTTAAAAGTCAATTACAAAGTAATTATTCATCATCATCAACATTTCATCAAAATGAGGATGGATGATGTTGATGTTGATGTAATTATGATGGTGGCATACATTTACATTTCATATTTTTTCGTGAGTGTGTATAATTTTTTGATTTTCAACACTTTTGCCATTAGTTTTGTTACAATAAAAAATGAAAAAAGTGGAATTATTTATTCATGCATATGTTTGAAATCTTAAAATAATCCATTTATTTTGGAATTTTTAATAAGAGTTCGTGTTATTAATTTCTGTTATTTTTTTATAGCAAAGTGTGTCAAATGCAAATCGAATGGGTTTTAATTAATGTCATGATATATTTAGTAGAAATATGAAAAAGTAAAAGGAAATATGAATATTAAGGTGTTGGGGTTAAAGATATGAGGCAATTTCGCTATAATATTCAGAATATATAAATTTTCTTTAAAATATTTGTAACAACCCTATGGGGAATGAGGAGGCAATTGTCCTAAAAGTGACAGGTTAAAGAAGGACTTATCACAGGACTGGTATAATTTAATACTGATGTGGGTTAAGCAGTGTCAATTGTCCTAAACTTACCAATCCTGTGAATGTTAAAGGGAGGACATATTACTTAACCAGAATGCTTATTAACAAGAAAAAGCCAGTTGACCAGAATTTTACCCATTGGAAGCTGTTTAGTTTTCGTTTATTTTATACGACATGGCCCTTTTGCGACAGTCTTGTGGTATGTCCATCTTTGGCTAGTCCTGTGGCATGCTACTATGTGGTTTTAAACAGGACAAATGACTCCCTCCTACGACAAGACAATGTTAAAATTGCCAGTTGTTAACAAAGGGTAGGGTTTAGCAGAGGACTGGTCTCTGGCACGAAAGGACTGATACTGTGGCACACGCAGAACCGGTCCCATTCCCCATAGGGAAGTGCAATGATAGCGATACTAAAGAGTAATACTTAAACTTAATTCAAAAACCTTTTAGTTATTTTACTGAATATAATCATAAAATCAATGAAATTCAATTAGAATTCGTCTATTGTAACTTTTCATTAAGTTAAAGCAAGTTTTCATAAAATTGTATGAAAAATTAAATTTTGTTAATTAAAAGTTACATACTCCCAATGAAAAAGTTTCCAAATTCTTAAAACGAATTTCATAAAAAGTATGAAGCTTTTCATTAATTTACAAAAAAATATTTGATTAATTTATTAGTAAAAGTTTCATTGATTTGCAGACAAATTTCTTTAATTTTGGTGCTATAAAATTCTCTCTGTGCAATAGAGTGCAAAAAAAAAGAAAAGTGGTTTTTTTTCTCGCTCCCCGCTCATTTTATAATAGATTGGGTGTGAAAAATAAGATCTGCAAATAAACTACCGCGCAAACCGGCCATGCCGTTTTATATTGTGATCTAAAAATGGTTCTTAGCTTTATTGTTCAACAACTTTGTATATAATGAGTTTTCGTTAAAAAGTGTAATTACCCAGCAAAAAATAGTGCTTTTCCAGAAGCGCTTCCGGAAGACATTATTTAATTACGAAGCGATTCCAAAGCAAATAAAGAAGGCATGATTTTTGTTCACGATATTGGTGTCTCTCTTTTGATACCCAATTTGTTTATATTTTATGGAAACCAACATGAAATAAATGTTAAATAGGAAAAATGCGATCTAAGGAGCAGCCAGATGTTACTTATTATTGTTTCCTCTACATAATACCCAATATCAAACTGAGCATCTGAATACATCCATTGTCAGTCGCTTATGTAACTTTCTATTATTATAAGATACATAATTTTGGAATTAACATCAGAATTTTGATTAAATAGTTTATTAAATTGTCCATTCTCAGGGAGAAGAAGAAACAATTGTTATTGAAAATTTGAATAAATACAATAACAGAAAAAGCTTATAGGAAAGAAAACTGCACATGGGTGTGATCGCTAAACGGTCATGACTTGGTATTGCTATGTCTGTAATGTAAGATGAGCGCAGGTTTGATTCTTACAGCCTCAGGTTGTTGAAAAATGTATCATATAGAGACAATCTGATAATTATAAGACACAAATAATAATACAATTTAAATGGAAAATCGCTAATGAGCCTGTCCATAAAAAGGCAAAAACTAGTCTAGTCTGATTTAAAAATAGTGTTTATAATTTTTAGAGAAAAACGTTCTTCTTCTAAACCTTAACATTTCTAAAAAAATTTTGAGTTATTTATTTCCGTTACATTTATTTTAAATTAAAATTTTTGTATGCTGTCGGTTACAAAAAATGTATTTTTTTTAATGTAAATTGTTTATATACAAAATTATTTCAACTCAAATCAAAAGAACTTGGTAAGCTTGACACACATAAACATAAAGCCATTCAAAAAAGATGTTTTTGTAGTGTGTGTGGCTACATTTCGCTGATAAAAAGACACGTTAATTTTAAAGAGGGACATAACGATGTAATAAGAAGCATGTGAAAGTTTGAAGTCTTGGCTATACACTTACAATTCCTGGGTCACCATATAATGATTTGAAATAAACAATTTTTGGCTTTTTGTAAGGGGCAATTCACACTCTACCCATACTTAGCTACTATTTCCAAATGTTGGTGAAACGAATTCTCTAATTATTGTAAATTCTCTTTAGAAAATGAAAAATTACTGGGAAATAGTAGAGAAATAAAAATAGAGAAATAGACAGAGGTGGATAGAGCGTGAATTAAGTTTAAAGCACTTTTTCTAAAAATATAGGGAAGTCCGCAGGAGAAAAGCGCCTCTTAGGTACCCAGCAAAAATTAACCTGGATTTGGTACGCAGTAACTACATTTGTATGCTTCCAAAATAGTGCTTCAACGCCTTACATAAAATGAAGCAATTAGGGAAGGCATTCTGTTGTGCTTCCCAAAATGCCTTCTTTGAAGCAGTGAATAATGCTTACAATGAAGCAATAAAGAACACATACTATGAAGCATCAATGTTGTCAACATACAAAAAAAACTCTTCTTATTGCCTAAGAAGGCACGAATTTAGTGCTTCTAAGAGCACATGAAAGAAGCGCTTTTCACCTGGTTAAAAGAGACAATTATAAAAACTTTTAACTATTTAATAGTAATATTTGATTATGATCTTGTACCTTAGAAATTTCAATGTAAACTTGAAGTTCAAGAATTCATACTTATTGAACGTTTTGAGCATATTTCCTGTTTAAAAAACTTATATTTTAAATTTGTCCACAATGATTTAATTCAAGTAACGGTTATACTTATATTTGTACTTCATAAGGTTAACAATAATTACAGAAACAATTGTTTTTATTTTTGTATGGAATTATTTGTCAAAAATAACACATTAAAAAAAAAATGGTACACGTAGAAAAAAACTGGGGGAATATTATCGAAGTGCTAAGTAATTATACAACTACATAATTTTCAAGTTAGTTTTACAAATTTTTGTAAAATGTGTACAAGCGTAGTAAAAAATTTCTAAAAAACATTTATTTTACAAACAATTTGTAAAACTAACTTGAAACTTATGTAGTTGTGTAATTACTAAGCACTTTGATAATATTCTCCCGTTTTTTTAGCGTGGAGAAACCAACTCTGAACTTAATAAAATTTTAAAATAAATCCTTATAAATTATATTAAGAATTGAAGTTATTTACAATCGGACTTTAAAATGGGTTTATACAACTGATTAGATATACCACTTTTATATGTTTCAAAATCTTTCTTGGGGTATATGGAGTCACATATAATTCCTTATATGTTCATTAGGGCGGGTCGATTTGTAGGGATGTAAAAAAATCGCTCAACGTACAAGGAAAATCGTATTCTAGGGATCAAAATAAGACACTTTGCCGAAGAAACCATACCTCTAAAACGAATTCTGATGTCCCGACTTTTGACCCGTAGGGTCAAATTTCGAAAAAGCCCACTTTGATATTTCAGAAAGTAGGAAGAATCTCTGCAAAAATATGGGAGCTACTTCTTCTCCGGGAGACGCGCTAGCAGAATAATGCATAAATCATCAATCAAGGTGACAGTTAAGGGATTAAAATTTAAATTGAAAGAGGGCCTTTTTAGCCGTATTTTTATAGCAAAATGTACAAATCTCGGGATTGAGATATTTCAGAAAGTAGGAGGAGTCTTTCCAAGATTAGGGTCTCTATTTCTTCTCTAGCAGATGAATATATAAATTATATTCGATTGGGTTGGATTCGATTGGGGCACTCTAAATGGATCAAAGTGGGATTTTTCAAAACTTGACCCTACGGGTCAAAAGCCGGGACATCAGAATTCGTTTTAGAGGTATGGTTCCTTCGGCAAAGTTTCTTATTTTGATCCCTAGAATACGATTTTAATTGAACGTTGAGCGATTTTTAAATCGACCCGCCCTAATATTCATATATGAGCCCTTTTTGTATAGTTCCATATAGTTCCATATTTGGCCATATATGACTCTCTCTAGCGAATATAAAATAACATATACTTCCATATATGTCCATATATGAGCACCTTTCGCACATATGAAATTAAATATACCTCCATATATGACCAGATATGAAACACATATGTCCATATATACAATCATATATGTCCATATATTAGCATATTTTTACATATATGAACTTTTTTAACCGGGTAGTAAAATTTTTATGCTTTTCAATTTTAAACACATGATTATTGAAGGAATATTTACTTTAAATTTTCGATTTTCATTAATTAATATTTTGATTGTTGTAGCACTAGGTCCAATAGTTTTGTGATGCGAAATTTAAGAAAAAAAAAATAAAAAATAATTTTAAAATATATATTTTGTGATACATCAATTTTTTATATCAGACATGATTATGATCTAATTAAAGCATGTTTTGGATAGTATAAACAAAAAACTCTACGATCATTTTTAAAAAAATTAAAAATATTTTTTGTGAAAATCAAAAAAAAAAATCAAAATTCGTTAGTCCGATTTCTAAAATTTCAAAATAATCGTGATTAGCATGTTAAAGTTAGTAAAATATGATGTGTTGCAAGATATAGTTTTATTAAAGCAGTTTAAGAAAAATTTCTACAAATCGAAAACTTTGCGCTAAATAACTTTTAGAGCTAGTGATACAATAATTTAAACAATAAATTGAAATTTTTTCAAAAACGATTTTCTTCATACAAAAAATGCCGCTCTAATATCCATATTTATTACCAGGTGTATAGTTAGGCGGTTAATAAAGATTACTTAATATATACGGAGTAAATATTTTTGGTCTATTCCGCTCTATCTCGCTTAGATTCTGAGATATTGTCTATTTTATGAATATAAAATAAAATCTATGAGAAAACAACGCTAAGTGAGACTGAAAGCGGAGACAGATTTTTTTTTTAACCAATTGTGGTTTAATTTAACAGGGAAATTTGTAAATTTGAGAATCACGAATTACTAAATATTAGATTGGAAAATTAGTTCAAGCCCAGCTGAAATTTTTTCTTATGGTGAAATGAGATAACTAATAACTTTAGCTTAATAACTAATTTAAACGATAACAACAGAAAAAATTAGTTCAGCTGAATTGGAACCCATTTAACAGACTTTTGTAGACTCAAAATAAGTCTGTAACACCAGCAAGAAAAGTCTGTAAAGTCAGAAACATTTTTGTCCGGAGGATCCTTGCAAAAAATTGCTAATATAAGCAAAAAATTTGCTAGTTTCAGCAAAATATATATTAGCAATTTTTCTGCATGGATCCTCCCAGTGAAAATGTAGCTGACTTTACAGAATTTTTTTTTTTAGTGTACTAACTTTTTTTTATGATTCTATATAGATTTGTCGAAAATATTAATTTTTGCAAATTTAAACCCGAATTATGCAAAAAGTACTCGATCTACGATTTTCATTTTTATCGCAAAATTGTTTTGAGGCCAGAAAATCGTTTTTGATGTTCGCATTTTCAGGTTAAAGCTTCTGCGACGAGGTGTGCTTCATAGCAGTCACATTTGTGGATCTCATTAAAAGAAATATATATATATTTTTTTTATCTTTTAAAAGATTTTTATACTGGTAATCGCCATAGTGATTACATTGTGGGCAAGATTCCAATTACAAAAAAACTTTTTAAACAAACATAATTGAAGTTTTCATAAAAACTCATTTTCAATGTAGACACTGAAATTTACACAGACATTGTGAACGTCATTTCAATTGCATTAATAGTCAAAGTGCATACTTTACAAATTAGTACATTCAAATGTAAATTTACATTTCTTGTAATTTTTATACCAAAAATGAAGACTTAAATGACTTTCATAAATTTCAAAATATTACGATGCAATGATTTTATAGCTAATAGTTATATTAACATAAAAAATCCATTTAAAATATAGGAGAACAGAAGTACTTTTAAACCAACAGAAAAGTGATTCATTATCTATTTCTAGACATCTCTTCTGTTTTTAACATAAAAATTGTTTAAATTTAATTCATGCAAACTCAATTACTTTTTGTAATGTTTATTGGTACACTCAGGGAAAAAGCTTTAACAAATTTTGAAAAACTTTATAAATATAATGAAAAACTTCATTGATTTTTATCCAATTCATATATATGATGAAGTTGTTTCATAAAAGGACAATTTGATGACACACTTTTTCATATTTATTAAATGTTTCATAAATATGATGAAGTTTTATTACTTTTTATAAAATGATCATAAATGTTATTAAATATTTCATAAACAGAAAGAATCCCCTTTTATAAATTTTTATGAAAGTTTTACAAATTTGTATGAAATGTTTCTTAAATATTATGAAAAGTTTCATATTAGATATAAAAAATTCGATTTAAAATTAAGAACATATCAAATATTTCTTTTATTTTATTAATTAATAATCATATAATTACAAATTATATACTATTAACATAACCGAGCACTAGCTACTATGGCCTTCGGCGCGTTGTAGCGAAAACAGACAAGTGCCTCTGGTGGGAATCGAACCCACGGCCCCCGCACTGATAAGCCAGCACGCTACAAACTAGCCTACCGGGGCGCACATACACACATCAAATAATATTTAATTGATGCTTCAGAATTTCAAATAACTTCTGGCAGTTTTTGAGTTTTAAAAAGTCAAAATGATAAAGGTTAAAAACAACACTTTTTTACTAATTCAAACACGAATTGTAAAAGTTCTACAAAAGATGGATTGAAAATACTATTGGAACCTTTGAACTTTACATTATATATATTTATTTTATTGTATTTCTTAAACTTTTTTCATATCAATATACTCTAAAGAAGAAAAAATTAAAAAAATTATTTTTATTTATTTATATCTTGTCTTCTTAGCAATCAAACACGTGGCTAGAGTCTTTTCCTAACAAGCATCATGACGTTACTAAACTGTAAAGACCAACATGTTCTATTTATATAAAAAAAATGCACTGAGAGAATTCTCTGCATGATATCAATGCATTTTTGCATTAGATCTATGAAATATCACTAAAACTCGTCCATTGAAACATTTCATTTAATTAATGCAGTTTTTCATAAAATTTAATGGAAACTTGCATTTTATTCATTAAAAATTTCATACTACTAATGAAAAATTTTAATTAAAAATAGTTTCAGTAAAACTTTGAAGCTTTTTCATTACATTGTGAAGAAAATGTCTTCCAAGAAATTCTTTTTGTGTGGGCACCTTTTTACCAACTGTGGTTTCTAATTTGCAGGTATACTTTGGTAAGAGCAAATCCCCTAGGAATAAAAATTAATTCCATAAATCGGTTTTGGGAAACCAAGATCTTCTTAAAAATACATAAACTAATCGCGAAATTTTGTTTTAATAATTATTTGACATTTCATTAGCGTAATTTATCATTTCGAAAAGTGTGACCATCGTTAGTGCTTATGAGAAAAACAAAAATGTTGGCTAGTGCCACAAGAGAAGTGTTTCTAAAAACTGAAAACCTTTCAAACATAAAAATACCAAATCTAAACTAGGAAATACATAAAAAAAAAAAAATCCCAACGAACACAAAATGAGAGCAAATAGAAACAGTTCGAGAAACTTCAATAGTAAAAATAGATGCAAGAATAATTGTGCAAAATCTAACAATGAATTTTATAGCAAAACTTTATCAAATTTTCATTGATTTGATATGTCAACTTTATTTAAACTTCTTTCAGTTTTTCTATAATTAGGATTTTAAATTGTAAAAAAAACTTTCATAATTTGCTCAATATGAAACAATGTCATCAATATAATGAACTTTTTTCCCTAAGTGTATTTACATTTTTTGTTCAGTTTACACTGAGAGAATTATCTGTATCACTGTAACTCGTCCATTGAAACTTTTTATTAAATTAATGCAGTTTATTTTGAATTTTCAGGTTTGAGATCATAATTTAATGTTACTATTACCCAGCAAAATAAGAGCTGAGGAAGAAGTAGTAAAAACACCACATCTACTGATCTGGATGTGGTGCAAATTTAGGTGAATCATTGATGATTTTAACATTGTCGTGTCATTGGGCGGATGGAGTGAATATATAACTTCTTTAATAGCATTTTAAACAGTGCATGGATGCTATTTTTCAATAGTTCATGGAAGGTCTTTTTCAAATATATATTAACATTTTTATTTAATAAAAATGTGCAGCATACTTTAGGGATGTTTCTTTAAATATAAAAAAAAAACTTTTGGTGCCAGCGAGTATTGAACACACGATTCTGAGTTGCGATCTGCTGTATTAAAGTAGACCGCTCTACCATTTGCACCAAACTTACTTATGCAGTACAACAAACTTAAAACGAACTTAAGTTGAAAATATTGATATATTTTTATGAAAACGAGAAAAATATGCTACACAAATATATAATAAAAAGATAAAATAATGATTTTTAAAACATTTTTAATAGTTTTAAGTTTTGATGAAGTTAAAAAAAATATTAAGAAATAATGAAAATGCTCATTTAACAATTTTGAATTCTTTGCATATTCTAAAATATTTTTTTAACAATTAATTTGACGAGAAGTATCTTTAATAATATAAAAATATACCAGACAATAAAAAAAATAATTGGAGAAGTAGTTTAAATACAGGTAGGGAAAAGTGGCCAGCAATGAAACGAGTGTGCGTAAGATCTTTTAATGTTTCCCGTATTTTTTTCTAAAGATTTGGAGAAAGATTTTGATATATTTAAATTAAGTAAAAGTTATTAATTAATTAATTTACTAATTAATTATTATTATTAATAAACTAGCTTTCAAAATTTGGCTTCGATATTTTTCGTGTTTGCTCATTTTTTGCGATCCGAAACAATAGAATTAAAAAATCAAATAGATTTTTGAAGCCAAAATCAAATTTTTTAACCTAGTTTTTTTGAATATCGCACACGTTTCAAGGCACACCTAAAAATTATATCTTAAAACAAATATGAAAAATTCGATAAACTAATTTTTAGCAGTGAAATACATCTTTGCATTTTCTTATCAACATAACAATAAAAATATAAAAATTTAGGTTTTTTTTTTATATTTTTAAATAAGTTTTACAAAAAGTTCCATCGCAAAGGCAAAAAAAAAGATTTTTATAAAATAAATATTTATCCACTCTGGATAACAATTTTATAGAAAAAAAATTCTTTATGATTAAAGTCAAGATGTTAATTATTTGGTCGTTTTTAAATAACTTAATTCTCTTAAAATACTCAGAAAAAACTAAATTAAATAAAAAATACTAAAAAAATTAATTAGAATTAAAAAAAAAAAAAAATAAAAAAAAAATATCTCCCGGCCCGGAATCGATCTCGCAACCTACTGATTGTAAATCCAACCACTTACCACCTCAACCTCCATATAAAAAAAAGAATATATGAACTTATGAAAAAGTACTTCTTTGGATGTTTTTAATTTAGATAGCAATCAATTTATATTGTGATGCAAATGCTGTTTAAAATAACTTTAATTTAACATTTTTGGCAGTTGTTAACAATAACTTCTATTAAAGTAAAAAATGTGCGTATACTAATGCTTTGGAAGTCAAGTTAAAGAGGTTCTTAAAGCACTACTTCCACTTTATTTTGCTGGGTACAAATAGAAAACACTAATTGTTAACAAATGTAAGAGAAGATGAAGAAAAGGGAGTACCACACTTTTGACCTACGCCACTAGGTCATCTTTAGCTCCTTCTAATCCACCACCTACAAAAAACTCGAGGTTTTGAATAGGTACATATATATCAACCAGGCGCGGATCCAGGAAAAGGTTTCGGGAAGGCAACTTAGAGTATTTTAAATTAATTTTTTAATCTTTTTTTACATTTTGGGGGAGAAAATATCCCATTTTCCCTCCACCAGGGAACCGCGCCTGATATCAACCAACCACAGAGAATCGCTGATGTTAATTTATTACCCGAACTACATGAGTTATTTTCGTTAGCCAACAGCTTTAAATCTTAAAGCTTTATATTTGGCATTGTTGCCAGTCCAACTGCTAATGTTACCATTACTGGGAAGGAGTAGAAATGATTCGTATTAGTTCTAGTTGAATGATTTCGTATTAGATTTTACAATGCATGGTACCTGTATGTTTGGTTTGAGAATTTTATATGTATTGTTGAAGTTGCAGTTTTTCATAAAATTTAATGAAAAATTTCATTTTATTTATTAAAAACCACATACGGCTAATAAAAAAAATTTCATTCAATATAGTTTCATAAAAATGATAAAGCTTTTTCATAAAGTTAAAAAAATTAATCATTCACATTGGGAAAAAAAAATATCATTAAAACTCGTCCAATTAAATTCTTTCTGTGTATTCAAACTAGATGGGGTTTTTTTTTAAGTTTTGACATTATTTTAAGTACTTTCTAAAGGTATATGAGTAACTTTTTGCTAACTATTTATTTTGTGTTGCTATTCTTTGGCCCGAAATAAATAAATTCCCATCATTTAGAAATTGAAATTGTTTTTGATCATTTTTTTTTTTTTTATTTATTTCAAATATGACATGAAAGTTATGAATTTATAATACTGGTAAAAAGCATTAAAAAAAAGTAACTAATTGAAATGCATAGCGAATATTTTTGGAGAAAATATACCAACAATGATATGAAAGAGACCAATATGGCTGCAAAATAAAATGTGTTGTTACTTTGAAATATTAAGGTAACAACATATCCAAAAATTTGACAGACTAGTTACAAAAGTCAAATTTAAATGGAATTACCAAAGGTTAGTGTTTTAACACTGGTTCCAGGGCGGTAGCCAGGGTTTTTTGGGATGGGTGGGAGAAGGGGTTGGTGGTTGTTGCAGAAAAAAATCTAAAATACGCGCTTAAAATATGCATCAAAAACCCTAAAATATGCTTTAAAAATTCAGAAATATGCACTAAAAATCAAAAAAAAATATGTACCTAAACAATCGTTCACTTGTGAAATTTTTCTATATCATTAATAATTTCAGACCTACGCTCACACTTGTGGGCTTAAACGCTTCCTTGGGAAATTTTCAATTTTGTCAATACCAGACATGGGACATAATACCAATATTTGTTTATTTAATTACAGGCCAATTACTTTTTTATGTTCAATTACATGTAATTGGGTGTAATTGTGTAATTGCCCTGTAATTAAATAACCAGATGTTGTTACTAATCCGCATGTTTGGTATTAAAGATTTTACAAATTTTCCAAGGAAGCGATTAAGCTCACAAGTGTGAGTGTAGGTCTGATATTATTAATGATATAGAAAAATTTCATAAGTGAATGATTTTGAAATGTAATTGACGTCGCCCAAGTCTGATGACAAGTAGGGTTACAAATGCTTTCTTTTGTTTATTTTTAATTAAATGTTTATTATAATTTTTACAAAATATGCAATTGAAGTAAAAATATGAAAAATATGCAACAAATAATGACAAAATATCCGTTCAAATATGCATTTATAGCAGAATATGCAAAAATATGCATTTATAACAAAATATGCAAAAATATGCAATAACAAAGTCTTTAATTCGAAAAAGTATCTAAATCGATGTTGGGCTACTGACTACAAACATGCATTTGCATAAAAGTCTCTGTCGTAATTATATGTGTTGAACGGGTTAGACATAATTTTCTTTCAACAAATTCGAAGAAATTAAACTTTTTTGAAATTTGTTTGCTGAAATTACAGCTTTTGGTATCCATCTTTATGATTATTTAATATGAAATATAAGTTATCCACCAGAACCGGTAAATTTATAGCTGACAAATGCGCAACATCAACTTGGTGAATTTACCCCATAGGTGGGATAGTTAGGCCGATTTGAGTTAATTTTGAAATCTTAGAAGAAGAAATATAAGGAATAAAGATTATGGCGTGAGCAAAACATTTATATTTTAAAAAAAGGGCTGAGCATATTTTAAAAAGTGCATTAAAACAGGTTAAGGCAGTTTCTGATCTTAAATTTGGAAACAAAATGTTAAATTTGAAATCTCGGACATAAATTTTAAAACTTTAATACATTGAATTCTACTCAATTGCTCTTAATGGATTTTTGGTGGCTGATGCCGCATATGAAGTCAAAAAATAATTACTTCAAAATGGCGACAAATATTTTTTATAAAAATTTCAAATTTTCTCTGGTTTGCTTTAAATGCTCATTAGAAGGGATTCAGAGGTAGTTTACTACGAATCTGAAGTCAACTTTTTTTTGTTTTAATCAAAATGGCGTATCCTATATACCTGGCTTAAATTCTAAAATTTGAATATATTGAATTTTAATAAATTGTTTTAAAGTATTTGGGGTCCAAATTAAAAACTAAAACTTAAAAATTCAAAATGATGGATGCAATATATTCATAGTTGTGTAAGTATTTGTGTTGACTGATTCTGAATCTGAAATCAAAAATTTTAAATTAAAAATGGCGAATCCTATATTGCGGATCAGCAACCTTTATACGTATATAAGGATTATTTATTTTCCAATATATTAAAATTTTTGATTTTTACCACTATATTGTTCCACCATATTACATTTTTAAAGCCAAAACTTTTATTATTGATGAGTTTCAGTCCAACATACTACTTAACTTGTATGAATAGTTGCTATCAGAATCTTCCTGATATATAATTTTTAATCCCATTACTATAGTTTGTTCTTAAATTCTGAAAATGCTGGAAAATAGCAAGATATAGTTTATAGAAGGTCGGTTCTGGTCGGTAAAACTTAAGTAAAAGACATCTCAGGGAACAGACTGACATTCACAGTTTTTTTTAATATCTTCTAGAGCTTAATGTGGAAAAGAAGATTTTTTTTTTCAACAAAATGCAAAATTCTGAACAGTGAATTAAAAAATAGTAAATGTTTTCATAAATATTCAGCAGTTTTGTATTTTTGTTTTGCGAATCTGGTGAAAATTTTGAAATTCAAATAAGTGTAATGTGGTCGCACTTAAATTCAAAGAGAAGTTAACAAAAATGTTGAGCCAAATTTACAAACGATAAGTCAATTGTGGTTGAAGCTTTATGAATAATGATTTAATATTTTGTTTATATAATATTCAACATCTCCATATTTTAAGAATATAATTACATGTTTGATCTACCTGAAAGGTACTTTGGCTACTGTAGTAGCCTTAATTAACTGTATATGGCCCTAAGGGCTCGGTTAAATAAAATGAAGAAATAAAAAAAAAAAAAAAAAAAAAAAAAATATGGCGATTCTAACGCAAAGTGCAACACTTAAAAAAAAAATTGGCGAAAGCTCTCCAACTGAAATTTTGAAAAATTTTCTAAATTTTTACTGTTATAGAGTAATGAAACCAGTAGTGTGTCCCGTTAAAAAAATATGTAATGCAATTTCATTTTTGAGGAGTAATTTTAGGTCCTAACCAGACGCACATTGCCAAAACGCTCATAATGTGGCACTTAAAAATGCAACAATAAATTAAAGTAACTCCATGAAAATTTTTTAAATTATTTTCTAGCATGCTAGTCATTAGGTATTTTTTGATACCAATTTAACGAAAAAATTCTAAACTTTTTTTACCCAAACTAGAATGACGCCGGTAGCCACTTATAGAAACAATAAACCGCCTATAACTGTCGCAGGTACTTGATTGATTGGTAGTAGACTTTATTACAATATCATTGTGGGAAGTTTTTTTTTATTTTGTGAAATTCATTACATTTTTACTGGAAGTATTTACTATCAACATCGAAATATCTAATCTTTTTTTCAGTTATACAGTTAATATATTCCTAATGCATAATGAATCGAAATTTAAAAAAACGTAATTTAAGGGCTAAAATTCAAATTACCGTATGTCTATCTAACATAGACATACACTGCGTTGCATAACTATAATTACAAATGATTTTTGCTATTTGTTTCTAATATTACAAATATTTTTTTAAAAACTTATAACTGTTTTTAGGAGTGCGATAAAGGATCTCTTATTGTGTACAATTTAAGAATATGTTTACGCTAACGCAGAAAACCGTCAAAATGGTAGCTATTTTCATCTAAAAGAAACAATTATTGATGCGTGGAGATCTATAATGGAAAAATTTCCAAAAAATCCGGTGGTTAGAACTTTCGAGTCGATTCAAAAAAAAGGATGCCTCAAGCATTATTAAAACTGCTGCTTTAAAATATTTGTCTTAAATTTTTGTAAATTTTGATATATTAAGTTAAGTGAAGTTATACGCACAGAGGAAATTAGAGTCAATTGTCAACTAAAACTCTGTTAGTACGACAGAAATGGGTTGGTGGAACTGAATATTGGATTTTACAATAAAATTCGGATAATACAACTGATTTTAGTTGCGACACCCAAAATGTTCAGAAATCACAATTGAATATGATAGTATAAACCGAATTTATTGGTTGTAGCTACTAAAATAAAGTTTTTAGTTCGGTCGCCACTTTATTTTACTGTATATATTTATGAAACACTAATTGATTTTGTTATTCCTTCTTAAAAACTAAAATAAAAAAACAGGGTCACTGGCGAAGGTTCAATACCAGAAATTGCGCAGTCTGATTCAGAAAAAATTGAAAATTTTGCTATGTAGTTATGATTTTTAGAAAATACACTCATTCTTGTCTACCACGCCTTTCACAATTAAATTAAAATAAAATTGCATATTAATTATATTAGTAATTGCAATTGTCTGAAAAAGACGTTAAAATTCAAACTCAAAAAAAAAAAAATAATTTAATTGTTATTTTTTGTCAAATATTATTAATTTTTCATTGGTTTTACATTTGTGCTGGTTAAACTCTTCTACTTTTTCTGAACTTACGAAATTTAGTAAAATGAATGTGTAATTATAGTTATGCAACGCAGTGTAGTAGTTGTTAAGTACTATAATTAACAGTTAATAAATATTCTACACAAATTCACTACTCTACAAATATCAACTTTTTGCAGAACCCGTCTTTGAAATGCATATATTTTAATATACATAGGCAAACTGAATACAAATCTGTCAAAAAATCATTTGCAGTTTTTTAAATATCGCCCATACCCATAAATTTTTTTTTTTTAATTTTTTTTAAGAATATAAATCTATTCAAAATTTTCTTTCGTTTGAGTACAATCATGTCGGTATTTGTTTCAGTATATCTTAGTTTGGTTTTATTCTTAAAAATTTATGTATGCTTAAATAATTTTAAATTTTATCACTATGCGTAAACCATTACATTACAATTCCAAATCCATTGAAAATATACTGAAATATTTAGAAAAGAAGAACATTTTTATATAAAAACCAAATTGGAGTATGTAACTTAAACATAAAAACCGCGATATCTCAAAAAGTACAAACGTGAAAATAAATATTTCTCCACATTTATACTCAGTGTACCTAAATCTATTAAAAACATGTTCTGAAAAAAGTTGCAAATTTTTTAGCAGTAATATTAATAATATATTTTTATATGAATATAATTTGTTTTTACTTTGCTATTTGAAGCATGTGGAAAATTACCCAGCAAAACCACACATTACCAAATCATGGGTAAAGTAATGTATCGCCATAGGGCTTCATGCATTACTTCACACGTTACTTCACTGATGAATTTTACAGGCGATGAGCCTCAAAGTAACTCATTACCTTGTAGGGGGTAAAGTAACTGGTTACTTATATGGTTACATGGTGGGAAAAAGTAATGTGTCTATAAATAGATTTTCATAAAAAAAATGCATAAAATTTGTTTTACAGATATTTTTTTTAATTAAATAAATAACTTTTTTTTATTAAATAAATAACTTGGTCATGCTGGGATTCGAACCTAGGGTCTCTGGTATTTAACAATTAGTTAGGCGAGAACTCTACCAACTGAGCTATCGATACATACAATATTTTATTGCTTAAAATGTAGATGAGTTGTTGTGCTTCGTGTTTTCGTTCGTGATATCAAAAATATACACCTTACTATTATGCTTACAAAAAATCACAAAGTAATGTGTCTATAAATAGATTTTCAAAAATATTTATTAATAATTACTTTACGTTTATAATTCATGCATTATGTAATTGATGATAAGTAAGTCATTATTTTATGTTTTGAAGTAATGTAAAGGTAATGGGGTCTCATTACATGGTAATCCATGAGTGTTCAATTATCGGTAACTCATTACTTCTTGTTGGAAAATAATGATACAGGTAAGGAGTACACATTACAAGGTAATGCATTACTTTATCGCACCCATTACCAAAGTTTTGCTGGGTAGTTAAAATGTTAAGTTCTTTTCTAAATATTTCAAAACATTTCCAATTTATTTGCAACTTTAATACAAAAATTTGTTCATTGGAATGTTTAGTTTATGCAAAATGATAAATTTTTAAAAATGTTTAACTAAAAAAAGACAATTTTCAACTTCCTTAAAATACCAGTGCGATATCCTAATACAAAAACATCCTTATACTCAAACTAAGGACAATTTTAAGCAGATTTATGTTATCAAAAATATTTCATGATTTTGCGATATAATTTAAAAAAAATTAGGCAAAATATACGAAAAATGGTGGAGTATAAAAAGTATAATTTTGAGAACAAAATATGTTTGGCAGATTTTGAATAAGCGTACACTCATAGAAATAGATCAGTAAAAATAACAGTAAAAGCTACGCACAGAGAAAAATTTTGCTATTTGCCAACTGAAATTCTGTTAATGCCACTTAAAATCGGCTATTTCGAATTTCCATAACTTACCACAGTTTTCAAAGCAAAGTTCGGCTAATTCAACTGAATTTTAGTTGTAACACCCAAAATATTCAGAAATCCTATGTAAATATAGTTGCACTAACTGAATTTATAAGTTGATACCATTAAAATACACTTTTCAATTCGGTTGGCACTTTATTTTTCAGTGTGTACTAAAATTTAGTTAAAAATGGGCTTGCAGAAAAAGCTGCTAAATTTAGCAGATTTTGGCTAAATAATAATAAAATAAGAACAGCAAAAACTAATCTGTTAACTTTACAAAATTTTTGTTATATTCGATGTGAATTTTAGTTAATTGAAAATAACATTCTACTCTGTAAATTTAGCAAAAACTTTTACTAAATATTTGTAGACTCAAAATAACAAACAAAACCTGTAAATTAATAAAATTTTTGCTATATTTACCTCAAATTTAGTAGAATACAAATAACAGCTTATTTTGCTTAAAGCAATAGAAATTTTGGTAAAAAAATTGTAGATTGCTTATTTCATAAGGGCCAATTACCAAATTTTAAGCTCCTAGCTTTATCTACCTTTTAACCCCTATTTTACCATGTTTTAGAGCAAAATTCTACAAAGTACCATATCAGTGAGTTGGTCGCATTCAAAGGAACACGTATTTAAAATTTCAGTTTTCTTTTTGTAGGCGGCCAAACGGAGACTTTTCCCTTGTCTTCCCCTCCTTGCAGGTATTTAAAGCTCCTAGCTCCAGTGGTATAGGCTGGGCGATGTTGAGTCAGTCAGTCAGTGAGAGAGTGACGTTATTCTTTATATAGATATAAATACCTTTTTTTGTCTTTTGTTTCATTGAGCTTAAGATCCTTTATTTTATAATTATAATTATTTATTTCCAATATTTCGCATTGGAAGACTTCTTCAGGGAAAATTTTTTATAATTTAAAAACTTAAAAATAATAATATTATTTTTAAGTTTTTGAATTATAAAAAATTTTCCCTGAAGAAGTCTTCCAATGCGAAGACGAAATATTGGAAATATTTAAAAAAAAATATTTTAAGTTTTTGAATTAAATTTTCCCTGAAGAAGTCTTCCAATGCGAAGACGAAATATTGGAAATAAATAATTATAAAATAAAGGATCTTTAGCTCAATAAAACAAAAGACAAAAATTTATTTAAAAAGATCGAAGAAAAATAAGAAAAGATATAAATACCTCTAATTATAATAATACATCGAGTATTTTGAGGAGATCCTAAGATCACATGATACATGAAAATTAGTTAGATCACTAATAATGCCAATTAATCATGGATTTTGAAAAGATCCAAATCCGGCTAATCATTACAATCAATCAATCGTAAATTTCACATTTTTTAATAATTTTTTTGTCTACTAATATTTGGTAAATGCTTTTGTTGTTTTTATGAGATTATTTTCTTTCTTTCAATTAGCTTAAATTTAGCTCAAATTTAACTAAATATTTGTAAATTCAACAGATTTATTTTTGTTATTCTTATATTACTAATATTTTGTAACCAAAAATCTACTAATTTTAGTAGTTTTTTCTACAAGGTAATTTTTAACTAATTTTTAGTAGCTTTTTTTTGCTATTTTTACAGGTTTATTTGAATGCGTGTACATAAGTCTATTAAAAAAGATCTATTTCAAAGCGAGTTTTTTTTTTTTGGCCGTCGAGTAGTGTTATCACAATTAATCATTGTTATAACTTTTTTTAGCAATGTCAATAACACAATGACAATGCATTTGATTGATCAAGAAATCGTTTTATTATGATGTACAAATTTATACAAAGAAATTCAGAAATATTTATTGAATCATCATTGAAATACCCGAAATAAAATAAATAACATATGAAATTGAGTCATTATTTAAAAATGTTTGAAATGGACTAGATAATCTAAAACGCCTTTTAAAATTAACGTTTCTTTGATAAGACTTACAAAACGTAATTAATTAAAAGTTGTGTGTGTGTTTTGTATACCATCCAAACGAAAGTGCTAAATAATGACCCGTATTTTATATGGATTTATCCTTAAGTACTATATGACGCAGGACCGTAGCCAGGAATTTATTTTGGTGGGCCTAATTTTTTTTTTTCAAAATTGTGCACATTGTGTAAATTTAATTAAATTTTAACCGAACAACCAGAAATGTTTTCTCAAATCTTTTGTGAAATATCTAACCTTTTTAAATCTTCTTTATAAGACATATCTCTAAACATTAATCTAAGCTTTTTTAAAAGCTCCAAATTTTTTTAATTGCCAAGGTTATGTCAACGGTGGGAAGTTCGCTCAAGCCAACGCTTGGCCACTGTTATCAATGGGATAACAGGACAATACTGTCAATATTGTTAATCCCAACGCATAACCGACAGTCGCCGACAGTGTTGTCAACACTGTGCTTATTGTATTTTTCTGCCTGGGTATTTATAAAATGTCACAATTTTTAATATACTGTGGACACCTAAAGAATTTTAAAGAAAATTTACCCGGTTAATACGAAACTCGCTTATAACGAGCTTATTTTGTTGGTCCCTTGGATTTCGTCTTAACCGGTTTCTACTGTAGAAGACATAAAATAATCCGATGTATGGGGGACCAGTTTAGAATTTGTTAAGCTTCTGATTTGGATTTTTTTAGTCTGTTTTTGGAATATAATATAGTTTTAGAGTTAAGAAAGATCATTTTATCATTTTATATTTAAATATTTAATGGTAAGGTAAGACTTTTCGTATATTCAGCTGAATCGTACATTTTTCAAAATTTTCCGAAACATTTTGGCCCCCTCCCCCTCAGGATTCGGCTCTGATAAGACGATTCAAAAAGAAGAAAAAAAGCTCAAATGTAGATTGTTGATAATGTGTGGTTATGATTAAAGTGTCATAGATACAGTTTTACTATACTTCACATAATACAGGTAATAAACCTTCACCTGAAAATGATTAATGACTTCATTTTAGTATCAAATATTAAATGTTTTTAATCTTTTAAATGAATGCAATTTTTCTTTTGCTTCTTCAAATCTAACAAATTAAAATGTTTTCGGTTTTGTTTACACTTTAACACATGATGAATAGAAGAAACCATCGTAGATTGAATAAATAACCATGGGGGTTTCCACCATAAATAATACCAATCTATGATTTTATTATGTAATTTCTTTTTTAAAAAAATAATGTTTTCATTACTTGTTTTATTTCTAGTTGATTGGGATTTTAATATCCCTAACAGCAGCTACTGCCCCCAGCAAGAACGATAAATCCAAGACACCCACAGTGAAACCGATCGTTAGTGATGCTAAAACTACTACTACTACCTCTAAACCTGTTAAAGCTTCATCATCACCAACAGCTACTACTGGACGTACTGCCAAGTCATTGAAATCAAACGCAAAAGCTGGTGAAAATCGTGGTAAACGTACTTTATATGATTTCAGTAATACTGGTTATTTATATCCCCAAATTGCGGCTAGAAGAGCTGGTTATAGTCCGGAAGCAAGATCAGTATATAGCTCACAATCTGGTTATTTTAATGGACAAAATGCTATAGGTAAGAAGTTTATGCTAAAGTAAACGATTAATATACAAAATAAAATGTACAGTAAAGAAAAATCCCGAACTACTTGTAGTGCATTTTTGAAGTTCAATTACACTAGTGCACATCAAAATCCTAATCTAATCTGTTTTCCAAGTTTTTTCCATCATGTTACACTGTTTTTGCAAATTGCTATTGAAAATTAAGAAACAATTTAATACGAATATAGTGAAACAAAATCAGGCTCAATTTTATTCGATTCGGTCTTCCTCATTTAAAATTGATATTGCGTTTTATACCTTTCATCCTACTGTACATGAGGTTATATATCAGGTAGTCAATCCGTTTGTAGCTTATCAAAAAAAATGTTCCGGGAATTCTACCGCAGAAATGCAAAATAATACGTCAATATGAAATCGGGGTTTCTAGTTTTAATGCAAATGCTTGTTAATAATTTAAGCAGTTTGGTATTGGAGATGGGCTAAATCGGTTAACAGCTTGAAAAGTTATGTCTGAAAAAATTATGACGTAATTTTATAAGTAATGGCAGTTTACCGCTTAAAAAACACTATATAATACATAGATTAGGAAAAACGAAAATGATCTCAAACCAATCGAAAAACATTTTATGTGAAGTATATAATATGTGAAATTTTATCGTAAAATTTTGTTCCTTGAATTTGTTTCCAAAAATTTTTTTTTGTATAGGTACAGCCTACTTATGGCCGTAATTTCAAGCAATATATACCTACTGGTGCTTAGATACCAACCGTGTACACGAACAAAATCGGGTAGGTATCTAAGCACCGGTAGGTATCTATTGCTTGAAATTACGGGCATTAAATGCTTCAACTATATGTAATCCGGTAAGCTCAGCTTTTTCAGATTGTGTACCAGTACCAGCAAGATTTTCTAAAACAGGGACAGATTCAATAAACAGATTTCTGAAAGTCAAAATGAAAGGTTTCATTGTCCCAGAAAAAGTTCTATAAATGGTTTTAAAACTAGATCTGTTTAAATAGATACTTTTTATGGCAAAATAAATTCTAAGAATCAGGATTGTTTAGCAGGAAAAAACACCGATGAATCGATCGTAAGTGGTTAGAATTTTGGGTTTTGATCACTAAAAATCTACCAAGTTGAAGTGTTTTTTTTATTTTCTTGGAAAACGTTTACTAACTCAAAAATGTTTAAAAGTATCGAAAAAGATTGTCAGAATCTTTAAGTTGTTGGTACTTATCTCATGGCATAAGGCGGAATCTAAATATTTTACTCAAGGGAAAATTCATTAGAATCTAAAGGCTAAACAGTAAAAACTCTCAGAACTTTTGCGTTTTCTGTATGAAAAATTCCTCAGAAACAAACGGATTTTCTAAACGCAAAAGTCCTGAGAATGTAAAAGTTGCACTAAATGGAAATTGCTTAAGAGTCGAATGGTTTCAATAGAAAATGTTTCAATAGGAAAATGTTCCAGATTGTGAGGTTTTTCAATGGGTAAAGATCCTTAAAATTCAAGGATTTTTTATAGAAAAAAGTTTTTAGAAGTTAAGTGCTTTAATATAGAAAAATTTCTTAAAATCGATGGACTATTTTACAGGAAAACGTTATATTCTAAGTAGTTTTCTATCGAAAATTATTTTTTCTACAGAAAAGTTGTTTTTCTATACAAAAAAATTCTCAGATTGTAAGAACTTTTTCTATAGAAAAGCCCTTAGGTTCCAAAAACTTTTTTTTACAAAAATCATTAGATTTTAAGGATTTTTACTTATTGAAACCCCCTCAGAATGTGGAACTTTATCCAGTTTAAACACTAGTAGAATTTCCTGTTGAAAAAACCATTCGACTCTAAATATTTTTCCATGTAATTAAAGTTTTAGATTCTCATGACTTTTGCGTATAGAAAATACTTTTGTTTATGAGGACTTTTTTATATAGAAAAGTAGCCAGGAAAAGTCATCAGAGTCTAATAGTTTTTTTCTATTAGAAAAAGTAATCAAAATCTTGGGAATTTTGCATTATAAAAAGTTCTTTGTATTTAAGATTACTTCTATAGAAAAAAACTCTTCGAAATCGAAGTCTTTTCGCCTGAAAAAAGTCCACAAAATCTAACGGTTTTTCTCAAAAATATAAATTCTTATGAAAATATTTTCTTTCCTATAGTTTTGTTGTAACAAAAATTTTAAAAATTTAAGTATTTTTATTACAAGATCCTTAGTATCTGATAGTTTTGCTACGGAAGTTTTCAATATGATAGATCATCCATTTCAAATTGCATCAACCGAATTTGAAGTTCTCCTATGGGAAATTTTGACAAACTGTCACCATATGGAATGGACCTGTCACTTTTACTTGGCATTTTCATAGGTCATGTCACAGACCTAATTTGTATAGGTCGGAGAACTTTCCTCAAAAACACAGTTCTGTGACGTGTTCTAGAATATGTCACTGCATTAACCCAGTATATGTTACAGAACTATCCTAAAAGACAATTCATATCCATGATTCAGTCTGTGACAAGTCACTAGGGGTCAATGTGCCCCTTCAATGACAATGTGATTTAATAGTGATAGGTATGTTCCATATAATGGAATGTTAATTTATAAAGTTTCCTAAATATGATAAAATTGTTCAAAAACATTTATGAAATAGCTTAATTACTTCTTCATCATTTCATAGAAAAATGTCATAAAAATTTTCTTTTTTACAAACCGAAGGAGATATGACTAAACTTACAAAATTTTTAGTATAGTGAAGTACTAAAAAACTTCGATAATGACATTGAGACTAGTTCGTGTGGAATTCCGTATCACATCAGCAATATTTTTAATAAAACAGTTTCATAGGCATTTTTGAAACATTTCATTGGACGAAAAACTATGAAGTTCTCATCATGATTATGAAAACCTTGTATTTTAGTGTATTAATAAATCCTCTAAGTAAGAAGTTTAAATCGAATGAAATCATCTAAATAAAACTCTCCCGTCATATTAGATCCGCCATTTTGAATTTTTGAAATTATGTATACTTCTTGTATTCAGCAACCACACAACCCATCGAGTATCAAACTTAAAAAGAATCCGATGACTTTAAACAAATTCAACAGCCATATTATGGTATTTTTTAAGAGAAGCAACAGTCAGGGAATTGTTGTGACTAATTAATGTGTTCTTTTCTCTGGAAAGGGGATATAGAAGAAATAAAAAGTGGTACTTGTGAAGCACAGACATCTCAAACATATTAATTTTCCAAGTTGATGTTGGGATCAAACCCGCAACATTCTGTGTAATAGTCCAACGAGCTTGCCATTATACTACAACGCTATTCATATCATGCGAACCCAAAAAACTATCGATTGCAAAGTTTCAAACCTTTCTATTTTCAACATAATTTACTTTTCTCTTCTTTCCACAAATCCGTCCCCATTTATTTAGTATTTTAAACAAAGATTAAATATTCTATGTAGGTACTGTTTTTACACATTGTATGGAGTTACTGTTCGTTTACGAAACATATCCGCTCGAGAAAAGAAGTCCGAACTGGGTTGCTGGTTTTAATAGATGCATGTTTTATAAACAATTTACAAAATTCATTGAATTTAAGGTATTTGGAAAGCACCAACTTTTTTAATTTCAAACATTATTCCAACGGTGGCCGCTGTTCTCAATCGGGTAACAGGACAATACTCTCAAGATTGTTAATCTCACGTTCTGCCAAAGCATAACCAACTGTCGCCGACACTTTTCCAACACTGTACCGGAAATTCCATATTAACTTAATATGTATTTATAAATGTCTTTAGTTATAGTGTATAAATTCTCCCCACTATATCGGCTCCAATATCGTTACCCCCCCAAGAGAGCCTTGTCTTAATTCTCATTAAGTATTGTTACATATATTTTATAAAAATTCCAATAAGAAACATTTTAAATTATGTATCTCTTTTATTTTAATATTTACTCTTCCTTTCTCTCTATTCTATTGCAGCTCAATTCCCTGGTGATTATAACCATAACTACTCACCCTATCCCCAATATCTCGAAGCTCCCGAACCAATTATTGAAATCATTATTAAAGATGCCAATGAAACTTTACCTGAAACCGACGCCCAGCCATTAGTGACCAAGAAAAAGAAAAAGGAAAAAGTACATGTTTTCTACGTCAACTATAAAAAAGATGCAAACAATAAATTACATTTAGAAAGTCCTATAGCCTCGTTGAATAATGATGATACCGAAGAAGATGAAGAAGAAGAGGAAATTGCACAATATCCAGTTACACCATTGCCACCAGTTAGATCTACAACTTTAAGAACTATTATTCATCCAGATTCTGAAAAATATCATAGTAATAGTGGTATACATGTTACTTTCGGCTCAGAGGATAAATCTCAGTCGGGTCATATATTGGAAGAACATGATGCTGAAAGTGTACAAAGTCATGTGGTAGCAGTGCCGTTGCCACAAAATGGTTATAAATCACAATATCCGGTTAATGCTAGAAATGATTTTAATGGTCAGGCTAGATCGCCATTTTCAAATAATTTCTTTCAATCTACGGCTCTGTGGCAACAGCAACAACAACAGCATCAGCAGCAACATCAGCAACAACACCAGCAACAACATCAACAACAGCAACAACAACATCAGCAACAACAACAGCAAAGCCATCAACAACAACAGTTGCCCAATCAACAATTTAGTACCTTTTTTAGACCACCTACCCAACAACACCAACATCATACAACAAATTACTATCAAAAACCTCAACAATTATCAACACAGCAAAGTCAACTACAGAAACCTCTTTTCAACTCAAATTCTGCCCCAACTTCAACTCAACAAAATCAACCTTTATCACAAATACATCAACAGTTGCAACAACAGTCACAATATTATGTGAACCACAATCAAGTATATCAACCACAACAGCAGCAACAACATCAGCAACAACAGCAGCACCAACAACAAAGTGTTCAACATAATCAATACTACAATGCTTTATCCCACAAACCCAACTCTCCTCCTAAACAATCTATTGTTTTCCCTACCGCTCCACCCAAAACCCAGGAGCTGCCCGTTAGAAAAAATCCACAACCCTATCAACCAATTAAATTCCGTCCCACCGCTGCGCCAGCACCACAACAAACTAAACCTGCACCTATAGCTGCAAAATTGGAAAATTCTCATTACAACTCCAAACCTTATCAATTCCAAAAACAACCCCCCTTCATTCAATTTCCTTCATTCACCAAACAATCCCCTCCTACTCAGGCTCCACTACAACAAAGTTATAAAACTCAAATACAATTGAAACCCCAAACCCAACCTCAACAACATTATCAGCAACAATACTATCAACAGCAACAACCAACTCAATCTTTGTTACAACCTCAAACATCTATTGGTCAAACCAATTCTGTATTCTATAATCAAAATAAAAATCAACAACAGCCACAACAGCAACAACAAACCAATTTGCAACAAAATACCAGATATCAGGCACAAACTTCAAATCAACAATCTTCTGCCCCATCTTCTTTACACCCTTTCAATAATGGCGCTTTAAGTTGGTTGGATATTAAACCCTCCAAGGAAACTGAGCTATTGAAATCTATACCTAAATTTGAACAACATATTACGGAGACCATACAAATCACTATAATCCCAATCAATATCAGTCACAAAATCAAGTGATACATGATATACCAGCTCCAAATTTGGGACCACAACAACTACAGCAATCACAACAATCCCAACAACAACAAGGACACTATATAACATCCTCAAATTATAACATCCAAACTCAACACCAGCAACCTCAGCAACAGGAACAACAACAAACTTTCACAAACTTTGTTACCGCTACCTCGAACTTGCAACACTCTCAACAAGTGGACGCTTCCACACAATCTCCACAATTTGGTGAAGCTACGGATGGACAAAAAATTATGATTGTAACTCCCGTGCCTCCAAATGTATACCAACAATTTCAAACGGCTCATTCCTATCAATCAGAACAATCTCCTAACAATCACCAGCAATCCACCCAAATAATTAACAGTGTACAACCTTCTCAGGAGCAATATAACAACTACTATCAACAACCTAGACAAGGGCAATCTACAACACAGGCTCAAGATCAAACTTCTTCAGTAAATAACTCACCCTACAGTGTTTCCAATTATCACTCGGATGTTTTCAAAGAATTAGAACAAAGACAAACTCAACCCCAAACCCAAGAAACTAAAGACACTCAAAATGCCTATATACCATCAGTCGAAACTTCTATTTCCTCCACCTCAACCACTACCCCCTCTGTATCTTCTACTACTGCCAACCCTAAAGCTTTATTACAATTACCCGATGAAGTACCCGATGATTTAAGACAACAGTTATTGTCTTCGGGTATCTTAAGTAATGCTGATATTTCAGTTTTAGATTATGATAAAGTAGGTGATATAGATTTGGAAAATCTACCCGCTGAACATTTGCAACATTTCTATGGTGCTGGTGGTGGTGCACAACTTTCAGCATCAAAAAAGGTGTTGTCTGTGTTAAAACCTAATGGTGATAAGGTTTCGTTGGATGAAAAAGATGTAGAACGTGTTAAACAATCCAGTTCAGTGCCTCATAATAAACAAACCGATGTTAAGGTGGTACGTTTCGAAGGTCAAAAATCTGAAACTCCCGATAGTTTAACCCACTCTGGAGAACGTCAATACAATAGATATTTACCTTTAAAAATTAATGGTGCTCACTTCCCTAAACCCGCCAGCGAAGAATTGAAAGGTAAATCTTTACAAAGTGTGGTAGTTTTGGCTCCTGTAGATACACCAGCTGGTGTGGATGCCGCTTTAGTGGAGGATAGTAAAGAGGTGAAATTCTTGGGTGGTGATTTAATTAAAACTTTGGTGAAAAAACCTACCAAGGAAAATTTCAAAAGATGGTTGGAAAAGGAAGCTCGTACAGATGTTGAACAACAGTCGGTAGTTTTATTAGTGGCAAAGTAAGTAAACTAGTGACATGTCATAACACTCAAGGACACTCGCTCCAAATAAAAATTAAGGATACTATTATGATAATAATCACCAGCTACAAATGAATGCATTCTCCATATGCATTTAAACCGTTTTTCAGAACGACATAATCCCTAATTTGGGAACCCTAGGCCCTGTTCAGATTCTCTGACTATGCACAGTGAAATATATCACAACATTTTTGGAAATAATTCGGCCATTTCTTAGTTAGTCGTCCGATTGCATTGAAATTTTTAATAGGCATAACTGACATAATATCGAGCTTAAGTTTTGATCTTGAACCTTCCAAACACACTGGGTGTGGGAATACGGCCATTTAAAACAGGGAACTTTTTGCATATACAATTTTGAGTGCTGGCCAATTTTTGTTTCTATTCCGATTTTCAAATAATTAACATATTTGTAATCTGCTGGTAGAGACTAAAATATGATTACATATGTCTGTAATAGTTCCGAAAAAACCATTTGAAAATGTGAAATTCGAAATTTGATCCGACTCAGGTCGAGTTTATGCTCATAGCGGGACGAAATCGGGGCCAATTTCTTTTTTAAAATATTGAATATTTAACTCAATAAATCAAATGAAAATGAGTGCAAAATCTTGGTCCACTCAAAACTACATCAAATTTTGGCGTTTTTTGCCCAAAAAAGCACCACAAGTCTTTTACCTTCAGATAAATATTGTCGTTTTGAACGTATAAAGTGTGCATACCATTCTGAAAGGTCTTTTTATATAAAGCGAGTTGTGTTAAAACATTTTTGATTTGTATATACTTTTCCCCCAGCCGCTTTTAAATTTGACTCATTTTTAAGGCAAATATCAACTTTAACCCACTGTTACAAATTGTGCATGGGTAGAGGAAGCGGTTGTAGATACGCCTACATATACCCAATTCCCGTATACATGGCAGCAAAAAATGAAAAAATTTCATTTTTGGAATTTTATTTTTGGAAATTGTGGGATTCATTCCTTACAGCAAATCATAAATTCGGAAATAAGTTTTGCATTATCTATTTAAGTACAAAAAATCATTGGATTATGTCTATTAATAAATATTTTTATTCAATAGTGAACATTTACTTTTTAACCTAAACTGAAATTTTACATTCCTAATAGGACTACCCAAGATTTTGTTCTACCAAGATTCTTTTTAAAAATATCGTAGTTTACAGTTAATTTTCTTTCCAACGCTACCAATCACTTATATGATATGTTTATAAATTCTGAACAGGAAATCTTGGTCGCTTATGGCTGTTCCAAATTTCATTGCAATCGGACTACCAATTAAGAAATGGCTGATTTATTTCCAAAAAGTTTGTGATATATCCCACTGTGCTATGCCCGATGCCAACATCGCGGAGTAAAGCTTTCTGCATATCAAAAATGCATCATGGGGATTATTACCATTTTGTATACGGCCCATATTATTTAGGAGATTTTATATGAAAATTTTTAGCCATAATCCCCATAATAGAAATGGGTATAATGCCCATTTGGGTTATGAGTTGTCATGAAGGAAACTAATAGGAAAAGAATGCTTAAATCCAAGACATTTATTTTGGATTAAATACCACGTATAAGGTCAAATAACTGAGAGTAAAATAAAGGCAAATGTGTTAACCCAAGTGGTCGAGTATCCTAGACATGATCAGCGTACCCCAATTTCGGGTGATATTTTAATTTTTTCGGTCATTACCCCCCTAATTGAAGAGAGATTATGGCCAACTATTTTTTCGACATAATGCCCAGAAATAAGTGTGCAAGCGTTCATAATCCAAATAATTTTTATGGGGATAAGCTCCGAAATTTTTTGGCCACAATCCACTTATTGAGTTTGGGGATTTTATCCGTAAGCCTTCTAAACTAACCGGGATTGAACTTGGATAAGTTCCTTGTAGTTATTATATATATAATTTTGTTATGATGACTTAATTTAAAAAAATATTTCCATTAATTACCCTCTCTCCTTTTTTTCTTTAGATCCCCTAATTCTTCGGAACAAGAAATCTTTATGTACGACATTTCCACTGGAGCAGTAAATAAATTGAATGGTGAACTTTCGAGTAAATTTGTTAGTGTAGCTGAAGAGAATGCCAGCACGGAAGATTTGGAACATGGCTCAACCTTAGATCCTAACTTTATGGAAGCAATGATGCAAAATCCACCAGATAAATTCAAAACTTATAATACTTCCTAGCAAAACAAAACAGACTGCTTGTTTAAATTAAAAAAAAAAACAACGGAAAACAAGAAAAAATGCGATTGCAACAAAAAAAGTGCCACAAAAATATTAATTTATATAAACACAATGGACAAGCAACAGCATGCATAATTAAAAACGCCATTTATTTTTCATATTTAAGTATCATCTTATTATTCTACATACTCTTAAAAATTTATTTAAAATTAACTTCCATTGTAGTCGTTAACTATTTCTTACTATTTCTTACTATTTCTTAAAACCTTTTCTTTATCTCTTATTTTTTTATAGTTTGATTCTTCTTTAAATTTATATTCTGTCTTTTCTTTTCAATTCTTTTGTAAAAATTTGTTTAGTTTTATAAATTAATTGACAGTTTTTTTAACCAAAACATACGATTATTGTTTAATTTTGTTAAAGTTTTATTTAAAGAAAATTGTCAAAATTATACTTTAGTCTTAGCTTAAATTATGGTTTTTTGAAACTGTGGGTTTAACATAATAATTTTAGTTAATTTTTTTTTTATAAACTATTTTATTATTTGATGTTGTAAATATGAAAATTTAAAATTATATTGTATCCAAATTACTATTTTTAGTAAATAAATTTTTTATAAAAAATAAAAAAAAAATAGAATTTAAAAATATTATTTGATCAATTTGACCGACGATACCGAACAGTAGTTTCAAGTTTTATATTTATTCTAAAATTCTTTCTATTGACGTGTAGGTTTTTAAAAAAAAAAAAACAGTCTAGAGGAGGAGATAGTCAATCTATATGCGCGTTTTCTGCAGGAGGATTGGCGAATTTGTTAAAATTTTTGGGTTATAGCTAGAGTGTTCAAAATAGAGAACAGGTTCACCTAGTTTTTTATTTTCAAAAACTGAACCGGTTTCGAATATTTAACATTTTCGAATATTCGAGAAACAGGTTTTTTTGTGTCGATTAACCGGTTATATTATTAACAAGATATTTTATTTTAAAAACTAACAAAATCTCTGAAAATGCGTTATTTTTATGCGATATTAAAAATTCAAAATTTGTTTCCAATTGTTTGTAATTTTAGACCATCATAGAAAATTTTCCTCAATTCTTCAATTTTACACAATTAAAAACCTATTACTTTAAAAGAAAATAATTTTACTTTCCGCCTAAAGTAAAATCGTGTCAAGTTAAATAATTCCGTGCTTAAAATTAGTAATCTAAAATGTATCAAGAAGTATAATTGAAAATCTGCAAGTTTGATATAATTTTTATTAAAAATAAAAATTATGTTTTTTTTGATCTTTAATTGTGCAATGAAAATGAAAATTATTCAAGTTCGAGGCCATACTCTATATTTCTTTATTAGGATATTGTCCTAACAAATAATCTATAGAGTTTTTTGTTTTCAAATTTATTATTTGACCCTTTCAGGAATGTGTTGATAGATCTATTTGGGAATTTTCCCATCATCAGAACACGTTTTGAAAGCGGTAATAATCTCATGCCAAACATCAAACATTCATATAAACTAGTTTACTCACTTCATGAGAACTAATATATGAGCTTGAAGTTAAAGATTATAACCATTGATCAAAAATAAATGGAAAACTTGTTTGTTATGTGTAAGGTCCACCTCTGGTGGATATTCAATACATTATCAGTTTTTGTAGGAACGAGTTTAAATTATGTAAAGGCCATTTTAAAAATCGAGCGTTAGCGCAATTTTCTGAAAATCAGTTAATAGCAAAGCGATAAACAAAAATTTATTAAATTCGTGAGCAAGATTGTTCAAGATCATTTGTTTGTTGTCAAACAAAAAACCGTACAAAATTTCTTTATTCGCTAATTTAAAGCAGATTTTATCTACTGATCTTGAACTTGAATAATCTTGCTCACAATATGATAAAAGACCGAAAAATTAACGTTTGGTTTTAATTTTTTAAAAGTTAAACATTTATTGAATTTATTGAAAACAGCAATTAAATTATAAAAAAAAAATATATATTTTCAAAACTAAATTTTTTTATAGTTTTCCATATATAAAAATTCTTTTTGTATGCAGTCGAAAACTTAATTTCGACAACCTTAATCACACCAAATTTCGTCATTTCCAAAATTTCGGTTTTGCGATTGTTGTGATTTACAACATCCCATTCAGAAAAATACAACGGACCACCGCTGGCGAGGCAATTTTAAAAAGTGGTACAAGTGCTTTTCCAACCCCAAAATAATAACAGCATTAGACAAAAGGTCCGTCTGTTCAAAACATGGCGGACAAACACTTTGGAAACAAAATTTCCAGTGTTGGTAAAACCATGAAATAGGTTGTGTAAAAATAGATTTTGGAAATAAAATTTAAAAAAAGTTTTTTTTATAATTTTTTTTGGTCCCGTCGGCATTTAAACCCTGTCCGCCAGATTGGCAGCCCAAAGCTCTAACCAGTGATCTAACAAGACATATAAAGGGTGGTTAAATTTCAAGGGCCGATGTTGATTTTGAATAAAACACAAACTATTAAGGAAATTATTGTAATTTTATTTTATTATGATATATTGGTATTACTCAATTATGTATGGAACAAAATATCGGCCAAATGGGCGCCGCGACCACGGCGGCACACCTCCATCCGATGGTCCAAATTTTCGATGACGCTGAGGCATAATGGAGGTTCTATGCCGTTAATGTGCCGAATTATCTCATCTTTTAGCTCTTGAATTGTTGCTGGCTTATCGACGTACACCTTTTCTTTCAAATAACCCTAAAGAAAAAAGTCCAACGGTGTCAAATCACATGATCTTGGCGGCCAATTGACATCGCCATTACGTGAGATAACACGGCCATTGAATTTGTTGCGCAAAAGAGCCATTGTTTCGTTAGCTGTGTGGCAAGTGGCACCGTCCTGCTGAAACCACATATCGTCCACATCCATATCTTCCAATTCGGGCCATAAAAAGTTCGTTATCATCTCACGATAGCGAACACCATTCACAGTAACTGCCTTACCGGCCTCATTTTGGAAAAAATACGGCCCGATGATGCCGCCAGCCCATAAACCGCACCAAACAGTCACTCTTTGTGGGTGCATTGGTTTTTCGACAATCACTCTTGGATTCTCATTCGCCCAAATGCGGCAATTCTGTTTATTGACGAATCCACTGAGGTGAAAATGTGCCTCATCACTGAAGATGATTTTCTTCGAAAATTGATCATCCACTGCTGCCATTTCTTGCCACCATTCTGCCCATTCACGACGTTTGGAATGGTCAAGAGGCTTTAGTTCTTGAGCCAATTGCACCTTGTAAGCGTGTAAATGCAAGTCTTTATGCATATTGTTCATCAACGACGAGCGTGAGAGGTGCAATTGTTGGGCACGACGACGAGTTGAGGTGGACGGCTCTTCAGCCACACTATCGCGAACAGCAGCAATATTTTCTGCAGTACGAGCTGTACGAGCATGCACTGGTGTTCTCACATCTTCTACAGACCCGGTTTGCTCGAATTTTTCCACGATTTTTGCGATTGTACGCACATTTTGACGATCAAATTGACCAAAAAAATCACGAAGTGCACGATATGCATTTTGATTTGAACGCCCATTTTCATAATAAGTCTGGATAACTTTAACACGTTGTTGGATTGTGTATCTCTCCATGGTTCAAATTGAGTAAATGTCAAATAAAATTCGGAAAAAAACTTGGCGTTTAGGTGTGGTTCACATTCAACATCGGCCCTTACAATTTAACCACCCTTTACTTCTTGATACGTAGCTTAAAACGTAAGTGAATGACAACTGATGGGTAACAGATGGCTTCACAAATCTGCCAGCACTGGTTTGATGGAAACAACTTGCCAACGTTGGGAAAACAAATAAAAAGGTGGTCCTAAAAAAGCTTTTCCAGATACAAAAAAATCGATTTCATATTTAAAGTATAAAAAATTCACAATAAAATGTATAAGTGGAAGAATCATTATTTTTTTAAGAATTTTTATTTTTATAAAATAAATGCTTTACCAGTTGTTAGTCTTCTGAGCCGTTGGTAATTTCTGATTGAATACTACTGATTGAATAATACTTGCCATCGGTGGCCCAGTGATCTCAACCAATTCTTTTACAATCGTGTTTTTTATTTTGTGGGGACCACTGAAATTATTGTAAAACAAATACTGGCAAAACGCTTTTTGTAAACGCTGGTAAAGCATCTTGAACAAGGGCTATGGCAGTAATATATTTGCAATTCCTCTGTTAGCCAGTGGTATGCCAGTGCTTGATATTTTGTACCGTTGGCAGTCTCTGACTGGGATGTTGCAGTGGTTCGGAAATATATTATAAAAATAATATGATTAAAATTAGCTAATTGTATTTTAAAATTATTATAAAAATTTGAAAATTACCTGTTCAAAATTTTGAAACCTGAAAAATAGTTTCTATATGGAGGAGAACTTTAAATAATTCAATCCTTTATTAAAGTTTTCAACTCTGATTGACTATGGAATGATTGAGTTCTCAAATGATTTGAATTTAATTTTTAACTACAATTGTACTTAAACTAGAAACTTAAAGGCACTCTAGATTGCTCACCTTTTCTGGATATAACGTGAGACACCGTTATATCCAGAAAAGGTGATTATCATCACTCCAAATACGGCAGTTTTGTTTATTGACGTATCCATTTAACCAAAAGTGAGCTTCATCGCTAAACAAAATTCACTTATCAAAATCGGGATAAACGGCAATCTTGCTTTGGGCAAATTCACCGAATCTACGCCTGGCTAGGTGATCGTGTGGCTTCAATTGTTGCACGAATTGGATTTTGTAAGCACGCAAACCAAGATCTTTCCACAAAATCTTCCATAAAGTGGATGGACACATTTCCAGTTTATATGCACAATGGCGGATAGACTGATTGGGATCTTCCTCTACGCTATGCTCTACAGCAGCAATGACTTCTTCTGTACGCACAGTACGACGTCTATGTGGATGCATATTAACATTTAGAGTAAACGTGGTGCGAAAACGTTCAATAGTTAATCGAATTATTTGCTCTGATGGACATGTTGAAATGAAAAACCCAACTAAACATAAATCGCTTGACAGTTGACAAAATGGCCGCCAGTTAAAAAAGTGTTGCCAACTTTAAGTTCTATACCTGTATAAAAAACACCCTTTACTTTTTTCCCCAGCACAGCGCTGCCAACTTTGACGATTTGTCTCCATTTTGACGATTTTTGAAGTGAAATATGACAAAATGACGATTGACGATTTTACAAAATTAATTGTATGGAAAATAACGATTTTTAAAATTTGTATTGTTTGTCGAATTTTACATTTTTTTTTAATAATTTACTGACAAAATTTTATCAAGCTTCTTTTCATTTAAAACATCTTAAGAAATGTAATAAAATGATATCAAATCAAGCAACAAATATTCATTTACCAATTTAAAGATCAACTTCATATATTATTTTCAACATTTATTTTAATATTATTTAAAAAGTAACAAATACCAAATGCGTTTATTAGGAAGGAAAATCCAAAAATGTCAATTTTTTAATAATTTAATTAATGTTAGCTCCAAAATCACTGATAGGAAAATTGATTTTCCACCTTTTTTTTATTGAATATATTTTTTTTGTATGCCCAAATTTTGTAAAACCAAATATCGAAAAAAAAATATATAAAAATTAATATATCGTCATGAAATTTTGGAGTTTTAAAAATCGGTAATTTTAAAATTCTATTCCGTATAATGAGTATAGGGAGATGTGTTCTTAAGACTTGTAGGCGTTTGTGAGGGAGCTAAAACTAAAGGGCATCGAAGTGGTTAAATAATTACAAATAATGTGAATAAAACGAAGTTTTGAGTAAGTTTTTCCCTTCTTTTTTATTGAAATATGAGGGGTTTTGGGAATGACGATTTTTTGACGATTTATCATTCTCAAAATGACGATTTTGACGATATTTTCCACTAAAATTGACGAATTTTTAACAAATTGGGTTGACAGCACTGCCCCAGCCGCTTACAAAGTGGCCACATTTTTAACCTACTGTTACCAATTGTGCACGCCTCCAATTAGGTAGCGGAAGCAGTTGTAGATACTCTAACATACACCTAATTTGTTGAGAAAGTCTCTTTCAATCCAATGATAATGACATGGCAGCAAAAAAATTTAAAAAATCGCATTTTTGTAATTCGGTATAAATTCGGTCATAAATTTCACTTTGCTAACTTAAAAACCTATTTAGGTCCAAAAAATTATTGGTATATGTCTATTAATAAGTAAATATTACAAGCAGATTAAAAATATGTTATTTTCTAGAAACAAAGAAAATGGCGATCACTCAAAATTTTATATGCAAAAAGCTCCCTATTTTGGGTGGTCATATTCCTGCAAACTTAAGCTCGACATTACGTCACTTATGCCTGTTCCAAATTTCATTTCAATCGACCACTAAGTAAGAAATGCCCGAATTTTTTTAAACATTTTGTGATATTTCCCACTGTGCAAATATCTATGGTAAAGAGAAAAGCCTATTACATCGGGAGATCATGAACCCAAGGGGGATCCATGAAATTAAATAAATCCCCAAGAATGTATATACAAGCTGGCGCAAAAAATAACCTTCCGATGTTTTTTGGCTGTAATTTAAAAAAAAAAAATGAAAAGCTTTGGATTCTTCTTGTGGATTATTTTTATTTGGTATTTTAATTTTTTTACATCAAGTCGAGAATATGATGTCATGTAAATGGCCGCCGCCACAGTTGATTGTCATTTGAGCCCTTTTTATGGCATTTTCCATCACTTTGGCCAAAACTTCCGGCGATAGGTCCTCACATTCTTTACGGATATTGTCTTTAAGAGCTGCAAGAGTCTGAGGCTTGTTGACATAAACCCGCGACTTCAAAAAGCCCCACAAAAAGAAGTCTGGAGCGGTCAAATCAGGCGATCTTGCTGGTCAGTGCAAATCGCCAAAACGGGAGATTAGGCGCCCGGGAAATGCATCCTTCAGCATATCGGTTGTGGCACGTGCAGTGTGTGCCGTTGCACCGTCCTGTTGGAACCACATGTTTTCCAATCCCAATTCATCAAGTTGCGGCAAAAAGAACTCGTTGATCATTGCTCTGTAGCGCTCACCATTCACAGTAACCGTTTGGCCCGCGACGTCTTCGAAGAAAAAAGGTCCGATGACTCCTCCAGCGAAAACAGCACACCATACAGTGACTTTAAGCGGGTGTAATGGCTCTTCGTGGGTTACACGCGGATTTTCAGTGGCACAGAAGCGTAAATTTTGCTTATTTACGTACCCGCTAAGATGGAAATGGGCCTCATCACTCATGATTATTTTTGATGAAAAATCATCTTCCTCTTGGTGGTGATTAAGGATGGCTTGAGCGTATGTTACACGCGATTGGCGGTCAGCAGCTAACAGCTGATGCACCGTCTGGACTTTGTATGGAAACATCTTCAAATCTTGTACTAAAATTCGCTGTAAAGACCGTCGACTGATACCCATTTGCGTGGCACGTCGTCTGGTCGATGTCGACGGCGCTTCCATGACATCCTCGGCTACAGCAGCAATATTCTCTGCAGAACGGCTACTCCGGGGTCTGCCACGCCTGGCAGCATCTCGTGTTGTGCCAGTCTCTTCGAGGCGAGCGGCTAAACGTCGCAGTGTTTCACCAGTAGGCGTTGGACGGCCAGAAAATCTGCGACGAAATTCACGTTGTGCCAAAGTCACCGACCTATTATTGGTCAAATAAATAGTCACCAATATTCCGCGTTCTGGAGCAGTGTAGCGTAACATTGTTTATTAACGTGTATTTCGCATGTGTTTACTACACAAATGTCAAAACAGAACTGACATTAGGGGCCAATCGCAAAATTTATAGCATTTTCTGATAGGAGGATTACTTTTGCGCCACCTTGTAGAAGACAACAACAACGACATTTTAGGGAGTTATTTCCACTTTTGGGGTTTTGTTTCCTTTTATTATTTGGGGATTTATTTCGTAATGAAATAAGTCCCCAAAATTTCAAAATGAAATAATTCCCCAGTAATTATTTTTGGGGAGTTATTTCGTTTTCTATAAAATTAAAACAAATGACTTGATGATGCAACATTTAAAATTGTTCCGCAAGGATGTTTTAAACAGCTATTAGTAATTTATATTGAATACTTTGAAGAGGTAAAGTAAAATAACTATTTTGTAAATAAAATTAATATGTTCGATCATTTATTTGTTTTGATCTTTCGGATGTTTTTATTTCGATGGATAAAAAACAAATGAAATATATAGTGCACTGCTGCATTATATAAAGAACAATATTTTCGATTTGGCCTCAGCTCTGTTTGTAACCGACTACGAACACGGAATGAGAAAAGCAATCCCCCGAGCAAAAACTGTGCGGTGCTGGTGAGTGTAAAGGTGGCATGTCATAAAGTCCAATGACATAATGTCCATGGACGTTATGACACTCGAAAAGTGTCATAATGTCCATGGACTTTACGACAATTTGGAAAATGTCGTAATGTCCATGGACATTACGACATTATTTTTTTTGGATATTATGTCACTTTCAAATGTGGCTAGCGTCCAGACTTTTAAAAATAAAAAGATTGATAATATTTATCAATACAGTTTTTTTAAATATTCTTTAGTAGTATATCACAAAATAAAACTAAATTTATAAATCGTATAATCGCACGCAGAAAAAACTTTTTTTCGCGAAGCCGCCTGCCGCGTTCTACGGAGGAAAAAAATGATGTCTTAAAAACAAGTTCTTCTGGGTGGCAGCCTTCGGCCGCTCTTAGGGGTTTTTTTCCTACGTAGAACGCTGCAGGCGGCTTCGCGAAATAAAGTTTTTTCTGTGTGAACTTATATCTATATGTACAATTTTGAGTTTAAAAATGGGGACTTTTTTCGTTTCAAATTGGGGATTTATTTCATTATGAAATAAATCCCCAAAAAATGGGGGTTATTTCATTCCCGATTAGGCATTTATTTCATTTCGTTGGGGTTTTATTTCATTTTTAAAATTGGGGTATTTTTTCTTATGGAAATAAATCCCTATTTCTGGGGAGTTTTTAATTTTTGTTTTGGGGGCTTATTTCATAGAGCCACCCAAGGGAAGTCAGGCCATACTCTCCATTCTTGTATATAGGGTGCAGAATAGATATATAGTCAAATTGGAACATGCCTTTAAACTATAGAGTACAAAATCCAAATTTAGCAAAAAGTTAATATTTGTAAATGGGTGTAATTCAGGAATTGTCAATTGACCAACTTTACTTAAAATTGTTGCTAAAAAATTTATGTTGCATATTAAAGTGTTGATTCAGCTAAAGGGTTGATAAATACTAACAACTATTAATTAAATTAATATTCGAGACAATATTTGTACAATCGAGTCAAATAGAAAGAAAAACTCAACACGTGATATAAACAAAACGCAAATACCATGAGGGGGAGTAAATTTCAAAATACAGGGTCAATGAAATAGGAAATGCACACACTATCTCCCAATTAGTGTCAGGGAAAAAGGCGTCCATTGCCTAACCCAGTAACCTGTTGATTTTCAAAAGCGCATGTCCTTTATTTTTTTGGATTTTCTAACTTGAAAAGACAACTAATGAAGAGCTAATTGCTGACATTGATACTATCATTTAAATAGCTTCATATTAGTATTCCATTAAAAATAGTCATGAACAGACAACATTAAAAGTGCTAAAGGAGTTAAAGTAAAATGTTTAAATACTGTTTAATAAAATTAAATAATTATTTTTTTGCCGAATTCGATCAAAATGATTTTGCATATGTTTTATATCCATTTTTACGCATTTTTAAACTTTTCGGATTTATACCCGTTAAATTGGAAGCTAAACAGATTTTAAGTGAAAATAATAAAATAAAATTGGATTTATGGTCATGTCTCGGAACCTTTATCGGAATGGTGATATTTATCGGTAAATTGGACAAGATTTTCAAAAACTATTTTCCAATTTTATTTATTTTTTTTTATTATTTCAGTTGGTTTTTTATTTGGTGTCCATAATATTAGGATGACTCATGGTATGGCTGAATTGCATGATAGTACGATTATAGCCTATTTTACCACTTGGGGCCAAATAGTATTCCTATTTATTTTGGCATCATATGGCCTTTTGAATACTTGGTGTAATATATCACAAATGCAACAATTATTTTTATGGATTTCTAAAATTGATCGTCAATTAGAGGAGATATCCGGAAAAGAAATAAATTATCGGCATATGCGAAAGCAATTATTTATAACATTTTTTGTGGTTTTTCTAATACCCATGTCATTGTCTATGGTGAATTGTGTTGTAATACACGTGGGTCCAAACAAAATAAATTTTTTATCAGCCTGTTTTTGGTTTGTGTGTTTTGGACCTATTCTTTTGCTGACTTTTAAAGAATTTCAATTTTATAATCTAATGTTTATGTTGAAATCAAAATTTGATATTATCAACAAGGAGTTACTGCAACATGGTGGTGCAAATCTCCAACTGAATCGCAAATATCGCAAGGAAAAGGTTTTGATTTCTACTAAAACCGAGTGCACCATTGAAACGATTAAAGATCTTTTGGTAATTTATTCAAATATAGCGGATTGTGTGGACTTGCTATTGAATATATTCTCGTGGCATTTATTGCTATTGACAAGTGCTTCATTCGGTGTTATAACCATACAAGGTTATAATCTATTTGCTGCTTTAATTGCGCATACTATGGAAATGGATGGTTACCAATTAACTGTTGTAATGGGTTGGATACTGGTACAGATTGTGGTAATAGGGCTTAATATTAGCACCTGCAGTATGACAGCTAAAGCGGTAAGTTGTGAAGAAAACTTATATACCTGTGACGACAGATTTGGTTAGCAAGCAATTTTGATATAAGATGGGAAACATTTCGTCAAATCAATCAAAATAAAATTACATTTTCGTATCGACCATCTCCGATTTCAGTGAAATTTACCATATATGTTATACTCGGCAAGGAGTCGACAAAATACAAATTTCAGATTCCGGACCCCTTCGGTTTTCGAAATATGACGTCATGAATATTGCAAAAAACGATCAAATTTGTCAAAAGTATCGTTACAAAATTGGTTAAAACTTTTTAACTATTCAAGAATGAAAATTAGTGTTGGCCTTCTTTTTTTTGGGCTAAACTATACTCTTCAAAATTATATCCATATTGATTTTTTTCACGGAAAAGGGTAATTTTTTGGGGTCTTGAGTTTCAATGCATATATCTCGAAATGCGCTTAATACACTGTGTGTAATTTTTTAAGTCATGGCAAAATAACCATATACGGACACCACTACGTGATAAAAGACTAAAAAAAAGACCCGTGTCTCCCAATTTTTCCCAAAGTCATCTCCTTTTTTGTTTATGGGCCGCCAAAGATTTAGGGCCTCGGTATCATTTTCGCAAAAAAGTGATCATTTTCTCAGGCTCACATCTTGCAAACCGTTCAGAATTTCGATTTACTCTCTATGGCAAAGTTGTAGCTCTTGTCATAACGAACAAAAATTGCGAACATATAAAATCAAAAAAACTTCACCTTCCAGATCAAAATCGCAAAAAACTTAAAAAAAATCGATTTTTTTTACCTTTTTTCCCGTGTTCAGGTCCATAGGTAGCAAACCGTTCAAAATTCAAGGAAACAATCAACTACAAAAATTTACCTAAGATCTCAATAAACAAATTTCTAGAACATATAAACTTCCTAGAGATGATTCTTAACACTGTTTAGGTAGCGCGCAAAAGTGAAAAATTTTGTAATTTCATTTTTTTTTCCTTTTTTCTCCTGTTCAGGTGCATAGGTAGCAAACCCAATTCCTAATACTAATATGTGAAAATAAGCGGATTTTAAACATTTTATTTTTTAAACATTTTATGTTACACAAATTTTCAAAGAAAATCTTGGTATAGATTTTTATTTGTTGCTGTCGCCTACATTAACAGATTCCATATTTAAAAATTTAAAGCAATCTGATGAAAATTGTGGCCTTGGAGAACAACTATTCGAAAAAAACTCGCGAAATCTCGACCACTTCCATAGATTTTAGATATTTGATGTAATTTAGATATTTGATGGAATTTTACACAAATTAAAAAAAAAAAAAATCTTGATACAGACTTTTTTTTTGGAGTCGCTTGCATTTATAGATTCCATAGTCAAAAATTCAAATGAATTTTATAAAAATTGTATCCTTGGCGAACAACTACTCGAAAATAAAAAAATGGCATAAAACTTTTAAAAATAGCATATTTATACAATTTTGTATGGACATGGCCGAGTTTTTCGAGTACTTGTTCGCCAACTGCGCAATTTTTATCACTTTAAAATTTAAAATGAGGTTCATAAAAGTGAAAAATTTTTTATAATTTTTTTTTTAACTGATCGAGTTTTTTTTTCTATTAGTAGTTGGCCCAGGAAACAAATTAAAATGAGATTTGCTAGTAATATTCTTTGGAAACTTACCTTCAAAGTATACATTTGTTATACCTATCTTTAATATTTACCTTTTTACATGAGTTCAAACGAACAAAAAGTGCACTTTCACTATCGAAGGTACTCGACGAGTAGTTCGAACTCGCGAACTACTCGATTAATAAAACACATATAAACTAGGGCGATTTTCATAGTTTTATCAGGTTTTTTTGCTATAACTCAGAGACCCATCGAGATACAACCCTTAATTTTTCACTTAAATGTAGAGGAGATTTGAACTCCTTCCATGAAAAATATCAATGTGCATATAATTTTAAAGCGTATATTTTAATCTAAAAAATAAGGCCAACACAAACTGTGTATATTGTATAGTTTTAAAGTTATAGTCAATTGGCCAACGATACTTTAGTAAAATTTTATAGTTTTTTGCAATTTTCATGACGTGATATTACGAAGGAATCCAGACTCTGAAACTTATGTTTCGTCGATTTCTTGTCGAGTATAACAGTTATAGTGCATTTTATTGAAATCGGAGATGGTCGATTCGAATGGTGATTGAGTTGAAGTGTTTTCACTTATAAGTCTATTAAAATAATTGTAGTGGAATGTGTTGTACATTGAAACAATTAAAAGTTAAACATCTGCATCTCTTCGGTAAATAAGAAAAAGAGATTTCTTTAAATTAAAATATTATTATTTTTCGGGATTCGATTGATCTCCTACATCAAAATATTTAATGTTTGTATAACGGCTGAGAAAACGCGAAATTTTAAAAATTTGTTAAATTGTTTCAAGGTGCTATATTTATTGTACCTTGGAACAAGTAGTAGTGGTTTTTAATCAGAAATATACTTTTGTCGTTCAATTAAAACATTAATAGTAAAAATAAAAATTAATACGTTCCAATTTTGTACTGAACAAAAAAATATTAGAAAAAAACTGTTTTAATGTATAACCTAAAACTGATTCTAGGAATATTTACTATAGCATTTAAAGATAATTTAATATTTTGCCCGTTACTTTCAGACCTAGTCACGCTAATAATATCTCAATATGGAAATTTCGTTGTCTTTACTAAAACTTTATTTACACTAATAAATGGGAATGCTTTCAAAGAATTTTATTTAATTCTAAATTTTTTAAAAATGTAGACATTTTCATATTATGGTTATGATTTATCATATTATGGTTATGAAAATGTTTACAAATTATCATATTATATTTCCTACATTATTCTCCAAGCATTCTGTTAAGGTTGGATTAAAAATTGATGCCTGTTTTTTAAAATAATTTGAAATAATTAAGTAATCAAATTATCTTTCAGCTAACGAATAAGATTTGTATTATTAAGGAGTTATAACATAAAACATTATTTTGTTGCTATGCTGTTGTTACCAAGGCACGCCAGCCGTTTGTCCCAGTGACTCCCACGGGGATTTTGAATAAAACACATAATTTTACAATGTGTATTTTTATGTATTTCTATGTGTTTCTATGTGTTTGTATGTGTTATATGTGTTTGTATTAAAATTCCTACATTAAATTTAAATTGTTAGGAATAAATTTATAATTAAAAAAAAAGAAATTATTTACATACTTTTTGGCATGGAAACCACTAGGAACTTTTTTTAAATAAAATATTTATATGAAAATAAATTTTGCTCCCGAGCACTGCGCACAGACAACTTGTAGTTCAGATTAAAAATGGCTGCCAAAAGGGGCGCATGCTCTGAGGTAAGCCTTAAATGTTTTATCTTTCGTCAACTATTTTACAAAATTAAAAATCTGAAAATATTTTTATTGCAAATAAATTAATTCATTTTGGTGATGCCAGATGTACATAAAATAAAATTATTGGGATTTTAGAGACATTGTTAACAGCTGTGTTAGTCCCGGTTCACACACGGCAATTTTACTTGCGCAAGTTTTCTTCAATTCTCCTTTGAACTTGCTTTTGTGTTCACACAGGAGAAGTTTGTTTTAGCAAATTTTCGTTTTGAAACTTCGTGTTGAAAATTGCGGATGACAAAACAAAACGGAACTGGAGTACGGGCAAGTCTGTACCCTCTTTTCCTCCCTCTTCTATAAACTCAAGACTTGCACAAGTAAAAATGCAGTGTGTGAACCGGGACTTAATATAAATTTTTTATTTTAGTATCTAAAAAATCAAAACTAAGCTTTCTATATTTCGGAACAAATCTAAATTTGTCAGAAAATATAAAATAATGGAAACATGTGATTACACCATAAATACGCATTAAAATATGGTTAAGAATAAAATTTAATAATACATTTATAATATAATAATAGCATTTTTGTTACAATTATAATTTTTTGCACTATTACCAATATTATAGTCCTAGTTATTATATTATTGTCATGGAAAAGAATTTCGTCATTATTTATTACCATATTATGATTATTGCAAAAATATTTTGATTATATCGTACTACAGACTTAAAAGCATTTGTATTTTGTTTAAATTTTTCTTTCATATTTCTTTAATTTATTTTTGTTTACAATTTATCTTACGTGTATACAACAAATCACTTTTTTATCATTATTATTTGTGTTAAAGTAATGAAGATAGTAAGCTCTCATTACTGGTAGTGAGAAAAGTAAAGACGTGTCATTATCGTTTCTACAATAGGTAATTTAAATTTTAACAAAATAAGCATAAATGTGCCATTTAAATTTAAATATGCAACAAAACATGCCAAAATATGATATAAAATATGCATTTACAGCAAAATATGCACAAATATACATTTATAAAGAAATATGCAACAACAAATCGATGCCATTTTATTGCAAATTCATTGTTTCGGGAAATTCCTTGCCCTACTAATGACTAATATTATACAATTTTATGCAAACTCGCATTAACTTAACGAAAAGTTTCAATGGACAAATTTCAGAGCAATTTCATTGATTCTATGCAAAATTTCATTAATATTATACAGATAATTCTTTCAGTCTGCTCTCTTATTTTCATTTTAATAAAAATTTCCGATTTTGAACACAATATAGATTGAGGAAATCTAGCTACAAATTCGAATAGAAGACCCCCAAAAAGAGTTATAAACAGGGCAACCAGAAATATGCTCTAAAATATCGATTTTATGCTCATAAAAAATGCCCTAAAACGGAAAAAACTGCTATAAAAGTTTAAAAAATATGCCCTTAACCCTAGATGGGACAACTTATTTTGCATACGCTAAGACTTTCTTGGTCGAATCGTCGCAGTCCAGTTTTAATGCGGTCCTAGTCACTTCCAATACAAAAAAACTTATATTTGATTGGAAAAATAATTTAGTTTTCAATGTATCCGCCATTAAATTTTGATAAAACTTAAAACATAAATTATTTGCAAAATCAACGCCAAGTTTTTTATGCTTTTTTTTATATGGTCTCCAAAATTCACAAAAAACAGCAACTTTGGGTACAGAATAATTTATGTATTTGATTAAATATTAACTTTTACACTTCAAACTATAAAAGTAACTTATTTTTGTTATTCTTCAGGGTTATTTAGCGTGAGTTGCCCAGATTCTATGTCTCGATATGACGAATAAAATCTTAAACACTCCATTACGGTTAAACACAATTTACGACGCTGAAGCTTTGCACACTTCAAGAGCTTTGTAACGACCAGATCTATGCGAAAAATCAGCACACACAAAACATTTACATACGAAAAAGTAAACGGTGTTCCTTTAAAAGAAATTCAAAGCCTATTCTTCAGTACTTTTTGTGAAATTTATTTCAAATGCTAACAAAAAAGGAGATACAAGATTAATTATACTGAAATCGGCTTAGTCTTAAAACCGTAACTGTAAATTTACGTTTAAAATTGTTTGAATTTACAAAATCTGTGTTGCAAGCCCTAGAAAAAGTAAAAAATTTTAAAAATCAAAAAAATAAATTTGTTTGCATATTTTTTAATTGAAAAATATAATTTTTCAAAATCGAAAAATTAAAAAAAAATTGTCCTCTAAAAATACGCTTTTGCTCTAAAAAGCAAGTAAATATGCAAAATAAAATATGATCTTATGATGCAAATATTCAAAAATATGCAAATCGATGTTAGAATTCGTCAATTGCTTTAAAATGGATAAATATCTCCTTCATTATTCAAAGCGAAGCATAGGAAAAAACATGAGACAGCACATTTCTGGTTGCCCTGATTATAAACAAAGCAACCGATTTCTAGGCTTTCTACTAAAGCTTAATATATTATTCAAGTTATGATTTAAAAATATACATTTAAACACTACACTCAGGATATTATGCAGGTAAAGATGACAGCAATTGTGGTCAAAAACAAATGAAATTTCACTTGAAGAAATTACGACTAACATTTCATAAAATTCAACTAACATTTGTCATTTGTTTTTAAATTTTCAAAAAATTAACCACAATTGTAGTGAAAATGAACCACATATGTTAGTACAAAATAAACAAACATATATATTTATGTTTTTTTAAATAACAAACAAAATGGCTGAATAAATTAATGTAAAATCATAAAACAGTCATTTGATGTGGTTTGTTGTTTTTTTTTAAATGAACGACAAGGTTAGTAAAAAATTTAATTTGTTCTACAACAGACTGACATTTACATTAAAAATAAAAGAAACTATATAACAACCCAAACAACTACAAAATTTTAAAGCACAAGTTCCCTGTTCTTAATTTTAAAGTTCTAAATTTCTTTGTTTTAAAAACTAAATTCTTTATTTTACAGATGTCTTTGACAGGCCCTCTTTTGCATAAAATTCGTTCGAATTCCCTAACAAGCTGCTGCTTTTATCAAAATTTACACCTATTTTCCTTGGAGGTTATGCAGCGCAAACATAGTTTTACAGCGGGTGGATTTTTTAATATGGACTATAAGTTAATAACATCGGTATTATTTAAACTCATCTCAAAATTAATATGACTTAACAAACTTGATTTTTTTTTTGTCACAGATTATTGCTGCTGTTACAACGTATTTACTGATAATCATACAATTCCATTTCACCAATATACACCCACAGAAAACACCATAAAGTTGTGTAGAGCACCAAGAAAAAATAAGTATTTGTGTTTAAACTTGCTTTAAGGCATAACATGTGTAAAACAATGATTACAAACAAAATGCAAAAATATGTTTGTTGTCCCAAATCACGTTAAGTGAAAACGTGTATTGTAGTTTAGTAATAAGTTGTAGTTTTCCATACCCTGAGGTTTTGTTTTTTATTGTGAATGCGTTTTTATACATACTATTGTGATTGAAAAGCCTTTGTATGTTTTAGTGGTTTGTAACAATACTTAATAACGAAAGCTTTAAACAAAAAAGCTTTAGTAGAGCTTTAATATAAGTGACACTCAAACCTGAATGTTAGTAATATGCAAACATAACCATAAATAGCAACTACAGTGCACTCGCGATAATGTGAACTAATTAAAACCGGGAGTGTTCACGTTTATGAGCTGTTCACCTTTCCGAATGCCAAAAATTTAAGGCAAAATGTATCAATAATGCCATAAGTTTAGACTAATTATACGTATTAAAATAATAATTGACATTTTATTAGAATAAAAGAAGTAAATGATATATTAAGAAAATTATTTCCATACATTTGTATGAAGATTTATGTAAAAATATTACATATGTAAATACGAAAAAACAACCTTTCAGCGACAAGTAAAAATAGCAATTAAAATAGTTTCTATGTATCTTCTGTCCTTAATGCAGTGAAACAGTTAAAATAGGGAATTCTTAACGTATTTACGCATTTCCAACTAACATATTGACTATTTTTTCTGTTCCCATTATAGGGCTTCGTACTTTGTTCACCTTTTAGATTAGTCGATGTAAAAGAAAATGTGTTCACATTAAGCGGTGTTCACGTAATGCAGTGTTCACATTATCTCGAGTGCACTGTACTTCCATAAAATAAAAATATTTAAAATATCATTTAAAAAATGTTGTTTTTTGTATTAACCCTTTAACCGGCAATCCCGCCTCTAGGCGGTGTATTTTAAATTGGCCATAAGTTCGCCAAAAAAGTGTTTTATTATAAAAATGTAAGCTATATCAAGAGAGAACGAAGTTAGCCACATAGTTTGCGAAGTAATGTTTTGTGTACATGTCATGGTTTGGAAGCGAGAAAGCGTTATAGTTAAAATTTTCAGTAATTTCAAAAAATAAATATTTTCAAACAACCACAATTTTGAAAAGTCCTTAAAACACATTTCTGTTAACATGAAACCATTCATATTCCACACAAATTAAGATTAAAGCTTAAACTTTTGGAAAATACTCTAAGTTTGTTCCAAGGCATGCAGGACTTTAAAAGGATACATATAAAGGACATCATCTTATCTTGAAAACGAGTAGAAGGATTTTTATGAAATTTGGCAGAAATATTATATTTGCTAACACTATCAAAGCTTCAAAGTTTCGTCAATATATATTAAAGTTAAGGTTCGTTTTCGCTCGATTTCGCGTTTTTCGAAAAACGAAAATCGCCATATCTTTTTATCTGAAAGCTCAAAAGGACTAATTTTTGGACTGTTGTTATATCTTTGTAAGAAGACTAATTTATGCATTAACTTTTTAAATTTTATAGGTTAGTTTTTGAGATAGCCTCTAAACCTATTTTGACCCATATCGCCTAAAATAGGCAACAACAAAAATTTCGCTAAAACAAAATATTATTTATTTCTCGTGCCGAACAAGTGGAATAAATTTCAGTCCAAAAAAGCTTATGCGGGTTAAAGGGTTTAAAGATTGTTTAAGGATTAAAATATGCAGTATAACAATTAAAATATTTTAATTTAAGCACTATCTAATATTTCTGTAAATTGTATCACTTAAAGCACACAGTGGGGTATTTGAAAAAATAATACTAATAAATAGAGAACGAGCAAATAGGATATTTTACAAGAGGTGTTTCTCTTTTGTAATACTGTTATTGGTCACCCTGTTACTTACAGGCTATCAATGTTGAATACCTCGTGTATAACAAATCTTTTGGGGCGAGTAATTTTTGTAAATGTGGACCGCTTTCTAAAATGTTTAGCCGGAGAAATGTACCTTGTAAGAAAAAACATGCTTTTTGCCTTTTTTTAACTAATAGTTTAAAAGTTATTCAAATTTAAAAATACAATTTTTGATTTAAGAGATTTAAAAAAAAAATTATGCGTGTTAATAATATTTCACGATAAAGTAAATAGCAAAACTTTTTTAAATTGGCTTTAATAGTTTTGTAGTAAAAAATCTTTGAAGTTCAAAATTTCAAAAATTTATGAAAAATTGATATTTTTACCAGAAAAGTATTCAAATTTATTTACCATTTTTTTTGGAACTTTGTTAAAAAACCAATACAAATTTTAATATTTTCTGAAAGACTGGGATTTTAAAAAAAAGATATTAATATAATTCCACATGTCTTTGGACATGCACCCTACGTTTAGGCCTTTATGCAAAATTCGTCTCAATGATGTCTCCGAAATGTTCAATTGTTGAGAACGATGTTGATGGCGCTTCACGCACACTTTCTGTCACAGCAGCAATATTCTCGGGTGTACGCACTGTTTTTGGCTTTTCACGCTTTGGTTTATCGATGAGGATGCCAGTTTCTTTCACTTTTTTCACAAGATAACGAACATACGGACCATATTCGTTCAGCGGAAGGATACAACTAATTATCTGTCAAATCAGACATGAGCTAAGTGTTACCATTCACGAAATAAGCACTAGTTGAAAACAAAAAACGTTAGATGGCGGACCCTTTATATATTTTAGGTAATAATAGGTAATGAATGCAAAAATTACACCTCAGACTAGAAAATTACACCTAGAATTTTAGTATTTTACTACTTTGTATATGGAAATTGTGCGATATTGTGCGGATTATTTTGCCACTTGGTAAAGGAATTATGTGGTATGAATTTGAGAAAAATTGAAAATCTTTAACCTTGGTAACCTGCGATCAAATTTCCAAATTTTTTGAAATTTTTTAAAATTTGCATAACAAAAATATGTTATCCAACACATCATTTGTTAAAAAGTTTTGAGAAAAAAATTTTTGGCAATTGCTTTGCAAAATCGAAAAACTAGCACAAACTTCCAAAATCGTACTTTTTGTATACAATTTCGGTGAAAACTAACTATAGGAACGCCATATAAGATTGATTCTTCTTTTTTGTTTTGTTCGTTACGCTCCGGGATGGATATTTCTTAATTAAAAAAAAATCTATTAGATCTGAAGGAAAATCTGGAAAAACTCATAGCAGTCTAAATTAAAATTACATTAGCTATTACTTTTATTATTTATTTTATTTATTTTTATTTATTAATGGTAAATTAAATTTACAGATTAATAATACAAAGGGGAGGAACTGGCTACAGAGGCCTTCGTCCTTGTTACTTTTATATTTTTTGGTGATCGGTACTACAAAATGCACTCATTTAATTACTTTTCTAATTTATTTTACAGCATGGGTAAATATCATAGACAGCTGATTGTCAAATTGCTTACTTTTCGATTAATTTCGTTACAGTTTGACATCTGAAATTTTGTAAATCAGGAAATTCGGCAATCATTGTTAAAGTTAAGTTGTGACAAATAATCAATAAATAACACCACGGTCAGTTAAGTTTCATATAAATGCAAACAAACAGTAAAAAACATAACAAATATTACAGTATTATCAGAATCACTGATGAAGATTAATTATTAGACACTGCAGTCTGATTTAACTGAAAATTTAAAATGTAGCTGTAGCTATGATTTTTGGAAATATGCTTATAAAATCATTTAAAAAGTGATTGTGATGTCTTTTTCTTAAAATATAATCGAAAACAGTCAATGCAAACTTAAAAATTAAACAACTCCTTATTTTGACCAAATATTTTAAAACTGGATTTTATAACCCTAAACTAGGTTCAGTGTAAAAAATAGGCCATCAACCATATTAAATTATATTTTTCAACAATTTTGAAGATGCGTTTTTACGAATAATTTTTATTAAAAATTGCAAAACCCAAATGTTGAACGGTTTATAAATTAGATTTATAAAAATTATGTATCGACGCAGCAAAGGAAGTATTAAGGATTTTAAAAAAATTACACCCACAAAAAAAACTAAAATCGAGTTTCAATTAAAATATTTGTTGATTCAATTAAAAGTTTAATTGAATTCGGTCCAATTAAAGAAATTGTAGTATCAATTAAAATAATTTGTAATTATTTAATTGATTTTAATTTCAATTGTGGTTTTAATCATATCTATTAAATATTTAATTGAATATTGTTTTTAATATCAAACAAATTTTTAGTACATACAATTAAAAATTTAATTTAAGTTTGGAAAATATCGCCAAAAATTTCGGGGAAAATAGCTAACATTAAAAAAAAAATCGCCAAAATTAAAAAAAAACTAACAAAATTTAAAAAAAATCTAAAATTAATTATCAAATTAAAAAAAAAAAAAATAGTTAATAGTGGTACCTCTTTTAATTTTTACAACTTCGATAAGTTGTCTGTTTGCATAGGTTTTTTTTTTCATTTCCATGTTAAGTGCGAGGAATAAAACAAGAATATTGTTATAAGTATTAATTTCATTATTATAGAATGCTGTTATTCTACTCGTATTTAATTGATAATAATTGTAATTGAATACATTTTTGAAATGCATTTATTTTTAAAGTAATGATTACATTTTTCTTTTAATTACTTCTTAAAACCAATTCCTTTTTTACATACATGTAATTGTAATTCACATTTTTTTAATGGATTTTGATAGTATTTCAATTTCAATTACATGTAATTTGTAATGGATATTTTCTCAATACCAATTACACTTTGTTGTAAAGGGTTTTCCAATAGGTACTTGACAACTTTGAATTTAATTTCTGAACGCACTATTTCACTGTTCATCTAACTGTTACTTTTCTTTTTTTCAGTAATCTCAACATTTTCATCATGGTAAAGTATACCAACGAACAACGTATCCAAACTATAAAAATGTACTACCGAAATTCGGAGTCGTTGACCACAACTTTAGGAGCGAATTTCATTGTAAAATCTTCTTCAGTGACGAAGCTCGTTTTTGGATCAATGGGTTCGTCAATAAGCAAAATATGCGTTATTGGCTTGGTGAAAATCCACATGTGCTTCATGAATCACCACTTCATCCACAAAAAATAACTGTTTGATGCGGTTTGTATGCCGGCGGCGTCATTGGGCCATATTGTTTCGTCGACAATAACGATCGTCAGGTTACTGTGAATGGCGATCGTTATCGCGCCATGATTACCGATTATTTTTGGCCCGAATTGGAAAACATGGACTTGGACGATATGTGGTTTCAACAGGACGATGCCACAAGCCACACAGCTCATGTTATAATCGATTTATTGAAGAGTAAGTTTGGCGAGCGTGTTAGCTCAAGAAATGGACCAGTCAATTGGCCGCCTCGTTAGTGCGATTTAACGCCTCTAGACTTTTTTCTTTGGGGCTACGTCAAATCATTGGTCTATGCCAACAAGCCGACGACGTTGGGAGAACTCAGAGCCAACATTAAACGCGAAATAGCGGCCGAAATGTGTGACCAAGTCATCGAAAATTGGGTCCAACGAATCGACCACTGTATTTCAAGTCGATAATGAAGTTTTGGAAATATCTCAAATGGTTTGCGTTTTATTTACAAAAACAAGTTGTCAAGTCCTTATTGAAAAACCCGTTAGTTGAAATTTTGCTTAAGCTTAATTATTGCATTTAATGCAATTGTAATTGAGCTTTTTTCAATTACAATTACATATAATTTGTAATTGAGTGTGTAGTTAATGAAAAAATGTAATGATGATTCTAAACCATTTTTAAACGTAATTCTCAACGAAAACAACGGTTGTTTACCTCCATTCAGAAATTCCGCATTATAAAATTAACGAAACATGTTATTTCAGTATTTCATATGTTATCCCCTACAATAGCTTTAAACGGATACATAAGACGTTTAATTGAATGAAATTAAAATTTATTTTAATTAAATAAAAGTATTTGTAGTTTGGATCACTCTAGCAAGCATGTTCGCTAAAGTTAGCCTTTTGAGTTGCCACAAGGAAATGATGTGTAGCCAAAACATGCCCTATACTCAAACGAAAGTCAGCAAAGTCCGCAAAACATTTTGCTGAGTCAGGAGGGTGCTAGTAAAAAATTGCTACTTTTAGCAAAATCTTAAAATTAGTAAATTCATCAAAAGTTTTGCTAACATTTAGTTGATTAAAATTAAAAAAGCCTTGCTTAAAATTAAGAACATTAAGGCCTGAAGCTAAATACTGTAGATAATTCTAGAAACAAAACAAAAAATTAATAAAATATGCATACATGGGCGTCTCCAATTACATTTCACAATCACTGACTTTTGAAATTTTTAAATATCATTAATAATTTCGGACCTACGCTAACAATTGAATTCCATATGAAATTTGTAATGTTTTAAATACCAAACATGGGGATTAGTAACAACATCAGCACAATTACACCCACTTACATGTAATTAGACATAAGAAAGTAATTGGTCTGTAATTAAATAATCAAATATTGGTTTATGTCCCATGTCTGGTATTGGTAAAATTGAAAACTTTCCAGGGAAGCGTGTAAGCCAACAAGTGTGAGCGTAGGTCTGAAATTATTAATTGTATGATAAATTTCAATAGTGAATGATTGTGAAATGTAATTGACGCCGCCCATGTATAAAAATATGACATATAACCCATAATTTTTTTGTAAATAGAGAAAATAAATATAAGAAATCACCTAAGATGTGTGTCCACCTCTTTCGCTTTAGTCTGTCTACCTTAAGGTATATTTGTTTGCAATTTTTCCACATTCCATAAATTACCACTATAAAATTTAGTTTACAAATGCACATTTCATTTTTATTAAATTTAAATATTTCATTTTGTCTTTAATTTAATTAATAATCAATTTCTTTTACAAGCCGGAATCAACGCAATATCTGAGATTATTAGATCAAAAATTTATAATGAATACACATTGTTGGCGTACTTTTGTATAAAAAACATATAAAAAAATCTTCCATGTTTGATTTTTTTATATATCTTGCAAGATTTGTACTTCTTAGTATCATTTTCCTCGTCTCTACTATAGCTTGACATGACGCGAATTCTACCTCATTCTGAGTGTATGCTTCAATGCGGTTTTCGTCCACACTGTTAATGTGCTTATTAGCACAATTTTTTAGCAAAATAAATTAGTAAGACATTAGTAAAATATCTATATCACGTTAATATAACACTGTACTAAAATACATTATAAAATTTGCCCTGTGGCGATGTCTCAACTTAAAATGCAAAAGTTGTCAACCCTGAACGTAAAAACCATACGTCAATCTGGTAACATTGTGAAATAGAGACGGAGGAGATTAGAAAAATAAACAAAAATCTAAAAATAGAATATTTGTGTTGTTAGTATTGTCACTTCTGAGTATAATATACAATAGCAGAAAAAGCTAATAGGAAAGAAAACTGCAATTTAGCTGCATTAGATTCGAGGCCATACTTGGGTGTGATCGCTAAACCGTCATGACTTGGTATTGTTACGTTTGTAATGTAAGATGAGCGCAGGTTTGATTCTTACAGACGCAGGTTGTTGAAAAATTTATCATATAGAGACAATCTGGCAATTATAAGACACAAATAATAATATAATTTAAATGGAAAATCACTGATGAGCCTGTCCATAAAAGGCAGAAACTAGTCTAGTCTGATTTAAAAATTAATAGTGTTTATACTTTTTAGAGAAAAAGGTTTATTCTTCTTCTTAACCTCAACATTTCTAAATTAGTAAAACATTAGTTCAAAACTTTTAAGTGCTGAATTAATATAACTAAAATTTTAGCTGAAAACACAATTTCAGCAAAAAATTTCTGACAGATAGTATAGTTGATTTACAAGACGTTTTACTTATTTGTATACTAACTTATTTTTTTGAGTATAAAAGTTGTCATATAAGCGTGGAATTGAAGTCTTCCAACTTGTTGTTTAAACAGTCCAAATACCACGTAGTGGCTTACATTAGCCAGTATTCCCTTACACAAATCTTAAGTCTGCTGTTTTAATTGAGCATTTCAATATAGCTGATTAAACATTATCGATTATATTTTAGACTCTGAATTCAATAGGATAATAATAATAAGTAATTAAATACACGATGCTACAAAAAACAAAAAATTGCAGGCCGTGAATCTAGATGAGTGTATTACAAAGCCAGTTTGAGAAGGGTATATTATTGAAATACCCTCAAATTTTTGAAATAACATTAGAAGAGTATTTTTGGCGACTGGTTCATTTAATCGCAACTCAATCATTTTTCAACCAATTTTTGAAATTTTAAACGGTATCTAAAAAAAAAACTACCTTTAAACAAACCAGTGCCTCTAGTGGAAATCGAACCCACGACCCAAGCACTGATAAGCCAGCACGCTACCAACTAGCCTACCGAGGCGCACTATATTATTATAAATAGGTAGATATTTCCTTAATAACAATTGAAATTTTTAATTTTTTTAAACTTTTTTAGCTTCTACGGTTGTTTTTTTAAATTTTCTTTTAAAACAACAATAAACAATGTTACTGTTTCTGCAGAGCGAATTGTGGGTTTTATAAGGCATTTGTGCGAAGGAGGAAGAACCAAAACAATGCATGTATAGAAAAAGTACCACGACTCTGTCAATTTTCAACCGATTTTTAATAAATGAAGGATTATTTTTCTCAGGAAAACATAAGCTTTAAGAATATTGCTGTTTTAAAAGAAGATACTTAAAAAGCCTCGTAGAATTTGAAAAAGTTGTAAAAAAAAACTGAAAATTTTAATTATTATATACATACATACATATATGGAAAAAGTACCATAACTTTGTAAATTTCCAGCAGATTTTACCAAATGAATTCTCAGTTTACTCATGAAAACACTTACTTAAAGAACATTGTTGTTTTAATAGAATATTCGACCCTCGTAGAAGATGAAAAAGTTAAAAAAAAAATCAAAATTTTAATAGTTATTAAAAAAATCTCTACCTATTTATATGAATAATATAAAGAGAGTATATATTTTAAAAGAGAGCAAGTAATTTTCTTTTAAATACCGTTTACAAATTCAAAATCGGTTGAAAAATGATTGAGCTACAAATGTTTAAATGAGCCAGGCGCCAACAAATACTCTTTTACCGTTATCTCGAAAATTTGAGAGGAAACTTCTCAAACCGGTTTTGTAATACACTCAGCTAGACTTACAACCTCCACTTGGTCATTTGACGAGTGATTTTTCTGTGTAGCACAGTGCTATTATATAAAACAGTTATTGCTCCCTAAATAAAAAATATATTGTGTATAAAACACGGCCTCCAACATGATGGGTTCAATAAAATCATTATAGTTAATATATTCCCTATTGATTTTAGCAATTATCCAAAATAATACAACATTTTTAAGCATGCGTAAAATTTCGCATCAGTGGGTGCTTTGACATCGGCGTCTACTTATACAAAGCAATTTTGGAAAGTGTTAATTTTTTTAACATGCCAACTAAATGGCTTAAGCTATCCCTCATACAGAAAACATCATATTGGCAAGATCATTCATCCATCATACAGTATTAAGAGACTAATGATTAATTTATGTTAAAGATGTTGGCTGAAATCAGTTAAACCAGAAGGTAACAAAAAAGTAACAAAAATAATGTCATAAAAATGAGTACATGTTTTAAACACCAGGACAGTCTGTCGTAAATGGAACGTGACTGAAAGCGCGTGTTTTTTATAGCTTAGAATACGTATTGATTTAACGTTTAAAGACGAGTTTGGGCAAGTTGTGAAATTGTATAGAAAATTAATGGCATGCTTTAGGCAGTTATAAATAAGAGTTTAAGAGCTAATGAAATGGCAATGGTTCTCTTAAAATTTTGTCTCTTTAACAGAAATAACTCTTTTTACAACAATTGTAAAATGTAAGAGATAAGTTAGTGTCGGCCCACAACGCACAGTGAGATATATTAGAAAATTTTTGAAAATACTTCGGCCATTTCTTACTTAGTAGTTTGATTACAATGAAATTTCGAACAGGCTTGAAATTTTGAACCTTCCAAACACCACGAGGTTGGCAATCTCACCATCCAAGATATGGAACTTTTTGCGTATAAAATTTCGAGTGTTCGCCATTTTTGTATTTCTAATCCGATTTTTAAAAAAATTAACATATTTGTAATCTGCTAATAGAGATATCTCTAATACTTGCCGAGATATTCCAAATTTGGCCGACTCAGGTTCAATCGGATGATGTTGGGGCAAAATTTATTTTTTTAAGTATTGGTTATTAAGCTAAATATATTCTTGATTAAATGAATGCAATATCTTGTTCCACTCAAAAACTACACTCGTTTAAAGTATAAATTAAAAAAAATTAAATTTTTGCGACTTTTTCCAAAGAAAGCACCAACACTCTTTTACCTCCTGGTAAATATTTTTTTTCTGAACTTATAAAGTGTGCATACTACTCTGAAAGGAAAGCGAGGTGTGTTAAAAAATTTTGATTTGTATACACTTTTCCCCCAGCCGCTTCTAAAATTGACACATTTTTATGGCAAATATCAAATTTAACCCAATGTTAAAATTGTGGACGCCACGCTTGGGTAAGTCTCTTCCTAAATTCGAACATAAATTTCACATGTTTGACTTAAAAGTCTATTTAAGTAAAACATCATTGGATTATGTCTATTAGTAAATATTTTATTGTAAAATTAAAATTTACATTTTAACAAAAACTGAAATTTTTACCTTCCTATTAGGATTACCCAAGTTTTTTGTTTTACCAAGAGTGTTAAATAGGACTCTTTAAAAATGTCGTAGTCTATAGCTAATTTCCTTTGCAACAATATCAAACACTTTTATGATATGTTTATAACTCCTTAACAGAAAATCTTCAAAAGTTACTTCCTATGCAAATATTTGATTTGTTGATTTTAAAAATTTTTTTCGATTTTTCCAATTTGAGCATTTTTTTTTAACTTTTAGCGATTTTTTAATTTTGACAATTGTTTTAAACTTTTTTTACGATTTTTCTATTTTGGCATTGTTTTCAATTCTGGCTATTTTGGTCAATTTCGGCCATTTTGGAGATATTGTTTTAATTTTTGTTGATTTTCTTTAAATTTGGCTGTTTTTTTATTTTTGGCTGTTTTTTCCAACTTTGGTTCTTTTAAATTTAGCTATTTTGGTGTTTGTTCTTAAATTTTACCAATTTTTTAATTGAATCAACAATTATTTTAATTAAAACTCGATTTTAGTTTTTTCTATGTCTGTTAACACACAACTTTGTGTTTTAAATATCCCTAAACCAAACTCCTAATCATGAAGGCTGTGGGAGCTGATCTTCAAATAAAATTTTGGGAAAAAATTGACATTGTCATAAAAGTTGAGTAGAAAAATTCAATAATTTTAAAGCTTTTGTGCTTTTGGTCTATGAATCCATTATAAATTTCCAAGAACTCAATTATAATATGCATAATGAAAAAAAGCAAATATATTAGAAAATAAAAAACTTATTCGGGTTTAACATTTTAAGTCTTATTTGGCCAGCTCTGTATTAACATAATTTTAAAATATAGACTCTGAGCTAGCTTCGCCAGAAAAACTAAAACCGAGTTTCAATTAAAATATTAGTTGATTCAATTAAAAGTTTAATTGTATTTGGTTATATTAAGGAAGTTGTAACATCACTTAAAATAATTTGTATCTATTTAATTGATTTTATTTTTAATTAAGGTTTTAATCATAAAGAATGAATACATTTTGTATTCAGCACAACTTTATGAAATGAAAATCTACAAAAAAAATTTTTACAACAAGTTAAACATGAAAACCTAAAAAAATTATAAATATAGAATATACATTCGATTTGTTGAGAGATTTAGCGAATTTTCGCTTTTTTGTTAAAAGGGACCGTTACTGGTTTTGCACACAAACTATATTTGTAACGGTTTTTCTTCAATATAAATCTGAAAACTAATATTTCTTTTGTCATATTTCGTTACTTTTAATACTTTTTTATGATTTTCAATTATTTTAACTCAACATTTTAGGTTCGTTGTAGATCTCGGAGGCGCAACTGAGAATTAAAAGTACAGTAACAAAATATTTCTAATTTACAGACAAATAATGTGTCGTAAACATTTCTAGTTTGAATTAATGTCCGTCCTGTGCAGGTGACATATAAGAAACGCGACTCTTAAATTCCAACATTACTACAGTTTCATTGTCAGGGTCAGACAACATTTTGAACTATATACAGTTCAGAATGTAATTTAGTTATTCAGTTTAAAACAATAATCCATATATATAGTGGAAATCTGATTTTACGAATGTTTCATGGGTATCAAAATTGCTCTTTTAAAACTGGCCACTCTTGCCGTTTGATCTCCATGCTCCGATTTGTAACTTAAATTAATAAGAGTTTTATTAAAATTTATACTTTAGGGGTTTTAAGTCGATGTGATTAATTTTATTGAAGATTTCATTGACATGGCGAAAAATTTTGATTTTGAAATCTTTTTTACTGGTTTGTTGTCTAAAACGTCCTTATAGCCAACCATTTGAGGTTTTCGGGATGTATTGTATTCTGTAGTTTTATTTTTATACACCTAAAAAATTGCAAAAATTGAAAAAAAATTACAAAATTTTACCGCTAGACTTGAAAAAAAAAAATTGTAAAAACTAAAAAAAAAAAACGTCAAAATTAAAAAAAAGTCGAAATTGCCAAAAATTTAAAAAGGCGAAAATTGCAAAAAGTAATTAAAAAGAATTACAAAAATTGAAAAACAATTGTGAAAATTAAAAAAAAAAATCGCTAAAATATAAAAAACTCTCAAATTGAAAAACATCGCAAAAATTTTAAAAAATCGAAAAAATTAAAACAAATTGCTAAAATTTGCCAACATTTTTTGGACTGATGAAACTATAAGTTTTGATTTCAATCGAAAGTGAAACTCATCACATACCAGAATAAATGTAATGAAGTAAGTTCTTTATCTATATAATGAAATCGATGCTTTTTGACGGCCCTGTTTAGTAGAGGGTTAAATATATTTGAATACCTATTAGAAATAATAAATACCTAATCGGCTGTTTAAACGTATTTTATTTTGTTTAATTTCAACTGGTATTTAATTATTTAGAATTGTCAAATCAAATATTGGGCAATATAGTTTTGTCAACCATTTAATATTTTTTGAAAATACACAAGTGAACGAAAATAAATTGAACAGTGAATTATAATTCTCAACAAAAAATGTTTTTATTTTAAATTCTTTAATTAAAACTACATTCACGACCTTTACACTAATGGGCATAATACCCAGAATTGAAATTGGGGTTAAATCCCAATGGTTTTCGGTAATAATCCTTAAGCCGGAAGTTGGGAATATGACCGTTAACGAAACGGTCATTATTCCAATTGGGGCTGTGACCTTTTAAATTATGACCGAATTTTATTTTATTCACCATGTCAATGGTAAAAATTTTAATATATTTCTAAACAATTTGTAACAAAAAAATGTTCATTCAACACAAAATGGCAAAAACAAGTGTCCACGAAACTCACTTTAATCAAAAAATAACATACTTATTATTATTATTTCAATTAATATGCTTTTTTCAAATTTTCGTAAATTTCAAAAAAGCGGGAAATTTTCGCCAATGGATCTTTCGATATATTATCGAAAATGTTCCCTGCGGCGTTTTAAATATTTTTCTAAAGTAACATTTTTTTCAAATCGGCTGATATTTGAACAAAATTTTATTAACACTGCAGCCACACGATCAAGATTTTCTTCTTTTCTTTTTGCCAGTGAAGCTTTTGATATATTATCGAAAATGTAAACGTTTTTTAAAAAATCACCCCATTTTTTTAAAAATCATTATTTCTAAATATAATTTTTTTCCAAATCGGGTGATTTTTTTAAGAAAATTTTCGCTTACATCGCTTTTAGTATACATCCCCCCAATCCGACAAAATTTAATTTTTCAAGACAAAAATGTAAAAATAGTTAAAAAAAAGTGATATAAAAATAATCTAATTTCAATTCCCAAAACCTTTTCTGGATCCGCCCGCACCTGAAAAACTTTGCTAGCCGATGTCACCACGATTTACAATCCAATTTAAGTTAAATTGTCAAATAGTTGGGTTTACAGCCCAAAAACACATTTTTATTCTTATACAAATACTCTCAATCAATAATACACTGCGTTGCAAAACTATAATTACGCATTAATTTCACTAAATTTCGTAAGTTAAAAAAACTAGAATTTAACCGGCATAAATGTAATACCAATGGAAAATTAATAATATTTAACAAAAAAAAAAAAAAAAACAATTCATTTATTTTTTATTTTACCATTTAAAAAGGTATAACAAAATCAATTAGTGTTTCATAACTTTAATTACAAAAATTTAAGAAAAATATTTTAAGGCAGCAGTTTTTAATAATGCGTGGGTCGTCCTTTTTTCAAATCAACTCGAAAATTCGATCAGACTTACTTATTTATCTGCCAGATTTATTTGAAGTTCTTCAGTTTAAGATCTCCACGCATCAATAACTGCTTCTTTTAGATGAAAAACGCTTTCAAATTGACGGTTTTTTTTGCGTAAACTCGACGGGTTAATACTCCCCAAATAATTTTAATGGGGTTTTTTCCGGAAAACATGCGGGCCATTTCAATACACTTATATTTTTTGATGATGGCCATTCCATCGTCTGACGACTTACATGTACTAGTTGGAAAATTAATTATTTTTCGTTGCGATTTTCAATAAATGACACCAATATCTCTTCTAATACTGTAATGCACTCAGAAGAATTCATTTTTGTGCTTGGAGATGACAAATCAAACATAGCTTCCAAACAAAAATCACCCCAAACCAATAAGGAGCCGCCTCCGAAATTTCTTTTTGAGAAATATCGACGTTACTTAAGTAGCTGTTAAAAACATCTGGACCATCAAGTTTGAAATTTTTCTCATCAGAAAAAATCACCTTTAAAATAAGTTTTTGTTTAAATAGTCCTACCAACAACAGAAAAAATCACCTTTAAAATAAGTTTTTGCTTAAATAGTCCTTACCTTTTTCCAGTTGGTTTGGAATTTTTTTTTTTTTTGCGAATCGAGCAGTTTTGTGGTGGGCACGGACATCAGCTTTAGGCGAGTAATTCTCTGGGAATACTTTATGAGCCTACTTATGGTTGATTTGGACACATTAATCTTACTTTCATCGATTATCTGATTGCGACTCTTCATTGAGTTGCTGGCACAGTTGATTATTTTACGACGGCCCCGATCAGAATCACTTACCTTTTTTAAAATCACTTAGATATGAACCACGGACCATCTTATTGTAAATTGATTAAAATTGCATAATAAACAATAATAATTTATTAATGTTTCTTTATTTGCTATTTTTCTTTATTTAGCGTTAAATGTAATAATAGTTACGAAACACTAACAAATTATTATTACACAATTTTTCTCTTAAATCAATTAAGTAATCAATTAAATTTTACACGATAAGAGATTGGTTATCATACTCTTAAAAACTTTTTATAAGTTTTAAAAAAATGTTTGTATTATTAGAAAAAATTGCAAAAAATCATTTGTAATTATAGTTATGCAACGCAGTGTATTATACTTATAATCAGGCAAATTAAATCATCAAATTAAATGATTTCAAGCAGTAGGAACAATCGAAAATGTTTCGTTTCTTTAAAAGTGTCTTTCCTTGCGTTAACATTTGCGAAAAGTTTTACAATTTTGGTTAAAAAATAAAGTACTTCGAATTTTATATGTATATTATGTCCCCATAATGGGGATTATGACCGTTTCGAAAATGGTCATGGTCCCATTAATTTTTTGTTTTATATCCTCTTTTTTCTGAGGATTATGACCAGTGGCGTACCCAGGGGGGGCCCTGGGGGCCAAAGCCCCCCCGAAATATTTTCGATTTTATATTTTATTTTTGTTTTGGTTAGTATGTAATAAATGAATTTATAATATTTTTTTGAGACTATAATTTTTCAAACTAATGATATATTAACTGAAATTGATCTATGGAAACACTACCATAAAGACCATCAAATCCGCTAGATGCTATTCAAGATTGCAACAAGGAACTTTTTCCAAACGTTTACATGTTTTTACATTTACTGATAGTAATTCCTGTTACAACTGCATCCGCGGAGAGAAGTTTTTCCACCCTAAAAAGAGTGAAAACATATTTAAGGAATTCTATGGGTGAAGCTAGACTTAGTGCTCTAGCTCTTGCATCAGTGTATCGAGAAAAGCAGGGACCGAAAATAACAGTTATTTCCAAATTTTTTTTAAAAAAAAAGCAATTAGAAGTAAATGTCGGAAAACTGTTTCAAGCATACCATTTTGATCCTTATGAACTAGTCTATAATAAAATGCATTGCTTTTTTGATTCTTATTTTTTTTAGCAAAAATAAAAGTTTTTTTTGATTTTTATTTTTTTGAGCAAAAATAAAAAATATTTTTTGATTTTTATTTTTTCGAACAAAAATAAAAGTTATTTTTTGATTTTTATTTTTTCGAGCAAAAATAAAAGTAATTTTTTGATTTTTGTTTTTTCGGGCAAAAATAAAAGTTATTTTTTGATTTTTATTTTTTCGAGCAAAAATAAAAGTTATTTTTTGGTTTTTATTTTTTCGAGCAAAAATAAAAGTTATTTTTTGGTTTTTATTTTTTCGGGCAAAATTAAAAGTTATTTTTTGATTTTTATTTTTTCGGGCAAAAGTTATTATTTGATTTTTATGTTTTCGACAAAAATAAAAGTTATTTTTGATATTTATTTCAATTTCTTGAGTTGAAATTCCATAAGTTATAAATTTTTATTTTTATAACGAATAAATAACAAATAACGCAGTTATATTATATATATTAGGGTGACAAAGAAAAATCAACTTTGGATTTTTGATGATAAATGTGAAGATTCTTTTGCCACTTGGTCTAAAACTTACTTGCTGAAAATTTGAGCCAAATCGGATAACTCTATCCCGTGCACCTTTGAGGTCAAAGTTCAAATTTTGGGAAATATAGTGTATTCGCCTATATTGGAACTAAAAAAAATAGCTTTTCGATATGAATTATACCGAAATCCAATAGGATTAATGTGCCACATAGTGTTGAACTTGCATGCTGAAAATATTAGCCGAATCGGGTAACTCTATGCCGTGCACCTTTGAGGTCAAAGTTCAAATTTTGGGAAATTCTGTATATTTAACTGTAATTGATCTAAAAATATCGTTTTTTTAAGTATATTTATTTAAATTGAACAGAAACTGGATGTTTTAGATATTTTTAAAAGTATTCTGAATTATTATGAGTAAATTTAACCCTTTTTTGCTACGGGGGGTCAAAACTACACATTTGCTTAAATTAGCTATAAATCCAATATTTAAAAAAAGTGTAAAATATTATTTCTAAAAACGAAAAACTGAGATTTTGAAACCAATATTTAAAAATATATATTTATGTGAATGTTTTTCGTATAGAAGCAAAAGCAGTACATTTTAATTGGAATAAAAATATGTTTTTAATATAAAAAGTAAGGCAACTTGAAAGGTCTTTTTCGGTAAGTTTGATTAAATGTAATCATTTCTTAAATTATTTAAATTCGCATGCTTCGTATATTGTTGTCGATAGTTTTGAACAACCTAAAAAGAAACACAATAATTATTTAAATGTAAATTAGTTATTAGTTATTTATATATAACTTACTTTGAATAAATATTGTCGCTGCTGTTCATATTTTGTGATCTTCTCATGATAATCTTCAACAAGCTTAATACCTCGTTCGGCGCAGTCATTAACAACCTTTAGTTTTCGAATAATAAATTTTACTTTTCTATAACCTTCACAATCTTTCCAGCTACTTGGGTCTTTTTGTAAAAAATCCATTGAAATTTGGAATCTCTTCAAAACACTTTTCGTGTTTTTGGATACAAGTTCAATCAAAATTGATGAATTATCTTTAGCGAAGAAAGTATTAAGATTTTCTTTTTTAATTAAAAACTTTTTCAAAATTTCTTCTTCCTCAAGGTTTTCTTCTTCCATAAAAGTCAAAATTTTTTTAGCCATTTTGTTTTTTGTTTCAAAGTCTATTCTATCATCGAATAAACTGAATGCTACGCATTCTTCATTAAGGTAATATAGATGATTAATAAACTTTGTTATGGCTCTATCAGCAATTTGTGCATTTATTTTTTTATAATCTTCTAAATTTCTCAAAAATAATATGTCGTTTAAGGGAGCTTGCTCCGCTTTATCTGAATTGAACCAGAAAAATGCATAGCACTTTATAACAAAACCTGCAACTTCAACTAGACCATTTATTTCCAATTCTGTGATTTCTGGGAATTGATTGCGAAACATCAATATCTTAAGGCAATACATTCCCTTAGCCATCCATCTAGCTAAATGAAGAGCACCGGGTTTTAAAAAATGTTATGCCACTAGGAGGACTTCCACCCAAAAATATGATAATCAATTCCAGGAACTCTTTGTAGTCATTTCGTGGAAAGTCCTCTTTAACTTTTATATTTGCAAAATCTAAAATTTTAGCGCAATCATCACCTACTATTTCTTTTATTCGAGGTATTGCTAATCCCGTCATATACTCATCCTTTTTTACGTTCGACCATTGTTTTTTGAATTTTTTAAATAAGCTGCCTTCTGGGCCAGTCGAAGAACAAATTTTTGTTTCATTAAAAACAGCTGCTAAAATTATTTCAAACACATGGTGTCTGCATCATAGGAACAAAATGTCTCTATGTATTTTTTTTTCTAATATATTGCAGGCCCCTTTAAATTTGCCAGTGTTTGAGGCGGTTGTGTCAAAGACAAATGCCTCGATTCTATCCAAAACTTGATACTCTTCTAATGAATCATATACTGCAGATGCTATTTCAACGCCAGTTCCAGCCGGTATATCAGGAATATTAATTATTTGTTCAAAATCGGGAGCGGTTGCAATTATTGACAGTCGGTCTTCATTTTTTCCTGATATGCCAGATAACAGTTTTGTATCCCAGTGTATCGTTAGTGGCTGAGTATTGGATTGAAGTTTTAACCCGATTCGAGTACCATTTGCGTAGTGTAGTTTTGACCCCCGTAGCAAAAAGGGTTAAATTTACTCATAATATTTCAGAATACTTTTAAAAATATCTAAAACATCCAGTTTCTGTACAATTTAAATGAATATACTTAAAAAAACGATATTTTTAGATCAATTATAGTTAAATATACAGAATTTCCCAAAATTTGAACTTTGACCTCAAAGGTGCACGGCATAGAGTTACCCGATTCGGCTAATATTTTCAGCATGCAAGTTCAACACTATGTGGCACATTAATCAAATTGGATTTCGGTATAATTCATATCGAAAAGCTATTTTTTTAGCTCCAATATAGGCGAATACACAATATTTCCCAAAATTTGAACTTTGACCTCAAAGGAGCACGGGATAGAGTTATCCGATTTGGCTCAAATTTTCAGCAAGTAAGTTTTAGACCAAGTGGCAAAAGAATCTTCACATTTTTGTTTAAAATTCTGGAAAAAAATTTTTCCCATATATTTCATTGTCGCCCTAATATATATATAATATATAAATATATACATATAATATATAAATTTTATGGCTGCCTTTTGTAATATTTTCGAGTTTTATAATCAGTAAAACTTATTTTTAATATGACGATTTTTTTAAAGAATTCTTGATTTAAAAATGACGAATTTAATTTCCAAAAATTGCCGCACTGCTCGTACAAATAGAGATGTTTGTCTTGTAGTTAGATACTTAAAAATGTATAATAATATATATTAATACAGTTATCATAAAAAATAACATTGCAAAATATTTGCTGTATATCTATCATCACTGAAAAATCATAATTACAAAGCTAATAACTTTTATTTTTGGTAAAAAAAAAATTAAAACCAAAAAATGACTTTTATACTTGCTCGAAAAAATAAAAATCAAAAAAAAACCTTTTATTTTTGCTTGAAAAAATAAAAATCACAATTTGTTAAATAAGTTTTGGGACTTTAGCACATTTAATTACTATAAATGCAATTAATGTTTATCCCGATGAAAATAAATTTAAAATAACAAATATGCAGGTGCTTGTGCAAATTTAAATGTAACTGACACTAATAGAAAACATATGATTTTCTATTGTTGATTTACTTGAATAAACGTCACTACATTGCTACGTCTGTCAAAAAAACAGAGTAGTATTTGGAAGATGACAAAGCCAATTGTGACAATATTTTGTTGTTGTTTTTGTTTTTTTCTTTGATATTTAAAATTTTGAATCTCGCTCCTAGACGAGGGCAAGAAATTCTCATTGAGATTGTGATTTAATATAACAAATATCTCTAGAAATTATAATAACAAAGTCCCCTGAAGATTTCCTTGGGCAGGAATGAAATCCGGATAGGGACACGCCTACATCAGATTGTTTTTCGCAATTTGTTAAATAAGTTTTGGGACTTTAGCACATTTAATTACTACAAAAAATAACTTTTATTTTGCTCGAAAAAATAAAAACCAAAAAATAACTTTTATTTTTGCTCGAAAAAATAAAAATCAAAAAATAACTTTTATTTTTGCTCGAAAAAATAAAACCAAAAAATAACTTTTATTTTTGCTCAAAAAAATAAAAATCAAAAAATAACTTTTATTTTTGCTCGAAAAAATAAAAATCAGAAAATAACTTTTATTTTTGCTCGAAAAAATAGAAATCCAAAAAGTAATTTTAACTTTTGCTCGAAAAAATAGAAATCAAAAAATAATTATAACTTTTGCTCGAAAAAATAAAAATCAAAAAATAAATTTTATCATCTGGCTTTTATGAAAAAGGAATCATTTTTACGGTCCCTGGAGAAAAGATTGAACCTGACATTGACATTGACACTTTTATGAAAAAAAATCGTTGAATTAAATTTTAAGAGCTTTGTTAATAGTATATAAGGATCTTAATTAATATGATAGCTCACTTTAAAAATCAAAATAAAATTATTTAATTGATACATAAATTTGTTAAATATTTCAAAAAAAAACTTGTGTGTAGATATAAAAAAACTAAAAAAACAAAGACATGTCAAAACATTTTTGCTTCAAAATTTCTATCATAACTGGGTATAACGTCAATGGTAACTTTCCCATCCAAAACTTATTTAACAGATACAAAATATTAGTGTCCGACCGAACTCATTTTTTTCGGCCGAAGCCGAACTTCGGCCATAATATCAATGTTCGGCCGAAGCCGAAGCTGAACTTTTTGTTTTAATAAAAAAAAATTTAAGTTTTTTTTTTTGATCAATAAATTTAAACCAAAATTATATGCTTTTCAAACAAAAAAAAATTTAAAAAACAAAAATTGGGCCCCCCCCCCGAAACAAAATCCTGGGTACGGCCGCTGATTATGACTGACAAATTTTAGGTCATAGTTCCATTTTGGGCATTATGTCCGCACCATTTTCGGACATAATCCCAATACCGGATATTGGGATTATGTCCACTGAACACCAATATACATATTTTTGTTTTTTTAAGTTTTCGGCTTTCAAAATCCATAAAATTTTAATATATATGATTCTTCTTCGAGCTTAAGATCTTTTGTTAAAACGATTGCAAATTATTAATTTCCAGTATTTCGTCTCCACATTGGGAGACTTCTTTAGGGAAATTTATTTTAATTTAATTTTTATCAATTTTAAATTTTTTTTTTTTTTTTGAAAAAACAAATTTAAAAAAGGCCTTTTTAAAATTTGTTTTTTCAAAAAAAAAAAAAAAAAAATTTAAATTGATAAAAATTAAATTAAAATAAATTTCCCTGAAGAAGTCTCCCAATGTGGAGACGAAATATTGGAAATTAATAATTTACAATCGTTTTAACAAAAGATCTTAAGCTCGAAGAAGAATCATATATAATAAAAGAAGATCGAAGAAAATTAAACATATTCATATTTAAAAATTTTAATTTTAAAACTTGAAAATACGTATTTTGGAGATCAATATGAACGTAGTATAGCACAAGAATAAAAACTTTACGTTGGCAACACTAAAAATTAGTTTTCATTATTTTTGTATTTGTTTAAAAATTGTGTAAATGATTGTGGTTTCAAATTATATAAAGTATTTATCAACTAATGTCGTCTACTGCCAAGTACTCTCGTTAGTGTTTTGGTTAGAAAAACCCGAAAAGATCATATAAAAATGGAATTAAATTAAATGCATTTAACATACTGATTAGGGTATCCCTTAAAAATAGATTTGTCGTTACTATAGATTTTTCGTTAAAATAGATTTGTCGTTAAGTTTCATGGGTTTTTGTCCAGGCCACTAAGGGTTAAAGGTAATGAGAATTATTATCATATCAAATTTAAGTGATATTTTCTCCAACATTATGCAAACTTTGAAATTAATTTTAAAAAATTCGTTTTTCTTAATTTTTATCAAAATTTTGGATTACAGACTAAAGTGGGTTAATAATATCCGATGAAGTCAGAAGTAGATATCTGAATAATTTTGAGAAAATTAAATAAATGAATGAAATAAAAAATAAATGTTTTCGATACTTCGAATTTTTAATAATAATAAACAGGGTCCGCCAAATAACTTTTTTTTTTTGAAAATGCTATAAAAAAAAACTACTGAATATTTTCTCAAATTTCTTTTTTTATTTGAAAGTACAATCCTTCCGGTTAATAATGGAAAATAATTTCATTCAAATGGCTGCCTCGGCTGGCCATGCAGTAGCCTACACGATCGGTCCAAGTTTTAAGCACATTATCGATTGTGTGCAGCTGTATTTCACCAATGGCTTCACGAATGTTGTCCTTTAAAGCGCCAATTGTCTCTGGATTGTTGGCGTAACACTTATCTTTGACGGCACCCCACAAATAATAGTCCAACGGTGTCAAATCGCAGCTCCGAGGTGGCCAAACGACATCAGCTCTGCGGCTGATAATGCGATCTTCAAAAACAGGGCGCAAAACATCGAGTGTAGCTTCGGCTGTGTGGCACGTAGCGCAGTCCTGTTGAAACCAAATGTTGTTAATATCGTCCTCTTCAATTTTTGTGAACAAAAATTCGTTTAACATGGCCCGATAAAGATCGGCCACTCTTTGCTCATTCCCATGATTTTCAAAGTAATGTCGCAATATTTCCCAGCGTTGTTCAAGCGTACACACAATCATATTCGTTCAGCGGAAGGATAAAACTAATTACCATTCACGAAATAAGCACTAGTTGAAAAAAAAAAAAACGTTTTGATAGCGGACGCTTTACTATTTTTTGCTAAATAGACCATTTTAGGCTGATACTCGGCACGGGTTAACGTTTTCCAAAAAAATCAATTTCTTTCATTTGGAACCATTTGTAATAAAACTGTGGGTGAAATGAAAGAAAATCGAGATATCGTTATTTTAAGGGACATCCTAATTACTACTCATTCGTATATATGAGGTTGCAAGCCAAAGGCGGTTGCTATTTTTAAAACACTTATACTCGTACTTATTTGAATGTTTGTTATTTCAATATTGGATTTTGCGGCGTCAACATTTTACTCCATTATGTTTAAAATGACAATAAACAACAACCATTTTTATTTATTTTTTTTTTCAAATTTTTGGTATTTAACCATAAACGTTTTAAGCCGACGTAGTAAACAAATTTGTCAATACAACGGTTTGTTCGTTTGCTGGTTGTATTGAATTAAATTTGACGTTTCTTGTATAATTTTTCCATAGAGAAATACAGATGTTGTTCCAAAAATACACAATTTTCAGTTCATAAAAGTTTGTATAATAATACAATAACAACAACAGTAACCCATGGGGAAGGTGTTCTTAGTGTTCAATATGGATTTGAATAAAATAAGGAGCAGAACAAGAAATACCAACTTTATGTCATAAGAATAGAAATAAGTATTCAGAAGATCCATAGTTCGATTGCTAACTATTCAGATCTTAAGATTTAACATTAAAGTTTCGTTCTGTATGATCTACGAATTATCAGGAAACCGAAATACACATGACGAAAATTTGGTATATTATCAGAATAATTAGTTTTCAGCAACCGATTTCAGCAATAATTTGATTTGTAGAAAAAATTTTTAAAATGAATCTGGTTTCTGAATTTAAAGAGATCTGAAAATTTAGTTTCAAATACCAAATGCACCTGATTCAGACAAAATCTGTATCGTTATGGAGTAAAGTGTAAACTCGAAATGTCTAGGCTTTCTCTAGTTGCGGTTTCAGATTATTTTGACTGAAGTAAAGTTTTATCCAAAAATTGTTTTGGAATACCTTCCTTGTAGTTTTCTCGTTGTATTGTAGTTTATTGATAGTACGTCCACACAAATGACTTAAATACGCAGAGTAAACGAGTTGTAAGTATGTATGGCCATAATAAAACAAGTTAAGTTAATTCACTATTCAGAGACTGAGTTGTCGGTTGCAGAGTGCTATTTTTAGATCATGTTGTAAACAAACAATAATAACTTTTTTGCAGATCTTTGATCACGTTTACTCAAAAAAGTTGAAACTTAATTTAAAATAATGCAAGTTTTTTTTTGTTGTTGCAGTCAATATAACGTTGCAAACAAGGCCTAAACCAACTGCCGCTAACTTCATGTTGTTTTTCTTGATACTATAATGTGCCATTTAAATCGACAATCGTTGAACAGACGAAAGTACATAGATCCAAAATTTCAAAAATATCAATAAAAGATTTTAAAAACTTGAATTTGGTTGATTGTTAAGGATTCTTCATGAAGATCTGCTGTTTAGTGCAATCCGATTTGGGTAAAATTTGTATGTGTAATAGACGGGACTGAAGAAAAATCGTCTGTAATCGTCTGTATTTTGCGTTGAAAAGTTGGATTAAAACTGAACATATTTTCTGAATTTTTAATGTTTGTTCCAAAGTAGTGTTCAAAAGTATGCAGTGATTTGCACCTCTCGGCAATTCTAATCATTGCGAAATTTCTGCATCCTTTTCGTTTTCTGGACTTCATGATACCAAAGGACACTTTGGGCCGAGCTCAACGGCTTTTTTCAGTATTTTAATTGGAAACAATGTTTAAAATGTGATATTGATTGGAAGGAAATTCTTCATTCCTACCAAGAAGATTTTGGATAAACCCAGGCACAAATGTTGGTTTAACCAGACTTCAGCCAGATCCATAGAGAAAGCGATTGGTTTTTGACGGGATGAAAACCAAAAAACAGTTACACTAAACTGTTACGTAAATAGAGTGTTCCAAAGTACTTAGACGTGTAAAGGTTCTTTCTCCCAATCGGATCAGTAAGAGCTTTTGGTCATTCGTAAAAAGAGTAATTGTATTAGTTCATCTATTCCAGCTCTTTTAACTGATGACCAAGTATTCACAGACCCGGTTGATATGGCTAACCTTTTAGCCGAAATGTTTGCAACCACTTCCTGAACTTGAAAGAATATCTTGTACTCGATGTCCATACTAATATCTTGAGCTCGTTTAGTTAAAAGGGTTTTTTGTGGAAGTTAACAAGTCACCGGTCCCGTAAGGTATACAACCCTAGCTCGACCATTGGCTAACCTTTTTAGCTCTTCGTACTGTGCGCAGATCTTTCCCTCATGCTAGAGCGTTGCCAATGATCAACCAATCCCTAAAAAAAATTGCATATAATAACCCATAAAGCTACAGCCCATTCGCAATATGCTCTTCAAAAGTGATGCATGTTTAATTACCATCTTGTAGATTATATAAAGTCTTACTAGACAGTATACTCAAAAATAAAAAGTCTGTGAAGTCAGCAACATTTTTTCTCGGAGGATCCTATCAGAAAAATTGCTAATATAAGCAAAAAGTTTGTAAGTTTGTAGCAAAAATTTTACTGAATTTACCAAATTTTTGCTGATATTAGCAATATCTCTGCAAGGATCCTCCCAGAAAAAATGTTGCTGATTTTACAGACTTTTTTTTTTGAGAGCTCTTAGCGTTCCTTTCGGAGCGTTGGAGTCAGTCTATCCATCGTTTTGGTGCGAGTAAAGTTGTTGTTTTAGATGTTTCCAAGGCGTTCGATCGTGTCTGACATGGCGCACTGGTATTACAGCTTATTGCTTTTGGCGTTGGTATTGACTTCTCTTCATTTATTTCGAGCTTTCTCCGAAATCGTACTATATGTGTTGTTATAGATGGGATTTCATCTATAGTGTACCATCTAAAATAAGGGGTACCGCAAAGTTCGGTTCATTCTCCATCTCTTTTCCTCATCTTTATTAATGATTTTCATTATCAAACTTTCAACCCTATCTACTCTTACGCTAATGACAGCAGCATTTGTCAATCATTTTGCTTTGATTGTAGGACAAGCCTTTTGGAGTTTGGGGGTCGGCAATGTCATCAGTGAATATGAGCGGTATAAATATTTAGGAGTCAGATATTCTTGATGTTTTGGTCATGAGAATTCAGTTGTACTAAACACCGTTGTACTAAACACGTATTTGAAATATTGAAAGAAACATTCAAGTGTCTTGGTTTTCTGAACCGATGTAAGCAAAATTTTATTCCACCCAATTTCCTTACTATTTACATTACCTAGATATGTCCCACCAAAGATGGAATATAACTACCATAAAGTCTATTTAGTAGTTTTTGAACCGTGTTGAAAGGAGGGTGCGGCACTTATTAAAAACAGTAGAGTATTCAGCTCTATTGACTCATTTGAACATTGTCGAAATATGTGTTGTATGTCACTGTTCTTTCGGTATTGAGATGGGAAGTGTTCTACTGAGATAAATGAACTTAATCCCAGAGTCCGAGTTTTTATTCGAAATACTTGCTTGTTTAGTAGAACATTAGTTTTTAGACAATTGTCCAGTGAATCGCACAACGGATCACAGAGATAATTCGTTCATCAGTCGTACTTGCGGTATGTGGAATAAATTTCTCGCAGAAATCTTTCTGTTACTTTCAATATAAATGAATTAAAATCAAATTACTACTCCCTCACAAACACTACTCCCTCTTTTCTCGCGCCCATAGTATTTTTGCCTTATTCCAACACAATTGTATTGTAGTCGCATTTGTAGGGGATTGTTGATCTATTTAAAAATAGGCCATCAATCTATTTAAAAAAGTGTATAATTTGAGTACCACATGAAAGGTACTTTGAAGGTACCAAATGAAAGGTAATTTAAAGATCTAGTAAATATTTAAAAAAATTAGTAAAATCTTAAACAATTAGTTTCGAAAAGCTCTACTCAAGTCTATTTTACCCCAACGCCCCCCCCCCCCCGAATATGCATATTACCAAAACCTTCTTAACCTTGTCCCCTCCAATTCTGAAGAAATTCTTCCTCTACTTGTTAAATATTTAGTTTTAGAATGAATTCTAGAACTAGGCTATGATCAATTTTCAAAGTCGTGACATTTCTATGAGACTTAATTACACTTTAAAAAAAATGTTAGTGAAGTCAGCAACATTTTGGCTGGGAGGGTACTTCAGCAAAAAATTTGTAAAATTCAATACAATTTTTGCTGAATTTACAAACTTTTGCGCTAATATTAGCAATATTTCTACAAGGATCCTCCCAGCAAAAATACTGTTGACTATACTGACATTTTTTTTTGAGTTTTGTATCTTCGTAACCAATTTTGTTTCTTTGAAGACTACAAAATTAAATATGGTATAGTTCAGGTGAGTAAAAGACTCCCTTTGAACATTGCCTTCACGGATACTTTTTCTCTAAACGTAGCAGAAAAACTTTCTATTACCCGGTAATAGGTTTGGGAATATGAAATTAAGGTCGGTAACTAGATACTTTTCTATTACAAGCCCTATTATTTTAACAAGGGCATGTCCATTTTGGTAACACCTTACAAAAAACATATTACCTCCAGTATAAATGTAAAAAATAATTTTTTTTTCATATTTTTAAAATTTTGAAGATGACATTGTGTATAAGTTTTGGGAGGAAAAATAAACTTTTTTTTTTAATAAGGAGTTAACGTGTTACGTTTCTTTCACAAACTCTATTATTTTAACAAGGGCATGTTCATCGAGGTAAGTACTTACTTCGGTAACATGTTACTCCTCCCTTACATGTAAAGAGTTGTCAAATTTTTTTTATTTAAATCTTAACTGTTTAAATGAAATATTATTTTAAATTAAAAAATTTTTGTATTAAAAATTTAATTAATTTGTTGTAAAAATTTAATTATATTGAATTTTGTATAGAAACAAACTAATTATACCATAAAAACATTTAAACATGTGAATTTGGTATTACTTATGGGCAGTCAGTAACACCAAACATTGAGAAGTAACATGATCCGTAATACCAGGTAACATGTTCCGTAATACCAACCTATTACCGAGGTTTTTGCTGGGATTATCGCCGAGAAATATTATTGTTGTAAGTAGTACAAACAATTTCGATCGTGGTATTAATTTGGGATCATTATTGGAATTTTGAAAATTGTTCGACTTTTTTTTTAAATTTATTATTTGCATTTAGTCCATTTTAACTCTCACTGGTCGTCTCACGCATTTATGATCCATTGCTAAGACGTTTCTCTTGTTTCTTATGTATTGTTAGTGGTTTTCAATTTGTTGCTAAGTGCAGTTTTTAGTTTACAAATATATTTGTTAAATATGGAAGAAAAAATTACATTAAATCAATAAACGTACTTTTTTTAAAATGCCATGTTGCCAAATATTTTTTTTAGACGAATATTTTTGTTATTGTTTTGTCATAAAATCGAAAATATATTGCTTAAAATGTAGGTTAAATTTTTTCCCAAAAGTCATTAAAAAAATAATGAATCACTACACCAGAATTATAAGTTTACAACAAAGGCTTTGTTGTAGAATAAGGATGAAATTGAAAATTTATGCAGTAACTGCAAATGAAATTGAAAAAAAATAAAAAAAAAAAACGGGCTTAAACTCAAGATTAAACATCTTTTAATTTATGAGCAAGAGCTTAAAAATTAAAGAGCGTTTTGAAAGAGTACTCTAAGAGCAGTACTCTTTAATAAATTCAAATTCTTGTTCATTGTTCTCTGTTATAATATTATTTTTTTAGAGGTATTCTGGTATCATATCTTCTATATGTGATATGGCAGTGGTTCCCAAATGGTGGGAAACAGTTAAATCAAAAATAATTGTTAAAGAAGTATTATTATTGTTAAAGAAGAATTTCACAAAACAAAACAAAAAAATTAAATAAAATATTACACGAAATTTGTTATATAAGAATGTATTATAAGTACATATTTTGTAATGACAGGTACTTACATATCTCATTGCTTTTATTTATTTATTTATTTCATTTCATCTACAGAATTTAATTCCTACAGATTACTAAACTAAAAGATAACTTAAAAACTAATTATAATGTTTGAATAAAAACAACTTAAACTTATCTTTATTTACATTAAAGTTTAAAATTGGAGCAAAACTATTACATAAGTGTAAACATCTTGCAATCGGCTCATTTTCGGCGTAGTTTGTTCTATGAACAGATTCTTCGAAAATCCGGTTTACCCTTAAATCTCTTGGAGGGCGATATAATATAAAATGATCACTAATTTCGGAACAATTTATTTCACCAGTTATAACATTATAAACAAACATTATTGCGGAATATAACCTACGATCTTCCAAAGATTGTAAGCCTAGCATTTTCCTCCTAACATCATAGAATGGTAAATCATAAGGCCAAATTAATTTCAAGACCGACTTAACAAAAATCTTTTGAACACGTTCAATTCGATTTGATGTACCTATTTGATTCGGACACCAAATAATAGAGCAATATTCCAATTTACTACGGACCAACGAAATAAACAACGTTTTAAGCGTATAAGGATCTTTAAAATCCTTGGAATTTCTCCTTACAAAGCCAATCATACTATAAGCCTTAGAAGTTATACAGTCTATGTGGCTAGAAAAAGACATTTTGTTGTCGAAAATAACTCCTAAGTCCTTCACCTCAATTGAACGTGTAAGTGAAGAACCACCTATATCATAATCGAAAACTATAGGATTAAAACAACGAGTGTTCTGCTTATCAACAGAACTCAGGCGAGGTAATGAAAACATTTTTGTATACTAAAAAATAATTGCAACATGCTAATACAAAATTGTTGCTTAAAACACTCACTTTTAGTTTGCGTATATTTTGTTATTTTCTGTTAACAAACACCAACAACAACAAGTGGGCAGATTGCGAGAGTCGCAGGTGGATAGAAACTCACTGATAGCATATCATTACTAACCAAAAATTACCGGATGGGTTTGAGTTCATTATAACTTTTTATTTAAGACATAATTATTAAATTTTGTTTATAAATACAGTATATTAATTATATCTCGCAAATGGTGGCCATTATCAGCTTCGCATATTAATGCTCTTTCCAAAATATTTTCCATAACGATGAAAATGAAAATTATTCAAGTTCGAGGCCATACTCTATATTTCTTCATTAGGATATTGTCCTAACAAATAATCTATAGAGTTTTTTTGTTTTCAAATTTATTATTTGACCCTTTCAGGAATGTGTTGATAGATCTATTTCGGGAATTTTCTAGGTTCCCATCATCAGAACACGTTTTGAAAGCGGTAACAATCCCATGTCAAACATCAAACATACATATGAACTAGTTTACTCACTACATGAGAACTAATATACATATGAGTTTGAAGTTAAAGATTATAACCATTGATCAAAAAATAAATTGAAAACTTGTTTGATGTGCAAGATCCACCTCTGGTGGATATTCAATACACGTTTTTTTGTTTCTCTCTTCTTTTTATATTTTGTTTACATTGTAAGCAAAACAGGGGAAGTAAACTTGGCGGTACTCTGCCTTTTTTTACAAGTTTGTTATAATTTTTATTAAAAAAATAAAAATTATGTTTTTTTCGACCTTTAATTGTGCAATGAAAATGAAAATTATTCAAGTTCGAGGCCATACTCTATATTTCTTCATTAGGATATTGTCCTAACAAATAATCTATAGAGTTTTTTTGTTTTCAAATTTATTATTTGACCCTTTCAGGAATGTGTTGATAGATCTATTTCGGGAATTTTCTAGGTTCCCATCATCAGAACACGTTTTGAAAGCGGTAACAATCCCATGTCAAACATCAAACATACATATGAACTAGTTTACTCACTACATGAGAACTAATATACATATGAGTTTGAAGTTAAAGATTATAACCATTGATCAAAAAATAAATTGAAAACTTGTTTGATGTGCAAGATCCACCTCTGGTGGATATTCAATACACGTTTTTTTGTTTCTCTCTTCTTTTTATATTTTGTTTACATTGTAAGCAAAACAGGGGAAGTAAATTTGGCGGTACTCTGCCTTTTTTACAAGTTTGTTATAATTTTTATTAAAAAAATAAAAATTATGTTTTTTCGACCTTGAATAATTTTCATTTTCATTGCACAATTAAAGGTCGAAAAAACATAATTTTTATTTTTTTAATAAAAATTATAACAAACTTGTAAAAAAGGCAGAGTACCGCCAAGTTTACTTCCCCTGTTTTGCTTACAATGTAAACAAAATATAAAAAGAAGAGAGAAACAAAAAAACGTGTATTGAATATCCACCAGAGGTGGATCTTGCACATCAAACAAGTTTTCAATTTATTTTTTGATCAATGGTTATAATCTTTAACTTCAAACTCATATGTATATTAGTTCTCATGTAGTGAGTAAACTAGTTCATATGTATGTTTGATGTTTGACATGGGATTGTTACCGCTTTCAAAACGTGTTCTGATGATGGGAACCTAGAAAATTCCCGAAATAGATCTATCAACACATTCCTGAAAGGGTCAAATAATAAATTTGAAAACAAAAAAACTCTATAGATTATTTGTTAGGACAATATCCTAATGAAGAAATATAGAGTATGGCCTCGAACTTGAATAATTTTCATTTTCATTGCACAATTAAAGGTCGAAAAAACATAATTTTTATTTTTTAATAAAAATTATAACAAACTTGTAAAAAAGGCAGAGTACCGCCAAGTTTACTTCCCCTGTTTTGCTTACAATGTAAACAAAATATAAAAAGAAGAGAGAAACAAAAAAACGTGTATTGAATATCCACCAGAGGTGGATCTTGCACATCAAACAAGTTTTCAATTTATTTTTTGATCAATGGTTATAATCTTTAACTTCAAACTCATATGTATATTAGTTCTCATGTAGTGAGTAAACTAGTTCATATGTATGTTTGATGTTTGACATGGGATTGTTACCGCTTTCAAAACGTGTTCTGATGATGGGAACCTAGAAAATTCCCGAAATAGATCTATCAACACATTCCTGAAAGGGTCAAATAATAAATTTGAAAACAAAAAAACTCTATAGATTATTTGTTAGGACAATATCCTAATGAAGAAATATAGAGTATGGCCTCGAACTTGAATAATTTTCATTTTCATTGCACAATTAAAGGTCGTAAAAACATAATTTTTATTTTTTTAATAAAAATTATAACAAACTTGTAAAAAGGCAGAGTACCGCCAAGTTTACTTCCCCTGTTTTGCTTACAATGTAAACAAAATATAAAAAGAAGAGAGAAACAAAAAAACGTGTATTGAATATCCACCAGAGGTGGATCTTGCACATCAAACAAGTTTTCAATTTATTTTTTGATCAATGGTTATAATCTTTAACTTCAAACTCATATGTATATTAGTTCTCATGTAGTGAGTAAACTAGTTCATATGTATGTTTGATGTTTGACATGGGATTGTTACCGCTTTCAAAACGTGTTCTGATGATGGGAACCTAGAAAATTCCCGAAATAGATCTATCAACACATTCCTGAAAGGGTCAAATAATAAATTTGAAAACAAAAAAACTCTATAGATTATTTGTTAGGACAATATCCTAATGAAGAAATATAGAGTATGGCCTCGAACTTGAATAATTTTCATTTTCATTGCACAATTAAAGGTCGAAAAAACATAATTTTATTTTTTTAATAAAAATTATAACAAACTTGTAAAAAGGCAGAGTACCGCCAAGTTTACTTCCCCTGTTTTGCTTACAATGTAAACAAAATATAAAAAGAAGAGAGAAACAAAAAAACGTGTATTGAATATCCACCAGAGGTGGATCTTGCACATCAAACAAGTTTTCAATTTATATTTTTTGATCAATGGTTATAATCTTTAACTTCAAACTCATATGTATATTAGTTCTCATGTAGTGAGTAAACTAGTTCATATGTATGTTTGATGTTTGACATGGGATTGTTACCGCTTTCAAAACGTGTTCTGATGATGGGAACCTAGAAAATTCCCGAAATAGATCTATCAACACATTCCTGAAAGGGTCAAATAATAAATTTGAAAACAAAAAAACTCTATAGATTATTTGTTAGGACAACATCCTAATGAAGAAATATAGAGTATGGCCTCGAACTTGAATAATTTTCATTTTCATTGCACAATTAAAGGTCGAAAAAACATAATTTTTATTTTTTTAATAAAAATTATAACAAACTTGTAAAAAAGGCAGAGTACCGCCAAATTTACTTCCCCTGTTTTGCTTACAATGTAAACAAAATATAAAAAGAAGAGAGAAACAAAAAAACGTGTATTGAATATCCACCAGAGGTGGATCTTGCACATCAAACAAGTTTTCAATTTATTTTTTGATCAATGGTTATAATCTTTAACTTCAAACTCATATGTATATTAGTTCTCATGTAGTGAGTAAACTAGTTCATATGTATGTTTGATGTTTGACATGGGATTGTTACCGCTTTCAAAACGTGTTCTGATGATGGGAACCTAGAAAATTCCCGAAATAGATCTATCAACACATTCCTGAAAGGGTCAAATAATAAATTTGAAAACAAAAAAACTCTATAGATTATTTGTTAGGACAATATCCTAATGAAGAAATATAGAGTATGGCCTCGAACTTGAATAATTTTCATTTTCATTGCACAATTAAAGGTCGAAAAAACATAATTTTTATTTTTTTAATAAAAATTATAACAAACTTATTTTCCATAACCTTTCGCCAAACTTTATTTGTTATGTTGTTGATTTCGTCGCGTATATTGTTTCTTAATTGCTGGATGGTTCTAGACTTAATAATATAGACTTTTCCTTTCAAATAACCCCAAAGGAAACAGTCTGGAGCGGTAAAATCCGGTGAACTAGGATGCCAATTAAAATCGCTTGTACGCGAAATAATTCGTTCACCAAAGATGTCGCGTAAAAGAGCCATTGTGTTCCTCGCAGCGTGCGCTATGGCTCCATCCAGTTGGAACAATACTTGCGGATGGTTTTCCACGGCTGGCCTAGTCATATAATTTCCCATTTTTAATACAAAATTCATAAAGTTTAGCAAATATTTCTCAAATGTATTAAAAACTATTTATTATGAAACCAAATGAATTAATTTCACAATATTGAAAATATTTTATGAAAGTTTTCAATATTATAAAAAATGTTAAAGAAATTTTACTCCAATAAATACGAACCTCGGTTCATCTTAAGCGGTTTTGGCTCTGTAGTTTTTTTAATTTTAAAACAAAAATGCAATTTTTGTTTGTTTCAATAATTTTACATTTATTTGAATACTTGAAAAAAAATCGGGGGTCCGTGAACAAGTAGTGGTGTCTCAAAGAGTCCGTGAAGCAAAAATTAGTGGGAACCGCTGCTCTAATGCATAAAAACATTATAACAGGAGTAAAGTTTGGAACTTTAACTTTGCATTTTAAGTAGGTGTAGGAAATAAAAATTGTTACTGTAATTCATACAATTTTTTTTAAATACAGTTCTGGTCCCAACACATTTACTAACATATTTCATACAACATAATACGGTTGCAACAAACACCGTTTATAACGGCCTTTTAGATAACGAACTAATTTTTTGCACTCATTTATGAAATTTCATACAAATCTTGAAACGAACATATAAAAAATCGAAACTTTAAAATAAAAAATTTGCTGCAAAATTAGATTTTTACTTACAAATTTTCTATAAAGATTTATAATTGTTAAAAACGTAATTTAATGGAAGAATTATGTTGGTAATTGAATTTAAGAAAACATCCTGAAACTTGAAAAATGTTTGGAAAATGTTTACCACACTTACAGCGAACTTCTCTTATAACGAACAAAATTATCTGGTAACTACGAGTTCGATATAACCAGGGACGGGAGTTCATGAAAATGCATGTTTAATCCCTTAACCCTCAAACCGGCCTAAGAATGTTTGCAATGAAACTAAAACTACTTCTTCGGCAAGAAAAGTAAACAACATTTTCTTCAAAAACTTTTTTTCATTGCCTAATTTGGACGATAATAGCCAAAATAGGTTTAGAGCGAATCTCAAAATCTAATCCATAAAAATTAATAAGTTTAGCCATCAATTATTCAACTTTCCAAGATTTGGTTTAGTATAAAAACTGAACCAAATCACAATGAAATACATTAGTTTAAAAATACATATAATCCGTTTTTAAATTTTATGAAATTATATATAATTTTATATAATTGCTGTATCAACTTTTATTTAAAAATATATAATGGTTAGCACGTTGGACTGTTACACAGATGGTCCCGAATTTGATTCCCGGTGACGGCAACATCAATTTGGGAAAATAATATATATGTGTTTTCAAGCTTATTATGCTTATTATTAAAAATAAAAATTATGTTTTTGGACTTTTAATTGTGCAATGAAAATGAAAATTATTCAAGTTTGAGGCCATACTCTATATTTCATCATTAGGATATTGTCCTAACAAATAATCTATAGAGTTTTTTCTTTTCAAATTTATTATTTGACCCTTTCAGGAATGTGTTGATAGATCTATTTCGGGAATTTTCTAGGTTCCCATCTTCAGAACACGTTTTGAAAGAAGTGGCAACCTCATGCAAACCTCAAACATTCATATAACCTAGTTACCCCACTAAATGAGAACTAATATATGAGCTTGGAGTTAAAGTTTACCACCACAGATCAAAAATATATTAAAAACTTGTTCGTTTTGTGCAAGTTATGTGTTTTCTATCCCGCAGCGCCCACCTTCCCAGTGTTCCCATAGCACTTAACCCCTCCGAAGTAAAATAATGAATCATGGCTATGAACAAAGAGTATATAAAAATAGAGAGACTACACTTGAGAGGAGTGCTCAGCAATAAAATACCGAACTCGGTCAAGTAAAGGCAGAATTAGTTTGTACGTTCTGTTCTGTTACGAATCAGCTGTTTTGTTTCTGTTCAATTGAAAGTCTGTATGTGTGGTTACTTTTTCGTTCTGTTCTGTTTCGGACAAATCTATTGAAAATATAATTCAACGTTAAGTGACAGCCTAAAGTGCGTATGTATTGGTTTGTTGTGAAATCTTTTTCTCAATATTTGAATCAGGGATGATAAAGTTGGTACTATAGTACTTTTTATGGTACTATTTGAACCTCAGATGTACCATGATACTCCTATGACTCATTTAGTACAATTTACAAATTTTTCTATGTATGAATTTCTTGGTCCCTTTAAAATTCAATATTTATTAATTCGATTTGCAGTCCCATATAAACAATGCATTAATTTCGAACCAAACGATGTGAATTCAATCACATGATATCACTGAGTGCGACTGATTACAGATGATTATATTAGAGTTTTATTAATCGATTAAACCAATTATTGAATTCAATCACTAAGGGTTATAATTATTATTAACTAATTTTGATTTTCAAAAAAGTAAATAATAAAAATCTTATAAAAATGTCAAATGGACTATTAGCTGCGTGTTTTTTTAAATCGAATGAGTTCACGAACAAATTTGTTTACTACCAATCACAAGGATTGAATTCGCAAAAAACTGTGAGAAACGTAATTCAATACAGCAAGATACTAATAGCACATTAAAAAAATATTAAAAATTTCGTGAATTAAAGAAAAAATATCAAAATTTTAAAAATTTTTTAAATCAATATCGGCTAATTTTCTTAGTACGCACTGCTCGTTTTTACATAGCTTTATTTACATTTTTCCGAAAAGTTTGGTATTGAAAATGAGCAAAATCGGTCTAGCGGTTCAAAAGTAATGAGTGACAATGTGAAAGTACCTCTAAATTTTCCATACAAATTGGTGTATGCACTGTATATTATTAGAATTCATTGTAGTGTCTGGTGTATAAAATATAACGTCATATTTTTCCACCAGACGCTAAGAGGTGAATAATATTTAAAATTCACCGCAAATTCTTTTTTCTCCACAAAAAAAAATTTTTTCACCTCAAAAATAGTTTTGTTACCTCAAAACTGTTTTTCACGACACAATTTATTTTTTTACATCCAAAAAAGTGTTTCACCTCAAAATTTTGTTTTCACCTCTGAACATATATTTTTTTAATATATTTTTGTTGTTTCATTTGTAATTGTTTACTTTGGAGGGTACAAAGATTTGTTTGTTAATTTATATTTAATTTTTTTTATACTTGTAATGCCGAAAAAGTACTATTTTATATGCAGGTTGGTACTATTTTAAAATCGCATTTATCATCCCTGATTTGAATATTGTTGGTTGGAGTTTCTTTTACTTTTTAAACAGCTGATTCCTTTCACAGAAAAAGTAATTACAAAATATTACCTACAGAACAGAACGACACAGAACGGCAACAGAAAGTAACAACTAATGAGGCCTTAAATGAAAACATTTTTTTTTATTAAAAATTTATTGCAACATGTTGATATCGAATTGCTGCTTAAAACACTCACTTTTATTTTGTTTATATTTTGTTATTTTCTATTAAAATTGTATGTATTTTAATTTATTTTACTTTTTTATCGTTAGAATTTTAAATAAATAAACATTTTATGAAATTAATTTTGATATAATTTGTATTAAAATAAAATTCTATGTTTTTTCGAACTTTAATTGTGCAATGAAAATGAAAATTATTCAAGTTCGAGGCCATACTCTTTATATCTTTATTAGGATATTGTCCTAACAAATAATCTATAGAGTTTTTGTTTTCAGATTTATAATTTGAAAACTTTCAGGAATGTGTTGATAGATCTATTTCGGGAATTTTCTAGGTTCCCATCATCAGAACACGTTTTGAAAGCGGTAACAATCCCTTGCCAAACATCAACATTCATATAAACTAGGACATAACGTCCTATCAAATAAATGTTAATGGTCTCCCTATCTCCCTTTATATGAAATGTGATATGATTATACATGACATCATATTATTTTATTTTTACTCGGACTGTCAAATTTGTTTAGGAATATTATTTTGAGTTCAACAATTGCTATTCCAATTTAAGAACCTCTGCCTTATACCACAGAAACCAAGATCAGCTTGCGTGAGTCTCCATACCGCCACACAAAAAACAGCATTATTACAATTACTCCAATACCACCACTACCTACCTTTACCCACATTTGTATGTAGCTGTTTTGCTGCTGCTGCCATATGCTTCATACATACATTAACCAAAAAGTTAAGATCAGTTTAAATTGTGACTCGATCGCGAACAGTTTGTTGATCGTTAAAATAACGCAAAAGCCACAGAAAGTGGGAGAAGAAACGTACCAAAAGAAAAACAAAAATAAAGAAACTCGAAATGAGTATTGAATTTATTTAAATTTGTGCAAAAAAATAAAATAAATATATTAAAATAAAACGAAAAACGCCATTCTTATTCGCCAGCAGACAATGAATGTGATGAGAATATGAATAAATTTAATAAAAATTTCAAAATCTTTTAACAGAATTTCTTCTTCTCTAAAGTGAGGTTGTGTTTAAGTGTTTTTTGTTTAAAATTCCTTTTTGTCGTAAATTGTCCGAGAGTGTGTGTGTTATTTTTGTCTTTAAAAAGTGTTAATTCAATTTTTAAAAAAATTTTATATTTTTAACACCAACAAAAAAAAACGAAGAGAAAAAATATTTATAAAAATTATTTAAAACAGAGTTTGGAAATTGTGTGTAACCATAAAACCGGTGTTTAAAAAGTGTAACAACAAAATTTTGATATTAGTTTATAAAAAAAAAGAAAATATTGTTTAAGAAAAAAACAACAAAATTGTAAAAAGTTAAAAAAAAATAAAAAAATTTCAAAATGGTTACAATTAAAAGCAAACACAACAGCTTTGGCAGCATAAAATGCATTTGCAACCACAACAACAACAATACCAAAAACATAATAAATTTTACCAACAACAGCAGCCACAACTATGCCAAAGTGAAACACCAACAACAACATAACACCTACAAAAACAACAAAACTTTAAAAATAAATTTAATAATCGGTATTTGGTGTCTACTACTGCATAATGTAACATTAATACAGGGTGCTGCCGTCTATACAAGTATGTTAAAATAATAAACACAGGGCAACAAAATTTACCTCTAAAACCGAAAAGAAGAGTAGTAACCTAAATATTTCAGCCACACTGATTTTAACCCTTCTGCTGCATAAGACTTAAATATAAGTTTTATCGTTACTCTGTTCTGTTGCGTACACACAGAGAAATAAAGTGCCAACCGAATTGAAATGTGTATTTTAATAGAGACAACTTATAAATTCAGTTAGTACAACGATATTTACATTCGATTTCTTAATATTTTGGGTGTCGCAACTAAAATTCAGTTGAATTATCCGAACCTTGTTGTGAAAACTAATCTTCAGTTAAACCAATCGATAGAAACTCGTAATAACAGAGTTTAAGTCAAAGTAACCGAATTTCAGTTGGCAAAAAGCTAAGTTTTTCTCTGTGTGTAAGACGTATATATACGTCCACCTCAAATAAGTTTAACAATTCGGTATGAAAAATTAAATTTTTTAAAATAAGCGAATGAATCAAATACTGTGTGCAGTAGGGTGATAACTTTTTTTGGACAACACTCTCCCCAGGGGTTTTCTAATGGCAAATATTCTATTAATGATAAAATAAAATATTTCACTTCAATTTGGTAAAAAAAACCTTACGCACCGACAGCGATTTCTAAAATGCCTTTAATATATTAATATGTGAAAACAGATTTTTTTTATATAAAAAACTGCAAAAAAAATAGCGGAAGTTAAAAGCAAATTTGGAAGAAAACTATTCCATTGACTCGAAAACGGACTTTACTATTGAAATCAGCATGCCTTAATTATATGGATGTGATGGTCAGACGTTGAGGCATCAAAAAAAGTTTTTTTTTAACTTTGTTTGATTCAAAACTTTAACGCGTTTGGTGCGTAACCTTTTTTAACGATAGCGAAAAACTAAAAACGCAGTTCTTAATATTTGTCCATACCCTACACGATTTTGTGTGGGGAGATTTGATATTTGTAAAAAATGCAAAAAGTTATTACCCTAGTGTGCAGCTTTCTATATGTTAACAAAAAATCTGTGGCATAAGTGGCTGCATGCATTTAATATTCATTAGAATTTTCATAAAAAACATATTCTGTTGAGTAAGACGTATATATACGTCCAAATTGCAAACCGTACTTATGGCTGCCAAAAATATAAAAAAAAATCAAATTTGTTAAGGAATTTCCTACATTTATACAACAAATATATTATTTTAGAAACAGCGCTAAAGATTTATTAGCACTTTCCTCAAAACTCTATTCTGTTGCGTAAGACGTATATATACGTCCGAATTGCAAACCATACTTATGGCAGCCAAAATATATTTTTTTGTAAAAATTTGTTTAGCTTTTTTTCTATATTTCTACAACAAATTGATATATGAGAAGCTGCGTTCATGGTTTATGTTCAATTTTAATCAAATCCCCTATTCTGTTGCTTAAGACGTAAATATACGTCCAAATTGCAGTCCGTACATATGAAAAAAAATGTACTGAATTTTGAAATTACTGAATATTATTCTCTTTGTTTCTTTTTGAGATTTAAAAAACAAACTCCACCACATAAATGTGGCAAATGCTCCAAAAAAAATATTCGAAATGAGTCTTGGTTTTGGTGCTCAAAATGTGAGGTCCTCTTTGCGTTGTACCTTGTTTCGAGGAATGCCACACAAAATAATGCATTTTTTTAACTATTTTTCTAAAAGCTTTAAATTTTAATACAAAAATTGAAGAAATTATCGAATATTTTAAATTTGTAATCTCTACATAATTATAAAGTTAATATATTAATTTTTTTCAACATTCGCAAATTAAAATTCAACAAAAATGTGTTTAATTAAAAAAAATCATAATTTTTTGTTAAGAAAATGCAGTGCTTCCCACTTTGCGTAAACCGTATATATACGTCTTTGCTGTTTTTTTTTGTCGACGCAACACACGAAGATTTTTTCAACTTTAGCTACGCAGTAGACTGATTGATAGTGTACCTAGTTATTGCATTTATGGGACACACTTTTCGCAAAATTGATTTAACGTTTTACATGTTTTTTTATAAACAAAATTTTAAAAATAAGCTATTTTCTCTTAATATTTTATATTAAATAATGATGACACTTTCAGCAGCATTTGGGTATCAAATTTGTTTACTAAATATGCAACATTAACAAGTAAATCCGCATTTTGTCTCAGATTTTACTATATATTACTATTTTCATCCCATTTCGCAAACAATCAAAGTAATTTTGTGCATAATCAAAAAGACAAATCTAAACAATTATTTCGTGTAAAAAAAAGAAAGTCCTATTCGTTACAGTTTGTAAAAGTATTGAGCATTTAAGTACTAGGTACTCGTTATCAAATAATTTTCCAGGTATCACATCCCAAAAAGTACCTACCCGTTATTTACAGAGTTGTAAGTTTTTGCACAATTGAGACCAGTATTCTATCCTAACTTTTGCGAAATTTTGTCAAACTCCATATATAAAATTATTTTTCACTTTCGTGGATTTATAGAGAAATTATTTTGGAATTATCTAATGGGAAGACCGTTTAAAAATGACCGTTTGAACAGAAAAATTATTAAAAAAAGCTTTAAAGCATTAAAAAAACTTTAAGCCATTCACTACGCAATATAGTGTGCAACTTTTGCAATAGTGCAAAATATTACCAGTGTGCATATTATATTGAAATGTTGCACAATATATTGGAAAAAATTAAAAAGATTTTGATTCTTATTGCACAACCAAGAAATGTGAAAACTATTTTATAGCTGGTTGATCACATTGTGCAATTTTTATATCTCTAAATATCAGAACAATAGAGTGGTGCATTATTTTGGGCAAAATGACAATAAAACTGCTAATAATATTTGCAATAATATTGCACTGTGTATGGGGTACCTTTAGCGATAAAATAAATCCATGAGTAGAAAGAACGAAAAAAAGTTAAAATTTTTTTTTTTCAAAAATTGTATTATTTAAATTTTTTACTTTTAAATTTTTGCTCACAACATAATTTTAGTTTGTGCAAAATAATTATAAATTAAAATACAAGCATATGTTATCAAGAAAGCGTTGTTAAATACTCCGACGTAAAATACAATACAATTGAAAAAGTATCAAGTAGTAGCGAGTACTCAATTCAAAATTGTTGAGTAATATCGGGTAATCAAAAGTAGCCGGATTTCACAACACTATGGTTCATGGAAAAAACGCGAAATGTGCCTAAGTTTTATAGGACAGCATAGCGCAACAGGATGACCTATGAGTTCTTTTGTTCGTATAAAATGTAAACATCTCAAAATATTGTGTATATCAAAATTTAAATACTCACATATTTGTATGAATTTTAAAATAAAATGTGAAAATATTTTGTAGACATTCACTGTAGTCATTTAAAAAATTTCTATACGTACTTCGATTATGTGACTATGGATATCGTTGATAATAAACGCATCGATATTCAATGTTTCTATGAAATAAGTTCTGTCTTCAGTTTTTTTTTTTTTAATTTCGGTGAAGTTCGCGTTGATAGAGGCTCATAGTTCGACATTTTGTTCGAAACTGAAAGAAATAACTAATGTTTAAAATGCTTTAACTTTTTAAGTTTTAAACCGATTTCTACAAATCTTCTTCTTTTTTTCTTAGATCTACTTTTAGATATTTGTTAGAATACCATTAAGTTGTTTTTAAAGAAAGTTTTCAAAAATTCAAAAAATGTAATTTTTTCGTGTATATTTCAAAAACTACATTTTTGATCTTTCTTAAACAATTTGTGTTTATAGATCGTATTATCTTGCACAACACGTTCAAAATTCTGATTGGTTCTTCATGCGGTCGAAAAATATTTAGATTTTGGTAAGAAATTGTCATATGAGCCCCTTTTATGTAATTTTATATATAGTGTAAACATCGTATTTGACCACATTATGGGCATAAATGTTTTACCAACCTTGGAAAATTTGTTTTTATTCTTCTTTCTATGTTTCAAACATTTGAAAAAAATTAAAAAAAAATGTTTTGATTTTGTATTATGGAATCCAGATCTTAGATCTAATCAATTCTAACTATATATGATTGACTCTGATTAGATGTAAATAAATATATTCAGATCTGGTGCCAGATCTGTTCATATATGATAAGATGTGTAATTTTTGATACAAATTATTCCCATATCTGATCAGATATAGTACAGACCTGAAATGATTTGGGTTATTAGATAATTTTCGTAAACAGAAATGAGCAAATCTAGAAAAATCTGGAAAATAAGTGAAAAAACTGGTTACGCCTTTAGCGTGTCAAAAATATTTAGATTCAGTGGTCCGTACTCTTGTTTTATTTTTCGAGTTGCGCAGTGTATATCGAACTGTAATCAAACATTTCACAATATTTTGTAACATTTGGCCAGTTGTTATGTCTATGACATTTCATGTGCCAATATTTAAGTTTTGTTAGTTTTAAGGAAAATCCATATTTTTAACGTTTAATCAAAGTCAAGTGGAAATCAAGTTTATTTTTTCAAAAAGTTTATTAATATCGCATTTAAAATTTTTTTTTTTTTTATTTTTTTTTTTGTTTTTTAAATTACAATTCAAATTAAACTGGTTTCCAAAGTGACCGTAATTGACCGTTTGTTAATGACGTTTGTGTTATTTTTTACTAATTTTTAATTTTACATATAGGCAACACATGCTACTTTTAAGTGCGTGTTTCAAAGTCTCTTTTTTTTTTTTAAAAACGAACAAATATAGAAACATATTAATAATCCAAATTGTCAATGACAACTACCAAATATTTAAATATCTATCGTTTTGTCATTAAGTGCTAATTGATTTACAAATAATTGATTATTAAAAGGTGATAAATATCAACAGCTTGCTTAAAAAGAATTTTGAAATGACCAATGGTATTGCAATTTTGTTGGTTAGAAATAAATAATTTTGATTATCTGTCATATTTAACTTAGAATTAGTTACAATGGCTTTTAAACTTTTTAAAAAACCGGTTGCATGACATTATTTTCAAAAGAGTTTGCAGTGGTTTAAGTAAAAATATTGTATGACCCCTTGGCTCACTTATAAATCCGCTAGGAATTTAGCAAAAAGCTTTCCGGTTAACGGTTTATTAAAATAATATTGAATTGTTTTTGAAAAATAACACCTAGCGGTGATAATTTTCATAAAATTTCAAATTTTGGCATTACGAGTAAAAAATGTATATAAGGTCTTATCCCTATAGGGAATGAGGAGACAATTGTCCTAAAAGTGACTGCTTAAAGAAGGACTTATCACAGGATTGGTATAATTTAATACTGAAGTGGGTTAAGCAGTGTCAATTGTCCTGAAATTACCAATCCTGTGACTGGTAAAGGGAGGACATACCACTTAACCAGAATGCTTATTAACAAGAAAAAGCCAGTTAGCCAGAACTTTACCCATTGGAAGCTGATTAGTTTTCGTTTATTTTATACGAAACGGGCCTTTTGAGACAGTCTTGTGGTATGCCCATCTTTGATTAGTCCTGTGGCATGCCACTATGTGGTTTAAAGCAGGACAAATGACCCATTCCTATGACAAGCCAATGTTAAAGTTGCCAGTTGTAGGGTTTAGCAGAGGACCGGTCTCTGCAACGAAGGGACCGATCCTATGGCACACGCAGAACCTGTCCCATTCCCCATAGGGATGTTTCTTCATCTTAAAATATATTATATATGGTGCCATTCATGGTCACATCTTATTATATGTTTCTTTTGTGGATATATTACCATTACCATTGACATTTATAAAATCAGATATTAAGCATATACATAAGCTATACATAATAAGATATAGTAGAGGATTTGTCATATATAATAATACATTCTCATATATAACACAATATGTAATCATATATGGTGACATATAAGCTATATAATTTAAGATATAATAATATATACTGTCTTTAAAAAATATGTTGTGAGTGATATAAAATATGATTATATATGGCGCCATATGTATAATGCAATTCAAGATGTAACTATATCTGACATTACATTTTTCACAATTATCCGGTTAACTGCTTTTGCCAGTTTTGATGGTTGATGTTTTTAAATACATATATAAAATTTAGTCTTTCATTGTTCAAAAGTTATGGCAAGTTTTGCGATTATTTATTTATTTTTAATTCAGTTAAGAGGTTTTGGGAACTACCCCAGACTTCTTCTATATCTATTTTAAACATTTGTGAATTCTCCCAAGAACCGAACATTTTGCGTCTTTTGACTATATCTCGCTTAGTTTTCAAGTTATGAGTTATTTTATAAAATATTATATTTTTCGAAAAAATGCCGTATGACAAATTTGGAAAGAGAAGTCGTTATAATGGGAGTAAGGTGCTCTCAATTATTTTTCTTTTGTTCTATCTTTCTCAGTTTTCATGTTATGGCTCATAACTAGTCCCGTCTTGGAAACTTTGGATACGCAGATGGCTCCGGGATTAAAATTTAAAAAACTAGTTAAAAATAATTTTGAAAATAAAACTCAAAATTGGTTAAAGCACAGAGAATTATCAGTATTTTGTTAAAAATAAAGATGACTAAAATCTATGCTAAAGTCAGCGTTTATGTATGGATCTTCATTGTGAAATTTTAGTATAAAATTGTTTGTGGAAAAGTCCCTACTATCGGTTTACGCAAAAATATTGATATCTTAAAGGCTCTGAATCCCTTTTAAACTGAAACGAGAAAAAAACGAGGAAACCAGTTTACTGCAAAATTACTGTTCTGTGTATTTTGGTAGCTAGTTATTAAAATACTAAAATAACTGCTTCAAACAAGTGTTAAAAAATACATTAATTTTCTTCATTAGTTTTTTATTTTAATAACTGTCATAACAGTTATTTTGTATTATTTAATCGAAAAACAAATGTAATTTCAGTTTAAAGCAACTGCTACTGATTACTACACAATTAACTTTCGAGTAGTAAACATTTTTTGAGTGTAATGTAACTTATATATTTTTTCCCTTAAACTTTATGAAATTGATGAAAAATGTGAATGGGGAATGCCCATTACAATTTCATTGTTTTTTCGTATAATAACTTTTTAATAACTATACAATTTTTTGTATTTTTTGTAAATATTACACACGGAAAAATATAGTGTCAACCGAATTAAAAAATGTATTTTGGCTGCTAAAACCACTAAATTCGGCTAGCACAACCATATTCTAATGTGATTTATGAATAATTTGGGTGTTGCAACTTATTTTTAGTTGTATTAACCGATTTTTGTTGTTAAATCCAATATTATGTTAAATCAACGGATTTTTGTTATAGTAACTGAATTTCAGTTGGAAATTGGCAAAATTTTTCTCTGTGTGTATTAACATTAAAATAAATTATACACTGCGTTGCACAACTATAATTACAAATGATTTTTGATATTTTTTCTAATATCACAAAATTTTTTTTTAAAACTTTTAACTATTTTTAAAGAGTGTGATAACTGATCTCTTATTGTGTAAAATTTAAGAGATTACTTAATTGATTTAAGAGAAAAGTAGTATAATAATATTTTGTTAGTGTTTCATATAATAACACAGTGCAACACGAAAAAAAAAATAACCATATACGGACACCACTACGTGATAAAAGACTTAAAAAAAAGACCCGTGTCTCCCAATTTTTCCTCTTTTGTTTATGGGCCGCCAAAGATTTGGGGCCTCGGTATCATTTTCGCAAAAAAGTGATAATTTTCTCAGGCTCATATCTAGCAAACCGTTCAGAATTTCTATTTACTCTCTATGGCAAAGTTGTAGCTCTTGTCATAAAGAACAAAAACTGCGAACATATAAAATCAAAAAAACTTCACCTTCCAGATCAAAATCGCAAAAAACTTAAAAAAATTCGATTTTTTTTACCTTTTTTCCCGTGTTCAGGTCCATAGGTAGCAAACCGTTCAAAATTCAAGGAAACAATCAACTACAAAAATTTACCTAAGATCTCAATAAACAAATTTCTAGAACATATAAGAGCTACAACTTTGCCATAGAGAGTAAATCGAAATTCTGAACGGTTTGCAAGATATGAGCCTGAGAAAACGATCACTTTTTTGCGAAAATGATACCGAGGCCCCAAATCTTTGGCGGCCCATAAACAAAAGAGGATATGACTTTGGGAAAAATTGGGAGACACGAGTCTTTTTTTTTTAGTCTTTTATCACGTAGTGGTGTCCGTATATGGTTATTTTGCCATGACTTAAAAAATTACACACAGTGTAACATATACTGATAAAATTTTCCGTCGTATTATTAACGAATGTCTTTCAGTAAGTTGGAATCATTGATTTAATGAATAATTTTAATTAAATTAATTACAAATTCATTAAATGAATGAAATTTTCAGAATATGTTTTTGATTGATCAGTAAAATATGCAATCATTTTTACATATATTTTTTGTGTACACCATCATTTAGTTCCATAATATTTTAACAGGAGGCACTTGAACTATTGGCAAAAACTATTTTAATACAGCCCATCATTTTGTTTTGGATATTTAAGTCAATAGGAAACGCCGTACTGTTTAAATGTTGGTGGTCGCGTTCAGGCAGATGTCAAAAAAAAAAAACAGAAAAGTAAAATATATATAAAAATAAAAAGAAATATGAAACAGGGAGCAAAATTATATTTTAAATTATAATTCATTTAATTAAAATATTTAATTAATCCAATAAAACATCCTTTGGGGACTTTTTAATGAAAAAAAATTGTTGTGTTAATGATGTATTTCATTGATACAACGCACAAAATTCTATCAGTGTATAACGGTACACAAAAAAGAATAGCACATAAAGAAAAATGTATTTTTGTTTTTTACGCAATTTTAATCAATTTGTAATAAAATGCCGCGTGGTTCATATCCAAGTGATTTTCAATAAGGGCAAATTTCAGTCTAATTTAAAATTGGCTTAAGTTTTCAGGAAATTACCAGAATAATAAACCGTTCAGATGTGGTCGTCACAAATTTTACAAGTGCTTATGGTAAAACACGCCGAAAAACAGCTTTCTGTAAGGGACCGGCGTAAAATAACCAACAACTCAATGAAAAGTCTCAATCAGATAATAGATGACTGAAAGGTAAATGTGTCAAAATCAACCATTAGTAGGCTCTTGAAGGATTCCCAGATAATTACTCGCCAAAAGGTGATGTTTGTGGCAAGGATATTACCCTGCCATAAAACTGCACGACTTGAATTGGCTAAAAGGAATTTAAAAACCAACCGAAGCAAAGTAAATCACTAATCGCTGTTATTGGACTGTTTAAACATAAATTTCTTTTTTTTTTTAGAAATGTTGAGGTTAGGAAGAAGAATAAATGATTTTTTTCTGATGAGAAAAAGTTTAATCTTGATGGTCCAGATAGTTTTAACAGCTATTGAAGTGACCTGCCGAAAGAACCGCGATATATCTCAAAAAGAAGTTTTGGAGGCGGATCCTTAATCGTTTTTGGCGCTTTTTGTTTCGACGGTATGCTTGATTTGGCATTTTCTAGAGCCAGAATTAATTCTTCCGAGTACATTACAGTATTAAAAGAAAAATTGGTGCCATTTATTGAAAATAGCAACGAAGTATAATTCATTTTCCAATAAGACAATGTCTCAGTACATGTAAGTAGCCAGACGATGGATTGGCTATCATCAAAAAAATATAAGAGTATTGCAATGGCTCGCATGTTCTGCGGATGAAAACCCCATTGAGAATAGTTTTGGAGTATTAACCTGTCGAGTTTACTCAGAAAACTGTGAATATGAAAGCGTTCTTCATATAAAAGAAGCAGTTATTGATGCATGGAGATCTATAACGGAACAACTACGAATAAATCTGGTAGACAGTATATCTGAATGAATTTTCGAGTTGATTCAAAAAAAGGAGGGCTCACGCATTATTAAAACCGCTGCTTTAAAACATTTTTATTAAATTCTTGATATATTAAGTTAAGTGTATTTATAGTTATAAAACAGTATAGTTTTTTAAAATTTAATAGTAAACTTAAAAATTTAGTAACGTCATGATGCTTGTTAGGAAAAGACCTAACCACGTGGTTGATTACTAAGAAGACAAGAATGGAGCAACATTGATTATTAATAGGTTTTTTGTTAAAGTTCTGCCTATTATATAGGCTCTAGCTTTTCTAAAACTTCGGGTTCTGATGAGATCTTTAGCCAGATCGAAATACTAGTATCAACCTAGCTAATATGTTTGATTTGCTTTATTTTTGTAAATATACGGAGGTTGAAAGCTCGTTATAAATTGAAAATAACATAAAAATAATCTCGATGTATATAAAAACAAAAAACTAATATAACTGTAAAAAATATTACTTGAGCCAGAGTACACACTAAAAAATTTTTTATATAAATAGAACATTTTTGGTCTTCAAAATTTAGTAACGTCATGATGCTTGTTAGGAAAAGACCTAACCACGTGGTTGATTACTAAGAAGACAAGAATGGAGCAACATTGATTATTAATAGGTTTTTTGTTAAAGTTCTGCCTATTATATAGGCTCTAGCTTTTCTAAAACTTCGGGTTCTGATGAGATCTTTAGCCAGATCGAAATACTAGTATCAACCTAGCTAATATGTTTGATTTGCTTTATTTTTGTAAATATACGGAGGTTGAAAGCTCGTTATAAATTGAAAATAACATAAAAATAATCTCGATGTATATAAAAACAAAAAACTAATATAACTGTAAAAAATATTACTTGAGCCAGAGTACACACTAAAAAATTTTTTATATAAATAGAACATTTTTGGTCTTCAAAATTTAGTAACGTCATGATGCTTGTTAGGAAAAGACCTAACCACGTGGTTGATTACTAAGAAGACAAGAATGGAGCAACATTGATTATTAATAGGTTTTTTGTTAAAGTTCTGCCTATTATATAGGCTCTAGCTTTTCTAAAACTTCGGGTTCTGATGAGATCTTTAGCCAGATCGAAATACTAGTATCAACCTAGCTAATATGTTTGATTTGCTTTATTTTTGTAAATATACGGAGGTTGAAAGCTCGTTATAAATTGAAAATAACATAAAAATAATCTCGATGTATATAAAAACAAAAAACTAATATAACTGTTAAAAATAAATGATTTTTTTTTTTTTTTTTGTTAAATATTATTAATTTTTCATCGGTTTTACATTTATGCCGGTTAAACTATTCTACATTTTTTAACTTACAAAATTTTGTGAAATTAATGTGTAATTATAGTTTTGCAACGCAGTGTATACGGAAATTATTTTTTATTGTTTGCAATATTTTTTACATTATATTATAGATTATATTTTATATTTTTTTCAACAAATTATGAAATTCTTAATACAACCAATTAAGTTTTAATGCTTTTAAATTAATTTTGATGGCATGAAATTTTGAAATTTTTCAGTTTATATGACAGTATCTTAATATTATCTTCATATTTTTGGTAAATTACCACATTAACTTCAAACTGGCAAAGTAACAAAAAAAAAAAAATATAAAATTTAGTTATTTTGCGGAACATTAAATCCAAATAATAACAAAAGGCTACACAATTGAAGCATTCGTTAGCTTCAAGGATGAATTATTATTTTTTTTTTTGAATACTCAAACCAAAGAATATAAAAACTAAAGAAGAACCAATGTACTCAACATCTGTTAAATTTTATATGCCAACTGGTTTTAAGAGAAACAGTTTTTTACAGGTTTTTTAAATGCATATTTTTTAGTGTGTACACACGCAAAGAAAAAACATGGTTGAGGGAACCATATTCGAAGAGCATCATACATTTTTGGATTTATGATTGCGACAACCATGTTACTATGGTTGTGACAACCATACTCTTTGCTTTTGTATCATAATATGATAATTAAATTGCCATATTATGGTTCCAAGTAAATCCCAATATTATCATATTATGGTTCTGGAAATTTGTATGAATTATCATAATATGAGCCCTGCAGTATTCTCCCAGCATTCTATTGAAGCTGGATTAAAAAGATATGCGTGTTTTTTAATAATATATTTATTTAATAATTCACTATATACTTAAAAGCACGTGCATTTTGTTTAAATTTTTTTTACATTTTTTTTCTTTAACAATATTTTTTGAGTAATTATCAACAATTTAATAATAAAGCACTTTTTTTATCACTTTTTTATAATAAACAATAACTTTATTTAACGGGTGAGCGGTTGAGACTGCAAACTTATTCCTTCTTCCACAAAACAGATCACCATTAATATTAACACCACTACGTTGTTTGTCCATTGTTAATGTCTTTTTGTTTAAAATTATTTAATTTGTTGGAGCTGACTGTTTCTCACAACTTCTTTTCTCAAATCTCAAACAAGAATGAAACTAAATGAGCGAAGACGCTCATAAAAAAAACCCAACTTATCATCTTATAGTTGGTGCAACTCTAATATGGCTCCAGTTAGATAGAGGAATATGATAATAAATATTATAGTATGATTGTAGACAACACAATAACATGACAACTGAAAAAAGAGCGAAATTTTTACTAGAACATGATAAAAGCAACCATATTATTGGTGAAATATGATTGATACAATGATAGTTTACTAGAAACAACCATTTATTGCTGTAGGAAACATAGTTTTGTGGCCGCAATCATAGTGCAACCATATTTTTTCTCTGCGTGCAAACAAAACTTTGTGTTAATTATACAAAACTTCTGCAGCGAATACATTAAACAGCACAAATTTACTTTAAAACTTTATTAAAATTGCATGAAAATTAATTAATTAAAAGTGCCACTGCTAACAAAATTTTTTTCGAAACTCTTAAAAATAGTTCAGATTTTTAGAAGAGAGCGTTGGATATGGGTTGCTTAAACTACTAAAAGTAGTTACTTGTAAAAGATGACGATGATGATTCTGAAGAAGCCCAAGACATAGTCATAGCCTGACATTGGCAAAAGCAAAGCAGTCAAGTGCAACACAATGTTTGACTGCACTTTAAATAGATTCTTAAAGTTTCTGGTATTCCTTTTTCTTTATATAATGATACATATTTTATAAGATAATATATAAATTTATACTGTAAAAAAGTTTACAATGATTAAGCAAACCATCTCTTAATGAATGAATTCATATGTACAGTAAGCGAAATTTTAGTAGATGCATTAAATTTGTATCCCTGCGTCAACTATTTCAAATGATGATAAATTTTAGATGTTTATGCTAAATTAGAATCAGCGACAGGAACTTCATGCACTTAAAAACGGTGTTCTAGGCGCCTATAACATGCATGAAAAATTTGAAAATATGCACTTAATTTTTTTTTTTTTTTTATTATTTTTTTAAAGCAGATAAGTAAAATTCAATAAAAATATGCAACTAAGTAAAAATATGCATTTTTATTGCATATGCTCTTAAAGCAAAATAAGTAAAAATATGCATTTTTATTGCATATGCTCTTAAAGCAAAATAAGTAAAAATATGTCAAATATGTAAGAATATTCATATATAGCAAAATATGCAAAAAAAATATGCTCTAACAAGTCGATGCCAACGAAAACGGTATACGGTGCAAATTGTGTTCAGCGACGAAGCTCATTTCTGGTTGAATGGATATGTGAAAAAGCAAAATTGCAGTATTTGATGTGAAGAGCAGTCAGAAGCATTGCAAGAACTGACAATGCATCCCGAAAAATTGCACCATGCTGGAAGGTGGCCAATGTCCAGCCAATCCCCTAAACAGGGTGCGGCTAACAACCCTGAAAATTACCGCCCAATCGCAATTTGCTCTGCCCTCTCCAAAGTGATGGAGACCATGGTTAACCACCATCTTGTGAAATATTTAGAGACCAATTCACTTTTAAATGATCGACAGTATGGCTTCCGTAGCGGTCGATCTACGGGAGACCTGTTGGCGTTTCTATCGGAACGTTAGAGCCGGTCACTACACCGCTTTGGTGAGAGTAAAGTGGTTGCTCTAGATATTTCTAAGGCGTTTGATCGTGTGTGGCACGGGGCACTCGTGACTAAGCTAGTTGCTTTCGGTGTCGGTAATGTCTTCTCTCGATTTATAACGAGTTTTCTCAGAGACCGCACTATACGTGTTGTTTTAGATGGGGTCTCATCAAATGAGTTTCAGCTAAATTCAGGGGTACATCAAGGTTCTGTTCTTTCTCCTACCCTTTTTCTTATTTTTATTAATGACCTTCTTGGTCAGACCTTCAATCCTATCTACTCTTTTTGCAGATGACAGCAACATTTGTCATTAAACCCACAGACGTTCTGTGGAATTAACATTGTCATCTGTAGCTATGGATGGTATAGGTATTGAGGAATCGGATACTCTTGATGTTCTGGGCATGAGAATACAGTGTGATGTCCGTTGGAATAAGCACGTAATTTAAGTGTCGAAAGAGGCATTCAAGTGTCTCGGTTTTTTAAAACGGTACAAGACTTACTTCACTCCATCCGATCTCCTTACTATTTATACCAGCTATATCCGGCGAAAAATGGAATACAACTCTCATATATGGGCAGGGGCTCCACTGTCTATTCTGAAGCTTCTGGACCGTGTTCAGGGGAGGGCGGTGAAGCTTATCAATGACAGTAGTGCATCCAACTCTATTGATTCATTGGAGCATCGTCGGAATGTGGGTTGTGTGACACTTTTCTATCGATATTACCATGGGAGATGCTCATCTGAGATAAGTGAACTTATTCCACGAGCCCGAGTTTTTATTCGTAATTCTCGCTTATCCAGTAGAGCACATCCGTTTGTAGTTGATTGTCCTGTGTTTCGCTCAACGCATTACAGAGAAAATTCGCTTTTAAGTCGAACGATTCTTATGTGGAACAAACTTCCCGCAGAAGTCTTTTCTGTTACTTACAATTTAGAAAAATTTAAATCAAATATCCACAAACACTACTCCCTCTTTCCTCCTTCCCATACCCTATTTTCCTGATCAATACAGTGCACTGCATGAGTAGGGGGCATCCCCTGAGTATTGGTTAAATTAAAAAAAAAGAGCTATGTTAAGGCTCATGTCTATAGGGACTAGCCCGCAACGGTTGATGCATTGCAAGCCAATATTGAAGAATTTATTCGTGAGATACCGGCCGATAAGTTTGAGAGAGTGTGTCAAAATTGGACCCAGCGTATGAGCCATTTGAGGCGTAGCCGCGGTCAACATTTACATGAAATCATATTTAAACATTGAATTATATAGATCGTTCTATCGACTCAAATTTTATGTGTTTTTTTTTAAATCAAAAAAGGAAGCTCATAAAAAATCGCTCTTTACATATATTTCAAAATTAATTAAATTTACGGCACCAAATTTTTTGAATTACCAACGTTATGCTATCGGTGGCAAGTTCACTTAAACCAACGGGACAATACTGTCAAGATTGTTAATCCCACGATCTGTCAACGCATAACCGACCGTCACCGACGCTTTGCCAACACTGTGCCGATTGTAATTTTCTGCATGGGTTGTTATGCTCTGTTTCGCTTTTAATCTAACATTACAAAAGAACTTTCGAATTCACTTAATATATATTTTTCCGATTCAAATTTAAATTTTTCGAAAGAGCGAAACGGATGATCCCTGGATTTGATTAACGAGAAAAAACACTAATTTGAATAAAATTTCCTGCCCTATTGATTATAATTGAGAAAAAACATCAAAAGTTTATCATCATTTGTAATAATTAACGCAAGGAAAAAAAATTTAATGTATCTATTTTATTAAAATTTCGCTTACTAAATCAAAAAAGTCATGTCTGTTAATGAGAGTATACAAAAATTAAATAAATTTAATTTATACGTGATGATTAAATTGTTTCTAAATTTAATTTTAAGTATTCAGTTATCCAAAAACACAATTTTGTTTAATCATTTCTGCTTAAAATTTAACTATGACTACAAGGTGATTTAATTAAAATCAAATTTCATAAATTTTCTTAGAATTATTCTTTATAAATTTTAATTGCGTGTCTTTTATAAAAATATTATACTAAAATATATAAACTAAGGGTGTTCATGACAGAAATTTAGGTCTTGTAAAATTGGGAACGTTTCTAATGGCTTAGCAAAATTAAAAACGCTTAAAAAGTTCAAAAGTACTGACATTAGCAACACTATATAAATAGTAAACTTGGCAGCACTTTTTTTTAACATGTTAAGTGATTTTTGTTATAAGGCATTCACACTAGATTGCAAAACACGTGTTTTGCCAAAATGAGCGAGCGCACAGTGGAGTGAATCAAAAAAAAAGTAGTAATACATTTAGAACTTCTTAACTACTGGACCGATTAAGACCAAATGTATATGTAATCGTTAAGGAGGAGTATAGCAATGTGTTAACTCAGGGTGAGCACTAGAGTGGGCGCACCCAATACAAAAAAAAAAGTTGTGCCGGTCACCCCCTATAATTAAAGATAATTTGAAGAAGATTTGAAAAAATTTTTTTTTTTTTTGCCACGCCCCTTGACCCGCGCATTTGGTTTTTTATTTCCTGTGGCTCCATTTATAGTCCGATCGTAACGTGTGATATATCATCGTTTTTGGAATGACAACTGAATAAATATATATACTGTAAAAGACAAAATTTCATGGAATTTAAAAAACTTTTTTATCGTTAAGAAAAACTCGTGAATTAGGGTGGTAGAAATCGAGTTTCCAGAAGTCACTTCTAGAATTTGATGTCGGAGTCAAAAGTGATCAAAGTAGAAAATGTGGACGTTGTCATTCCAAAAACAATGATATCTCACACGTTACGATCGGACTATAAATGGAGCCACAGGAAATAAAAAACCAAATGCGCGGTGCAAGGGGCGTTGCAAAAAAAAAAAATTTTTTTTTCAAATCTTCTTCAAATTATCTTTAATTCTAGGGGGTGAGCAGCACTACTTTTTTTATCGACCCGGCCTAGTGAGCACTAAGGTGCCAAAGTAGACCACCTCGAGTACAAAAAACTTTTAAAATGCTGTAACTTCTACAATTATGAACCGATTTCGATGATTTTAGACTTTTTTGAATCCGCTTGATGAGATTAATAAAAAACATGCTTACGGTAATAAAGTTTAAAAGTTGTGTGATGTTGAACATTAAAATTTAAATTTTTTGACAATTCAAGTCTGAAAACATATAGAAATAATTATATATATAATAAACAAAAATATATTTCAACTACTTACATCCATGGTTGTCTAAATGATGACAATGTGGACTGAACCTAAATGCCGTAGACTATTCTAGAAGCAAAACAGTAACAAAATATGACATTGCAAATAGAGAAAGAAAATATAAAAAATTATCTAAGATGTGTGTCCTTCTCTTTAGTCTGTCTACCTAAAGTTATATTTGTTTGCAATTTTTCCACATTCCCTGAATTGCCACTATAAAAATTTAGTTTAAAATATACATTTTATTTTTAATAAATTTCTTGGACAGTTTATTAGATCAACAATTTATATGAATACATATTGTTGGCGTTCATTTGTATGAAAAAATATACAAATACCTTCCATGGTCGATTTTTTATATGTCTTACAAGAGTTGTACATTTTGGTATCATTTTACTACATCTTGACATGCCACGACAGATACTTCATTTTGCGTATATCTTTCAATCTGGGTTTCGTCCACACTATTAATGTGCTTATTAGCACCATTTCTGTTTAGCATAATAAATTAGTAAAACATTATTAAAATATTAGTAAAACGTTAGTTCAAAACTGTTAAGAGCTGAATAAGAATCACTAAAATTTTAGCTGAAAACACAATTTCAGCAGAAAATTTTCTGTGAAATAGTATACTTGATTTACAAGACTTTATACTCATTTTTCTGTAAACTTATTTTTTTAAGTGTATTAGCGGATGTTTCCATTATTTACTTCATATTTTATTTGAACATTTCTACATTGTCTGGTTTTGTCTGTAATTTAAGTCAGTATTTGTTTAAAAGCCACATTTGTTGTTAACACAGTTTAATGTATCTGTTGTTAAGTCAACAATTTCCCAATTTTGTTTAAGTTTTTTACGTGTTCTACTGAACTTTAACACTTATTTGCTGTTTATTTCATTTATTTATTTTTTGGTAAGAGTGTAAACACATTAAGAATTTATGTCGAAACTTTCTGTTAACTCTTGATCTATAATATAAGTATGAGTAGTTTGTTTTCAAAAATAAATTTTAAACAGTGAAGTTCATATTGGTTAGAATTTTATGTAAGCCTCCGATTCAAAAATTTTTACTAGTTTACAATAATTTGGCGAATTGAACTGACGTGAATTTTTAAAATTAAAGCCATGATATGTTATGCTAATGCACACAGAGAAAAATTTAGCTATTTGCCAACTGAAATTCGGTTACTAAGACTCAAATCCGGTTATTACGAATTTCAGTCGGTTCGTACAACTGTACATCAGTTTTCACAACAAAGTTCGGTTAATTCAACTGAATTTTAGTTGCAAAACCCAGAATATTAAGAAATCGAATGTAAATATCCTTGGACTAACTGAATTTATATGTTGTAAACATTAAAACACACTTTTCAATTCGGTTGGCACTTCATTTTTCTGTGTGTATTATTTTTTTATAATTTGTAATTTTCAACTGGTTATAAAACAGCTTAAAATTCAGAATATGCTATTAACATTACCAAAACGTGATTTATTTCAGTTAATTTGCCCAAAAAAAAAAATGCATTTTTGATGTAGATGCTATTTTTGGATGCATTTGACAAAATTTAATTTTTTATAAAAATTGGTTAATTTTTGATTTATCCATGCTTAAAAAATTTGGAATGGGGAGAATAATTTCGAAAATGCATCTAAAAATTGCATTTGCATAAAATATTAATTTTTTAATGTGTATTTTTTTATTGCATAAGTGCGAAAAGGTGACAACCATACAAATCAAATGCTTTTTGAATCACAAAAATCCGGTAACATCTTTAATATATTTTTAAAATGTTTTTTTTAATTTCTATTTTATATAAATTTTAAATTAAAATTGTAAAAAATCCGCGAGTTGTTGAAAATTTGAAAAACCGAATATAGTTATCTTATATTTAAACAAGGCTATCTACATTTATTTTTAGAAAATGAGGGGTTTGATGCTAAAATATTCACTGACATAGCCAGTCATCTATTGCATTAATTTGAAATTTAAAAGATCATTCTAACACTGTAAAATAGATTGAGCATCTCTGCAACAATGTTTACTTTTTTGATATCATTATTATTAACAAGGGGAGCCTCCCGATGTGTTATCTCCGATCTTAATGAAATTTTGATATGTGCTAAAGATAAAAAAAAAATAAGGGTCATGCATTTTTTTTAGCGGCTCAATCTAATTTAGGGGTTAAAATGTGGGGTCAGAAATAACATTTTTCGTTTTTTCTTCTTATTTTGAATTGTTCCAGAGAAAGTTTTGTGAGATGGAGTGCCAAATGGCAGAGCTTTTGAATACGCATTAAATGGCATGTCCCATAGCTTTCAAGTATTTTCGTTATTCAAAAAAATGTGCTTTAAGTGAAATTAAAACTGTAGTTTTGCTAAAGAATTATAGTTGGATTAAGGCAAACAGTAATGTCTATCATATTTAATCGAGGGTGGGGGAGGGGTCTGAGCTTTTTCCTACATTCGACTTTTTCTTCGAGCTCTTATGAGAGCTTTTTAATCAATATTTTAAATATGTTATATATTGGTTTAAAAATTTTTGTTTTTTCGAGTACATCAAAACTGCGTTCAAAAAATCTTAAAAATTCAAAAACTGAAAAGGGTAAGAGTAGTGTGCTCAAGTGCCGTTAAAACTATTATAAAAAATATTTCCTGCAAGGTAAAAATCGGAGCATTTGGATCAGAAACGACACTTTTCCCGTTAATATAGCTCAAATGCCTGATGTCGGAGAGTGATTTCGAGAACAGATTTGGATTCAGCTTACCTTATATCTTTAGAAAGGTATACTTTACTTCTAGTGACAAATATCTTTCGGCTTAAAACTTTAGGTGTAAAAAGTACTAACATGTACTCACAAGTGCTCCCCACTGTATGTCATAGCATTTAGACCAATTAATTAACTGAAGAGCACTTAGAAAAAATTTGTTCGTGTTTATTTATTCTAACCCACTTTTCCCTGAATTATCCCCAAAGTTTTTTTTCTCGATTTCGTTTCTTTAAAAATACTGTCACTTATTATGTTCCACGCATTGTAAAAATTCTAACCAAAATTTAAAAAAATATCGTTTCTGTTGCGCTTTAAAATCGATCTTTATATCGCAAATATCGGGAAAACAGGCGCTAACTTTTAACCCTTGAACCACTAAGACCGTCTACAGACGGTCATCACTTAAATCCAATTATAGGAAAGTTTAAAATATCCCAGTGGTTTAAGGGTTTGAAACGGCTAGCACCACCGCATTTAGGATACTCGTTTTCGCAGTTTCATATTTACGACACGTACAACACAGCTAAAATGATACCCATCTGTATGATCTCGTTTCGAGGATTATGTTCTGCATCACTTCCGCTATTACAATACGAAACTTTATTTAAATCTAGACAAGTAAAAAGTTACTCAATTCTATTAATAAATAATCAATTCTATTAATAAATTTAAAGCGTCTATCTTTTAATGTTGATTTATTTCAAATAAAAATATGGTGCTATCTACTGTAACGCCGGGAATATTACGAATTTTTAAAAAATAGTTATATGTAGTACTCAGCAAAAGTTTTTAATTAATATTGTAGAAGTTCGATTTGGAAATATTTTTAATTTGAGCAAATTAAACGGCAATTCCACTCTCCTGAAGACTTGTATAGATGCAGATAGCTGTGTTTGAATATAAGTCAACGATATGAGGATGTATAATGGACTCAATGCACTATGTGTGTATAAAATATTAATCAAATTTGGAGACCCTCGGTCAAACTCATGATATTTAGAATGGATAAATTCCAAAAGTTAATGCCAATTGTATATAAGAATTTTTCAATAAATTGCAACAAAATTCCCATACACAATTGGCTATAACTTTGGATTTTATCCATGGATTTTTTTAGTCCATATCTAGATTTCTTCATTGGAATATGAGCTCTACAGCTAATTCAAAAAATAAAACTTTCGGGGGAACATTCGCATTGCTAGCAACACCAGCCTCTATCTACTCCATTGCTCCCATTATCATTTTACTATTTAGGTAAAACTGTCAATGTGTCAACATAAAACAAAGAACAACTTTCTAAAACTTTAAATAAGTTGCACAATTTATAAATTAATAGGTTAAAAGATAGTTGCCAACAATAACTTTAACCATTGCAGCAGCAACAGCAGCCCAACAACAATTGCTACCAAATACACCAACGCAAATTGTACTACTAGCACCATATTAAGCCATAAACAATTTAACAGAGTTGCAAAAATAAGGAATTTGCAAATAATCTAAACTCATAAAAAAGTTAGTTCAAGTCAGTTAAACTAATTTTAGTTGTTATCGTTAAAATCACACTTAGGATATTATGCAGGTAATGACGACAGCAATATTTCATTAAATTCAACTAACATTTGTCATTTGTTTTTAATGTTCTAAAAATTACTAGCAATTGTAGTAAAAATTAATCAAATGTGTTACTAAAAATAAACAAACATCTACTTCTTTTATATTTTTTAAATAACAACAAACAACTGTAAAAAATGAATGTAAAATCATAAAACAGTCATTTGTTGTGGTTTGTTTTTTTAAATGAACTAAATACTACATATTTTTAAAGCAGAAGTTCCCTGAGTGCAGTTATTTAGCAAAACAAATTTCATCCCTATTTAAACTGATTATTCGATATAAAATTTAGCAATTCGTGATTCTCAAATTTACAAACTTTGCAAGTTAAAAAATCTATAAAATAGGAAAAAATCGCAAAAATTAAATAAAACCCAAGATTTGAAAATATCACCAAAATTAAAAAAAAAAAATTGGAAAATTTAATAAAACAAGTTTTTTTTTTTAATTTCGAAGATTTTTTTTTAAATTTTATCAAAATATTTACTTTTTTTTTAAATTTTGCTGTTTTCTTTATTTTGTAAAAATTGCTAATTCTAGCAATTTTTTACATTTAAGCAATTATTTTTAAATTTTAGCGATTTTTTAAATTTTTTTAGCGATCTTTTTCCAATATTGACATTTTTTTAAATTTATTGTCACCTCAATTACATTTTTTTTTTAAACCCGTTTTTAAAACTTTTTTTAATTTTAAATCAGAAAATATCAATTGAAATTCAATTGAGTTTCCATTTGAAATTCCGAAAATATAAATTGAAATTCGGGCAAAAAATTTTAAAATGGAAGAATAACAATTTTTAATCAAAATAAATTCTATGAACAATTTTCTAATTTTATTAAAAAATATAATAACCTTCTTATAAAAATTTGGTTTTTTAACATTTTTAAAACTTAGTCAAAATCACATTTTCCCCTATAAGAAATCAGAATAAAATATATAAAATAAATTGAAAATAACATAAAAATAACCTCGATGTATAGAAAACCACAAAACTAATAAAACTGTAAAAAGTATTACTTGAGCCAGAGTAAAAACTATTTTTATATAAATAGAACAATTTTTGGTCTTCAAAGTTTAGTAACGTCATGCTGCTTGTTAGGAAAAGACCCTAGACCATGTGTTTGATTACTGAGAAGACAAGAATGGAGCAAAATTGATGATTAATAGGTTTTTGTTAAAGCTCTGCCTATTATGGTGGCTCTAGCTTTTCTAAAACTTTGGGTTCTGATGAGATCTTTAACCAGATCGAAATAGTAGTATCAGCCTAGCTAATATGTTTAATTTGCTTTATTTTTGCAAATATACGGAGATTAAAAGCTTGTTATAAATTGAAAATAACGTAAAAATAATCTCGATGTATATAAAAACAAAAAACTAATAAAACTGTATAAAACTCATATAGTTTTTGCATTTTTAAACACAACTTACAATTCAATTTCATTTATCAAAGAAATACATTTTACTATATCTACAAAAATCAGTCCCATATCCCGACCATAGCTACCATATGGTAACAGGGCATTCTTAATGTCCTGGAGGCAGGAACAAAAAACGGATTGCAGTCGTTTTTATACTCAGGTCATTGAATTCATCAAAAAACTTTTGTAGTTTGTTTCTGCTTAAGCAAATCATTCTTACAATCTAAAATCTTGTTGAGCCAAAGAATATCATAAGATTCTGTTTCTATTGAAATGAAAGTTTCCAAATAATTTTTTTTTTCTATATATTTTAAGTTTTTAGGCTTTGATTTTAGCAAAAAGTGTTCTTACGTGCATATTTTTCATGTTTTTAGTGAATATTTTTAGTTTTTAGCTGCACTTTATAAGCGCCTATTTTCCTTTTTTAGTTACATGAAATTCCTTGCCCTACTAATAACTTTAGCTAACTTTAAACGATAACAACAGAAAAAATTAGTTCAACTGAATTCTAACCCATTCAACAGACTTTTGATCTAAATGTTTTTATGAGTGTATGTTGTATATTTTTCCATACAATTGCCAGACATAAATATTATCTAACGGTAAATGAAGATAGCTGTTTGGCAATCTTTAAAAAAAAAGATATGGTAGAAAGAAGACATAGGCAAGAAAAAAGTTAAATGTTGTATAGGAAGATGAAAAATAAATGGCGAAACGAAATTTGTTATCGCTCTGGTGAACGTAACTAACTTCGGTATATAAATTTAATCAAATGCAAGATTATTATAGACAACAAAAGACTTAAGAAACGTTTGAAAAAGAAAACAATTTCAAACAATAAATCAAAAGAAAAGAACGGTAGTTTGTGTTTATTTTAAAAAATTATAGAGATTAAACCGATAAATTTCTGTACATTTAACAAATTTGTATTAAATAAAGAAAACAAAAAGCAAGCATTAACTCAACAAAAAACAACAAAAACATTTATGCATATTTTCTGGCCGAAACTCACAATAATCGTTCTGAGCCTATGTTGAAGCCGGTTATACCAAAAACAGCCCAAACAATTATTAGGTTAGGTTAAAAAGTGGAAGCGGAAGTGAAGATAACCTTCACAACTGACTCATGTTTCAACTTTTTTTTTGCTGATATTATCAATTTTTCTGCAAGGATCCTCCCAGCAAAAATATTGCTGACTTTACTGACTTTTTTTGATATGTGAATTTATTTTTAATTTGAGCAACTGCATAAAGCTCCTTACGAAAACATACACTTAGAATACTATGTAGGTAAAGACCACTGCAATTGTAGTTGAAAACAAATGAAATTTCACTTAGAGAAAGGAAGACGTACATTACAGTAAATTCAACTAATATTGTCATTTGTTTTTTAATGTTCAAAAAATTACTAACAATTGTAGCAAAAATGAACCACATGGTAGTAAAAAATAAACAAACATTTTTATTTTTATTTTTTTAAATAACAAAAAAACAACTGTAAAAATGAACATAAAATCATAAAACAGTCATTTGATGTGGGTTGTTTTTTTAAATGAACTACAAGGTTAGTAAATATTTTAATTTGTTCTACAAATGACTGACATTTACATTAAAAATAAAGAAACTGTATTACAACCCAAACAACTACATATTTTTAAAGCAGAAGTTCCCTGAGTGTATAAATCAATGCAACTTTATTTATTTATTATGTCCGACATATTGGATTCGCCATTTCGAATATTGTAATTATGATTTAAGATTCTTTATCAGATACCTCACTGCCAAAAAGATTGCAATTATTTTTTTAAATCGCTTAACGTCTTTTATTTCGCTTTACGATCGCAATATCCAAGTTCCTAAAAACACCACAATTTCTAACAGCTAAATTGGCCCTGAACCATTCTGTGGTATACCTTTGGGGTATGTTAGGGAGAAGCTCGGGTCGTGGAGGGAATCAGAATTCTCTCTCTATTGGGAAAACTCTCTTGGCCAACGACAGGCTAAGAGATTAATATCTTTTTCCAGTGCAGGATCGAAGAGACTCTTGTCCCTAGGGAGGGGTAACTTCAGTACCCTGGTGTCTTACCTGACTGGACACTGCAATCTCAGATACCACCTGCGCAAAAGGCGTCTTTCGGAGACGGATGAGTGTAGGCTTTGCGAACTGGTAGCTGAGACATCGGAGCATGTTCTTTGCGAATGTCCGAGGCTTTGTGAAAGGCGTGCCAAGTTTCTTGGCGATCGCTTTGTCTCCCCTTCGGACATTATGAAGGTTTTGCCTAACAGGATTATTGGCTTTATAGGTAGCTTGAATCTTTAGGGTAACGCGGTGCATAGTGCCATATAATCTAATCTAATCTAATCTAACAGCTAAATTGTATCATGTATATTAATTTTCGTACACTAAACATAAATGTGTCAACATTTTTTTATTCGGTTGAAAATTTATCAAAATATGGCAGAAAAAAAAACTATCAAGCTCGTATTTTTTGGGCGGACTAATCTAACGTTAAGGCAATATCTAAACAGATATTAAGGTTTTTTTTAAATTCCGATTAAAACTGCTATTTTTATTCAAAACAAAGTTGACATATTTTGATAAATTTTCTACAGATCCGTGACATATTCGTGTTTAGAATGGAACTTCTTTTAAATTCGGCCCACTCTGGTATAAAATAAATCAAGAAAGTAGAAATTTCCAAATTAAAAAAGATAATTAATTAAAGTCTTCTGTTTATCATACTATGTATGACTACACTAAAAAAAATATTTTTATAATATTAATGAATTGCTTTATTAAACCTTTTAAGTTTCGTTGGAGTGTAGCGAATTAAACTTTTTCTTAAACAATATAACTTTTTGTAAAAAAATTAAAAATTTCATTTTATATATGAAAACTTACGTGCTTTTCATTATTTCAGTAAATTAATGAAAATGTCTGTATTTGGCTGACCTTAATGAAAAGTATAATTTTTATGTATTTTTAGTTTAAAAATTATTTTTTTTTAAACTAAAAATACACGATTTTCAACCAAGCTTTGCAACTTTTCGCCTTAATGCGTCCTCTATCACTTAACACGTCACGGGACCGGTTCATTGTGATATGGATTAAATATTAAAAAACATGATTAGCAAATTTTTAGCCTTTTATCCTTATCTATTTTTTATATTTTTTTTTAAGTTCAGTCGGAGTCCTCCCTTAAAAGACTTCCCTAATAGATACTTTAAAACCGATCTAATGATAGTTACATAAAAACTCGTCATATTTGAACCATATTTGCCAGTCACGTGAAAGACACTTTTAAACCGGTAACGTGATAAGTACTTTAGGAATCGGCTTTATTTTCACCTACCAAATACCTGGCTCTTTTAAACTCATAACGTGATAGATACTTTTAAAATGATCACGTGTTAAGAACTTTGAGAACCGGTACTATTTTCACCTACCACGGGACTAGCACTTTCAGGCCCATCACGTGATATATACTTTTAAAACAGTCACGTGGAAGTTACTTTAGAAAGTACTTTAGGAAATCGGCCTTATTTTCACCTACCAAATACCTGGCTCTTTTAGACTCATCACGTGATAGACACTTTTAAAATGATCACGTGTTAGGAACTTTGAGAACCGGTACTATTTTCACCTACCTATTTCCGAATTCCCAACTCAAAAAATCGGAGCAGAACGCGTTGAATAGCAGCTCAGAGTTCGTTATTTTTTATCAAATCTGAGAGAAATACATCATGTTTAAACTGCTCTAACTTTTTAAGTTTTTATCAGATTTTTGATTGCGGTCACTAAACTATGTTACCTACAGTCATAAATTTTGTCTCAATTTAATTATTATTGTATCATTATTATTGTTATTATTATTGCTTTAATCATATAATAGTAAAAAACTCTCTTTTTGGGTTATCATATTATTGTCTTGTCTACAATCATAATGTGGTATTCATTATCAAATTTATGACCGTCGTTGCTCTTTTAGTGTCATTCTTCTTTAAGATTTTGTAAAAAGCAGTTGAGAAAAGCAGTCAGTTCGAACAAATTAAATAATATTAAACAAAAATACATAAAAATAGAAAAACAACGCAGTGGTGCTAACTGTAATGGTGATATTTCAGTTAAGTTCACGCTCAAGAAATATGAAAGACAAATTTAAACAAAATACACGTGCTTTTAAGTCTGCAGTACGATATAATCATAATATGTTTGCAATAATCATAATATGGTAATAAATGATGACGAAATTCTTTTCCATGATCATAATATGATAAATAGAACAATAATATGGTTATAGTGCAAATATTATGACTGCTAAAAACATGCTATGATCATAATAAATGTATTGTTTAATTGTAATCTTAACAATATTTTAATGTGTACTAATGGTGTAATGACGTAATCACATAATTCCATTATTTTATTTTTAACAATAAAATAAGATTTGTTGTGCATATTATCGTAGCAAGTTTAGTTTTGGTTTTTTAGATACAAAAATATAAAATGTACGGATGAAAAATTAAAATATCCAGTAAATTCACAAAGCATTTTAAAAATTAAGAGTACTATTTACATATGCCGTAACGAGTTTTATGTAAGAAAAATTATTCTCGGCGAAGTAACGTCCCAAATATGATGGAAAATCGTGTTTTTTTTGTCTTTATAGATTACAATATCTCAAAAAACTGATGTCTTGCATATGTTCTGAATTCAGATTCGGATTTAAATCTCAAACGAGCATGTAAAAAGAATGCCTTCAGCTAAGGGTCATAAGTCTTGAATCTTGAAGAAAATTAACAATTTAACTTTTTGTTAGAATATAATATGACATTTTTTTACTAAATTTCTTAATATTATATAGATAATTTTTTCAGTGTATCTATTCAAATAAGTGGTTTAAATAAGTCTTGTTAACATTCTAAATTTACGTAATTCGTTATCAATTAATTTCTGTTTAATTCAGCTTCCAAGTACGGCATATGAATTTGTCTTAAATAAAAAAAAAAAGCTCGAAAATTCACTCAAAATCTTATTCATCATCACATGATTTGAGATTAGTTTACAAAGTCAATATGCAGAGCGTGTTTAAAAAAACCGCTTTTTTGATTGCCGAAATATTATTTTAGAAATGAGTTGAAATAAAATGTAAATAAAACAAGTTTAGTTTTTTTTTCGAGCAATGACTTCAAATGTCTTTGGATTAAATCGTTTGCCCAATTTACAAAATTGTTAATACACTTTTTTAACAATATGTGAGACTTCATACCAACAATTCAATGCTTTATCAAACCTTACACTAATACTACGTTTCCACTGAACGTGTTTTGAAGTAAAACATGTTTTTTACATGTTTTCCCATACAATTTATTTTACCAAAACACAGTATAAGACCCTGTTTCTAGAAGACGTTTTTCTTCACACGAACAAACAAACAATAACAAACTACATTCAATAAAAAAACAATATACATGTAGTCACCCATTCGTCTTCTAACGTCTTCTTGAAACAGGGCATAAGAGAATTCTTTGTATGATATTAATAAATTGTTGCATATAACCAATGAAATTGCGTTTCAACTCGGCCATTGAAACTTTTTAGTAAACTAATGCAAGTTTTCATAAAATTCTATGAAAAATATCATATTATTAATTAAAAATTTCATTCACTCAATGAAGAAGTTTCATCAAAAACTTGTTTCATGAGAAATTTTTCGTTCATTAGTTTAATGAAAACTTTCATTAATTTTAGTCCACCAAAAATATCTCTAAGTAGAAACATTGACATTTTTTAAAAAATTTAACATTAGAATTTTTTTCAGTTTTTTAAGATACACGTTTTTTAAAGAAGGAGAAATGGAAAAGTCCTGAAATGTTGTTTAATACGAGCTTATATATTACTGAAGAAAATAAGCCATCTTCCAAAAAACTTCATGGACAAATTCCAAATTTGTGACTAAATATGTACAAAAAATGATTAAATTCATCATATTCATGAACATTCCCATTATATTTATGAAGTGTTACATTAGACGAAAATCAGTGAACTTTTTCACCATATTTATGAAGTTTTTCATAAATAGGATGAAGCTTTTTTCCCTGAGTGTAAAATGATCTTTTAAACTAGAAGTTAATACCATAGATGGCAACTACGTCAGTGAATATTTTGTCATCAAAACCTCATTTTCTCAAAATGTGCAGATAGCTCCGTTTGAATATAAGACAACGATATGTGGTAATAGATTAAATAATAAAATTGGGAAATTGAGCAAAAATATTGCTAGTCGATGGGTATCTTAAAGCTTTTACTTTAAAGGGTTTGTTTTCAATACAAATATTTGTTCTTTATTAACTCAAAATCTGCTTATTGGGTTTTATATCATAATAAAATCATATTCAAATGTTAGTCAAATAATTAAATTTCAAAACAATAGAATGATTGATAAAAGAAAACAAGATGATGATTTTTCTTGAAGCATGAACTTTGACTTTCTACTTAATTTATAACTTTCTATTTTTACGATCTCTAGTTAAACTAAGTAATGATACACAAGTTTCTATGCAAAATTAAAATAAGAAATAAACAAAAGAATCACAATCCAAAAGAAGAATAGGTAATAATAGCCCAAAAAACATAACTTTTTTATTTTTTTTTTGAAACAGTTATGCACTAATAATAGCAGTTTAAGTCAATTTCCCCTAATTATATACCGCCAACCAAAAAAGAACACAAATTTAGGTTAAGTAGAAAATTTCGAAAAACCTTTGAAACAAAAACCTACAAATGAGATCATTAGGGAAAAGGTTAATTAATGTTTGTTGAAGTACTTAAACATTTGTTTTAATATTTGATCATTATAGAATATACAACCTTAAGCTAAATATCAAATGCAGTTACGGGGTTTTATTTTTCATTTCAAATCTTGATCAATTAGTTTTTTTTTTTATTTTTCTCCTCCATTTCTTCTCTTCATGTTAACAAATAGTTGCATTTGTTTAAAAACGTTTTAATGAATGAATAACATCAATTGTTGTTTAATTTTTGTTAAAATGTGTTACAAAGTTATTACGAATTTAAACGATAATCATGTTGCAATAATTTAATACATTCATGATTGACATTCATAGATAATTGTTTGTCAACATTAGCTTTGAAAATTGATTTTTTATTTTCTATACAAAATTGATTTATGACATGACTGATGACAATTTATACGTAGAAAACTAAATTTTAATAAGCGCGTTAATCTTTAAACTTTAAACTGGGTTTCTAGCAAAAACGGAGCTAAAATCTGTATTGTGTTATTAAATTGAGTAGTTTTTTAACCAGATTTCATTAAAATCAACTTAAGCTTTTTGTGTTGATATTTTTGCTAAAAGTTTTTTTTAAAGATTTGACACGTCCCTAGTACTTCATTCATATTGAACCCCAAAATACATATTTTCGTTTTTTTTTTTTCAAATTTTCGATTTAAAATTTGTATGGGATTTGACAGTCGAAAACTTTAGAAAAACGAAAATACTTATTTTTGGGTTTAATGTGAATCTAGTTTAAATCAACATTTCTTAAACTCAATTTACACTGCAGCCAAATTCCATACAAATTTTAAATCAAAAACGGAAACTTTTAAAAATTAACTACACTCATAGAAATAAACCTGAAAAAATAGCAAACAAAAGCAGCAAATTCGTTCAATGTTCCTCAAAGGCCGACGCGTTAATTTTCACCAATATCAGTTAAGTTTTTTAAAACAAATTATGCACACGCTGACCACTTAAGAAAAATGTGCATCGAATTTAATAAACTATTCAAATTTATTGATTTTTCGACTAATACAAACTCAATTAAAAGTAAAATAATGACTTTTCTTAATAAGTAAATAATTAATTAATTATTGTTTTTATGTTTTTATTGTGTTTCGTTTCGTTTTGTTTTTTGTAATGTCATCAAATTAAAATTATAAATTTAAATAATATTATTTATGTAAATATTTTAATATTTTGTGTATATAGTCTGTAAGAATTAATTCCATATACGAATAAATAAAATAAATAAATATGCGCCCCGGTAGCCTAGTTGGTAGCGTGCTGGCTTATCAGTGCGGGGGTCATGGGTTCGATTCCCATCAGAGGCACTGGTCTGTTTTCGCTACAACGCGCCGAAGACCATAGTAGCTAGTGCTCGGTTAGGGTAATTAATGATTATTAATTAAAAAAAAAAAAATAAAGACAAAAGCTACTAAAAATTGGTTGAAAATGTTCTTGCAGATAAAACTGCTAAAATTAGCAGATTTTTTTACTAAATATTAGTAATATGCAAAAAATAAATCTGTTGAATTTACAAATATTTAGTTACATTTGAGCTAAATTTTAGTACAATTAAAGTAAAAAAATAATTTGCTAAAATCAACAAAAACATTTCAAAATATTAGTACACAAAAAAATCATTCAAAATTGTGAAATTTTTAAAGTTTTTCTTTTATGTTTTTTTTTAATGCGAATCAAAGTCCGTCCTTATGAAATCATAAATCTACAATTTTTTAGCGAAAATTTCTGTTTATTTTAGCAAAATAAACTGTTATTTGCATTCTACTGAATTTGAGGTAAATATAGCAAATATTTTGTTAATATTATAGTTTTTGTTTGCTATTTTGAGTCTACAAATATACACTCAAAAAAATAAGTTAGTAGAAAAGTTAGTAAAACGTCTTGTAAATCAGGTATACTATTTTTTAGCGAAATTTTTTGCTAAAATCGTGTTTTCAGCTAAAATTTTTGTTATACTTATTCAGCACTTACCTGTTTTATACTAATGCTTTACTAATATACTAATGTTTTACTAATTAATTTTGCTAAAAAAAAAATTGTGCTGATAAGCACATTAATAGTGTGGGCGACAACCAGACTGAAAGATATACGCAGAATGAAGTAGATGTCACGGCATGTCAAGATGTAGTAGAGAAGAGGAAAATGATACTAAAAGTACAACTCTAATAAGACATATAAAAAAATCAGCCATGGATGTTTTTGTATCTCTTTTTCATACATAAAACACAATTGAGGATTACAACAACTTAAATTTTGCGTTGTCACCGGCTTGTCTATTAATTAAATAAAAGACAAAATAAAATATTTATTTATTTAAACTAAATTTTTATAGATTAATAATAGTGTGGTCAAATTGCAAACAAACATATACAGACATGTAGACAGAGTAAAGCGAAAGACAAAGACACACATCTTAGGTAGATTTTTATCGTTCCTTTTTCTTATTGCAAAAAAGGGTTGTTTTTTTCGTTTCGTTTGTTTTTGTTTATTTTTTCGTTTAGTTTCTATAATTATCTTCGGCAGTTGCGTTCTTTAAAAGAAAGCATCATTTAGACTACCATTGATGTAAGTAGTTGAAAGAAAATTTTTGTTATGTTATATATATTTATTTCTATATATTTTCAGATATTAAATTAATTCATGTCGTCAATGTGGGAAAATGAAAATTTTAATATTTCGTTATTATAGTAAATTATTTTTAAAAGAATCAGAAAAATATGTTTTAGGATTTTCAGCAAATAAATTAACTAAATTACAATTTTTCTAAAAATTTTTTGCGTTTTTTTTCAGTCTACTAAAATTCAGCAAAAATTTATTAATTTTTAGCAAGGCTTTTTTATTTCTAATCCACTAAGTGTTAGCAAAACTTTTGCTGAATCTACAAATTTTGTTGCTAAAAATCAGCTCGCTGATTTTCAGCAAAAGATTTTGCTGACATTAGCAACTTTTTTGCAAGCATCCTCCTGACTAAAATTTTGCTGACTCAGCAAAATTTTTTGCTGACTTTACAAATTTTTTTTTGTTGAGTGTATAGTAAAAGATTTTGTTGGTTTTACAGATTAAAATGTTATTTTGAATTAACTAAAATTCACATCGAATATAACTAAAATATTGTTAAGTTAACAGATTTATTTTGCTGTTCTTTTTTTATTAATGTTTAGGAAAAAAAAAAATCTGCAAAATTTAGCAGTTTTTTTGAAAAACATTTTTAACTAATTTATAGTAACGTATGCGGAATGAAATTGCAACAAAATGTAATATTGTCACTTAAAAAAAAAACAAAACATACTATGTATTTAATGTAAAAAAAAATTTGGTCCCATCCGATCCGCTTTGCAGCAGTTTTGGGGAACTTTTTCCATAGCTGTTGAAAATATCGATTGGCATTTTAAGGAGTTCCTTTTCAATTTTTTCGATCAGATTTTTTGTTTTTTTTCGGTCTAAAGCTACCAGCCAAAAATCTTCGATTGTACGTAACTGAGGGACATTTGGTGGGTTTTCCTCTTTATGAACTTACGGTTTTTCGAGCGGTTTTTCGAGCGTAATGGCTAAATTATGCGAAGTCTGGCCAGAAGATCACATTTAGGCCTCGATGCATCTTTTCTATGAAATCCTTCACTTTTGGCAAACAGTTCTCAATATATCGTTCAGAATTGACGGCCAGTCCAGATTCAAAAAACACTGGTTCCGACATCCCTTGCGAACTAATTGCAAGCTATAGTAAAACTGTTTTAGGGAACTTTGTATACTCCAAATATTTTATTTTGTTATCAGTAGGTTTCTTTGCTTAGAAAAAGTGCCTTCCCTGCCATTCATTGCCATTTAGCGTAAAATATGACTCATTATCCATAATGATTATTGAAAAAATTACAATTTTTTTTCTCGACGTTGTTTTTCTTTTGTCGACATTTTAAAATAATTAAATGTCAATTTATTGATAAAAGTGTCAAAGTAACATGAGAAAACATGTGGTCATTCAAATATAACGGTAAAAAATTCATAGCTTTAGTACTTTTTTTCAGCGTTGCAAAATTTGTTGTAATTTTTTTCCACATACGTTACTTGTACTGGTTTAATTTTGCTATTTGTATGAGTGTAGTATTTAGTTTACGTTATTTAGCAAATCTACTGGTTTAGCTCCAAAAGCGCATTAAACTAGCTGTTTTGCTATTGTGAATAGATTTTTTGATATAATATAAAAACAAATAAGTTTAAGCTTTAAAATATACCCTTAAATAAAACATGTCATATTATATACTAAATTTTAATAAAAAACCCAAACTGTTTTAAAAACTGCTAGTTTTTAGTTGCAGTAAAAGTTGGTCTTTACGTCATTTAGAAAATCTACTAGCTTAACTTAAAATCGCATTAAACAAGATTTTGTTGCTATTGTTAATGAATTATTAGCTATATTAGAAAAAACGAGTATATTTAAACTTAAACTTGACTTTAAAACAGACCCCTACTAAGTAAATGTATAATCACTGTATTTATGAAATATTATTATTATTATTATTTGTTAGTAACTAATTCTGAAAATCCAAATAATACATATTTTGTATTGTGTGTTTTTTATCTCTAACTCATGGATGGTAACCGATTCGATGCTAGTATCGGTAAGCGTAACGCTAGTATTGTTTATTTCGGTATTTTAGGGGTAGCGCTATTTCGGTAACGTTTCTTTAGCTTTAAGTGTACTTCACTTATTTCGGTATCGGTATTTTAGCGGTAACTGCATTTCAATTAATTTGGTAACGTTAGTTTAGGGATAAAGGCTTTTCAGTTATTTCGGTATCGGTATTTCAAGGATAATGTTATTTAAGTTATTTAGGTAATGTCAAAGCACATCGATCACTTTATCCCCAGTATGCCCGAATTCTAATGACTAGCTAGTTTATGATTAAGTTTTGGGAAATATATATCTATTTACAGCGATTATTTTTTCTGATTTTGTCGGATTATTTCGTTATCGGTATTTTAATGATAACGCTATTTCAATTATTTCGGTAACGCTATTTTAATTTTATTTAATTTATTTCAAAAACCCAACCGAGCCCTTCGGGATATATATAGTTGGTAGACCAACATTAACAATCAACTTCATTATGTCACTTAAAACTATGAAACCTTAAATATCCTATTTTCTAACAATATAAAACAGTTTGTATATAGCAAGTTTAACTTACAAAAATTTAAGAAAAAGTTTAAAAGAATTATTAAAGTATAAGGAATATGGCATAAACTCACATGACAAAAAGTATTGCAGTTTAGAGAATTTTGAAAATTTTGAAAATTTTTGAAAATTTTGCACATCAAATATCATTTACAGAAGCATACAAGATTACACTTGAATGTTTTTAAAGATAGATCAAAAGATCTAAGTGGTAAGGGTAAATGGTTCCAACACTTAGCTACTCGAACATGAAATGATCGTTCATGAATAATATAATTTCTAATGGGATATAAAAGTTGAGGGCTTCTTTCAGTGTTCAAGAGTATAAAATGTCTATGTACATATTCAGGGCAATTAGAGAGCATGACTTTATGATAGAATAATAGCAATCGAATTCGAACAAAATTATTAAAATTGCATCCCAAAAAATCAGAAATATGCCTCGAAACATGATCATATGGCTTCAATTTGTAAACAAAACGTATTTTTTTATTAAACAGTAAATTACATTTATTGAAGTCATCGACACTACACCCAGAAAAAACTTTAATACAGTATAATAAGTTGGACATTAATAATGAATGTGCTATGTGGCAAATAAAGATTTAGGGCATATAATCTAAGCAGGGTAAAATTTATTTTGGAACTTAACCAGGTTATATGTCGACCGAATTCTAGATTGTTATCTATTAAAACACCTAGACATCTCATAACTTCAACGAATTCAATAAGCTCGCCATTACTCGTAATAGATACATCCACTTCAGAGTTATGTGGTTTAAAAAGCATAGCTTTTGGTAGAGTTTATATTCAAATTACAATTTAACATCCAGGCAGAAATATTAGATAAAAGCTAATTTATGTCATATTCGAAAACATTTTAACGATAACTGTATTTTAGATATTTCGGTAAAGGTATTTTAAGGATATTGTTATTGTAGTTATATCGGTAACGGTATTTTACGGATAACTGTATTTCAATTATTTCGGCAACGGTATTTTAGGGTGAACGATAACCAGTTGAAACGGGTTTAAATCTATAACGATATTTTAGCGGTATTGCCTGGCCATCCCTGCTCTAAACTGTATGGGTGTGTTCTATGATATTTTTTATATATACATACCTACTAGTCCAATGTTGTAAATGTGGGTCAATAGTTTTTCACAGTACATTTATTACGAATTTCATTTACAAAATGCACACATGTGTAGATGATGTTGATGATTTTGTAAAAGCCCTTAGTTTTATGTTAGTCAAACTATGAAATTTGTCATTTAAACAAGGCCTTTTGTATTTGATTTTAAACAAATGTTTGTGTGTATAATGTAAAATATGTATAATTAAATCAATGAATGAATGAATAATTTTAATTTTAATGAATATAAACCAATCATACATAAATTGCAACTCTTAAAATATTAAGTATGTAGTAGGGTAATCAAATTACTCGAGTATTAGTCGAGTGAGATTTTAAATTTTCTCGCGTAACTCGTATAATTTCAATAGTTTTATTGCATTAATTTTTCTTAAAACTTATTAATAAAATACAAAATAAATACAAAATCATTAGTTCCGAAATGTTTTTTATCAAACTTTAAAAGTTGGAAAACTAATTTAAAATTATAAAAATATTCTAAAATAATATGCAATTGAGAGGTTTTACATTATATTCTTTCGTTTTTGTAAAATTCGACTTTAAGAAGACATTAGAGATATTACTTTTAGTATTTTTCATAATTACAAAACTTTTGTATGAAAATATCTTTAAAATTTAAGAAATTGAGATAATTTTATACGCAGTATTAAAGTACTCGAGAAAACAAAAATTTTAATACCCATATTGTCTATGCTGTGGGCCCAGGGTTGCCAGGTTATTTGAAATATTTAAAATATGGATTATAAAAGCTCTTCCGGAAAAATCGTGTTGAAGCCGAGCAATTACGAACATTAAAAACATTAAGCATTATTATACATAAATTTGATCTCAAACCAACAGGAACTTACCAAACAAATCTGGTATTTGAAAAAAAAAAATTTTAAATAAAAAAAATATTCTGACATGTTTTACATACCAGTAGATATGTCTTTAAAATACCTTTGATTTGATACCCAGGTTAGGTCGGAGTGGTAGCCGGCTCCGTGATCACCAGCACACTTAGACTCTGAGGTCCGTTGTGATGCCACGAGACTGACGGATTACCGGTCAGACTCCACCGTTGAACCAGTTAGAGCTCCTTACGAAGCTAAGGAGGTGCGGAATACTAGCACCTGAAAGATCCCCAAGATCGTGGAAGAACGCCGATCCAAGGGAGGCCCTCCTACGTAGCGCCAGCGCAGGACATGTACAGAGAAAGTGCTCAATGCTCTCCTCCTCCTCCTCGTCCCCGCAGCTCCTACAGAAGTCAGGCGATAACACACCCAACCTACGAGCATGTCTGCCAATAAGGCAGTGGCCGGTTATCACCGCCACCATGTTAGAGATTTCCCCCCTGGAAAGCGACAGGAGCGCCCCTCGTTCGCCCCAGATCCAGAGCCGGCCAGATGTGCCTTGTCACCACACAAGTCACGCCATTAGCCCACCTAAGGTTAGTCGCCCTCTCGGAGTAGAGCCGATTGTTCAACTTACAGGTTGCTAGGGGAACACCAACTCCAGCAAATTCCGCAGGAACTTGCAGGGTGGTTCCTAGCCTTGCAAGCTCATCAGCTCTACAGTTCCCTGGTATGTCCCTGTGCCCCGGGACCCAAACGAGTCGAATGTCAAACTGCTTGGCCATCTCATCCAAGGATGCGCGGCAGTTAAGGGCAGTTTCCGTAGTCAGAGACATTGACCCCAGGGACCTTACCGCGGCCTGACTGTCAGAAAAGATGTTGATGCTCGTCGTGGACAGGACGTTCCGTCCAAGCCAAGCGGCAACCTCTCCTATCGCTATCACCTCAGCCTGAAAAACGCTACAGTGATCGGGCATCCTCAGAGCCAGTTCCAGGCCGAGCTCCTCGGAATAGACGCCGAGACCGACTCTTCCGCCGAGCCCCGATCCGTCCGTGTAGAAATTGACGCCACGTCTCCTTGCCGGCATACCACCCGCCCAGGAATCCCTGGTCGGTATATGGACCGCAAAGAGACGTTCATACGCCGTCACAGGAGTCACATGATCCACATTCTGTGGAGAATTTTCCCCCAGAATCGCACCGTGACCAAATCTATTGCCTACAAATTGCGAAATCGACCGTAGTCTTATGGCCGCGTCAGCCGCTACCTGCTTCCCCAGTGTGTCCAAGGGGATAAGATGCAATATGATCTCCAATGCATCCGTTGGTGTAGTACGGAGTGCCCCCGTGATACTCACAGAAGCCATCCTCTGTACCCTTTTCAGATATCCCAAGTAGGTCGTCTTATCCAATGCGGGCCACCAAACAATTACCCCGTATAAAAGAATAGGGCGAACTACCGCAGTGTACAGCCAGTGAACCACCATGGGGCTGAGTCCCCATCGCGCTCCAATGGCCCTCCTACAAGAGTACAAAGCAATCGCCGCCTTCCTAGCCCTTTCCTGAACGTTGTGTTTAAAAGCAGCTTCCTGTCAAGAATCACGCCAAGATACTTGGCTCTGTCAGAAAGTTGTATTTCCTCACCGTCCAGGATTACAGGCCCAAGATCGGGATCGTTGTTCCCCCTGTGAAATAGAACAAGCTCCGTTTTATTGGGATTAATCCCAAGTCCACAGGTCCTTGCTCAAACCGACAGCTCCCTTAGAGCTGCCCGCATAATGTCCCTAAGCGTAGACGGAAACTTCCCTCTTACCATTATCGCCACATCATCGGCGTAGGCGACCACGCCCCTGCCGCCTCTTTCCAGGGAAAGAAGTACAGGGCTTAAGGCCAAGTTCCACAGTAGTGGAGAAAGAACCCCCCCCTGGGGCGTTCCCCTGTTCACGAATCGGGATATACTAGTGCCACCCAACTCCGCCGTAACGCGCCTGCCGGTCAGCATTCCACTGATCAAGGCAATGATCGCCGGATCCACCCCCAGACTCGATAACGCCGCAATTATAGAGTCCGGTTGGATGTTATTAAAGGCCCCCTCGATGTCCAAGAAGGCCACCAATACGTACTCCTTGATCGAGAACGACTTCTCGATAGTACCAACAATCTCGTGCAGAGCCGTCTCCGTCGACCTTCCCTTGCTATATGCATGTTGTCTCGCAGATAGCAGCTTCGGGTCGATGGTCTCCCGCAAATAAGAGTCAATCATTCTTTCCAGTGTCTTCAACAGAAACGACGATAGACTGATAGGCCTGAAGTCCCCGGGGACCGTGTGTGATATTTTCCCAGCTTTGGGAATGAAGACCACCCTCGTGTCCCTCCACCTCAATGGTACATACGCCGTGTCGACACAGCCAGTAAACACTCTCATCAAAAAAGGAACCACTAGATCAGAGACGTGTTGCAGTTCCGCTGGAATGATGCCATCCGGCCCCGGCGACTTATAGGGCTTAAATCCCTTAATCGCCCAGGTGAGCCTAGGCACACTGACTATCCCGGGGGCCGCTCTCTCCGACCGAGACACAGCGCAATCTGCCCTCTGTCCCATTGTCGCGGAACTGCCCGGGAAATGTGCATCAAGAAGCAGGCCAAGAGAATCCTGACTAGACGTTCTCCACGTCCCGTCAGGACCCATGAGATAGCCCAAAGAATTCGGAGAGGTCGCGAGGACCCTGCGCAGCCTTGACGCCTCAGAGACGTTCTCTATGTCCCCACAGAACCGTCTCCAAGACTCACACTTAGCTGCCCTAATATCCCTCTTGTAGAGTCTCAACTGCAGCTTATAAGCAGCCCAGTCCTCGTCTGCTCTCGTGCCTTTGGCAGCGTTGAAGAGCCTCCTGCAGGACGTTCTGCTCAGTTGCAGCTCGTTCGTCCACCAGGGAGGTTTTCGCTTCCCCCTAGGTTTCCGACTCGGACAAGCAGCATCAAGAGATGCGTTAAAAACACTCGTGATCTGATCCACGAGCTGGTCTATCTCAGCCCCGGTTTGAGGCTGATATATTGGAACAGAGTCAAGTAGGCGCCCGAAAGTCCTCCTATACCGGACCCAGTCAGTCTTCCTATAGTTCCTAGGGAGTACCTCCGCCGGACTCTTTTCGTCCAGCGAAAATTCCAAGTACCTGTGGTCCGAGAATGAGTGCTCGTCACCCACTCTCCAGTCCCTTATCCTCCCCGTAAGAGTGTCGGACGCAAAGGTGACCTCCAATACCTCTTGTCTGTTCGAGGTTATAAATGTGGGTTCATGACCCCTGTTACAGATATGAAGGTTAGTACTAAGTATAAATTCCAAAAGTGACTCACCTCTTTCATTCGTACCTGTGCTGCCCCAGATCGGATGGTGTGCGTTGGCGTCACAGCACATTATCAGGTGATGCCCAGCGAGTTCAGCCTCCTTTACCAGATCCGTTACCTTTCCTGGTGGAAGTGGGCCCGGGTCATCGTGGGCAAAATATGCGGACACGAGCCAGTATGTAGCGCCACTAAGCTCTAAGCTGGCCGCAGTTAGATCCTTACTACTGAAATTGGATAGTAAGAAGATATTAAGGCTATTCTTTGCTAAAATGCATGATCTCGGGTTACCTTCACTTTTACCAACGATTAGCTTAAAACCGGGAGTCTTCAGTCCGCAAACCTTACCACCATTCACCCACGGCTCTTGGACGAAGACTATGTCAGCCGCACCTTCTGTCAGGCGCAGCAGCAATGCAGCCGAGGCTGCTTTAGAGTGCTGGAGGTTTATCTGCAGGATCCGCATCATTGATGGTTTCCTCCACCTCCATCTCCACCACTGTATTGTCGGCCTCTTCCTCCGTGCTGTCCAGGAGGTCATCTTCGTCTCTGTTTTCAGAGCCGAACAGCCCACTGACGTCTCCCAACAGTTCGGTGTCCGAAGAGAGATACCCCCCCTCGTCCTCCGGAACTGTTGGTAGACAGGTCGCATGTGAGTTCTCCCCTGCCACCTCCTCCACCTCAGACACCTCCACTGCAGGCGATATTTCCGCTACAGTGGAACCCCCTGTTGTGTCGGAGTTAGCAGGGACGATCTCCTGATCTTTCTTGTAGACCTTCAGCAGTACCTTACCAAAGCCGTACCTGACCTTGCCTTGGGTCCTGAATAAGTGCGGAAGTGACTCGGCGTTAAGCAGTATAATTGCCTCCCGTCGAGCACCATCCAACTCACCCAATCTACCAATCTTCCAACTTGCAGTTGGGAGATCAGGATTGCAGGATCTCAGCATGTCGAGTACACCATCAGCGTCGACTGGGGATGCCGGAATCCAGGCATGAGCTCTAGGCCGGGACGGGATTTCGTGCTTGGACACTAAATCCAGTTTAGCCCCGGGAAAGATCTCCCCCACCCTGCTGATGGCTGCTTTATAGAGAGCTACTGACCGATCGTCCTCAAACGAGATCAGCTTAACGCGACCTTGATACCATCCAGCGTCGTCACACAAAGGAGGCGAGCCTGGCATCTCCTCTAGGACCTGTTTGTAGACCTCCGCTAATTTAGCCTCGATCCACGCCCACTGGCCCCTCGGGATAGTGCCATCCTCGTCTCCCCTGTTTACGATAGCCATCACACGGTTGCCTTTCACAACTTCGCTAAACGACCTAGACTCTGGGTTTGTCCCCGTCTTAGGTCGTTTAGATGATGGTTTCTCGTCTGGCGAGCGCTGCCTTTTTTCAGCCGGTTGAAGGCCCTGCTTTGAAGTGCCCTGACTTTCAGAGGCACGTTTAACAGCCTCGGCGTCAAGTTCATCTAGAACGCCTTTGGCCCAAGAGAGCGACGATTTCTGTTGATCAGAAAGCGTAGCAGGATCTTTATTGCCCAGTTTTCCTACAATTTTGGAACAGAGCCGCTTCTGGTTGTGTCTAACTTTAGACGGACGGACTTTTTTTCTGGAGCCGGGTTATCCAAGCTCTTATCAGCTATCCCCAACCTAGGTCTAGCGTCAGAAAGTGCCGACTGGCCCACTCCCTTAGCGGATATTTTGGGGTGGCCAGAAGCTTCTAGCTGCACTCCAGTTAATCTACCTGGGATGAGGTTACCAGTTGGCACATTGACCGTGCCTCCCCCGCCTAGACTACGACCTACTGTCGCAGTCGGCTTTACAAGGCCCGACTCTTTGGTCGAAGCCTTCGGATACTGACTGGTAGAACTAGTTGGTCTAGTCAAACCAGCAGCGAATGAAGTTTTTTTTTTTTTATAATTATTGTTTTTATAATTATTGTTTTCCGAGTTCATTTTTAGTCCCACGAGTGTGGGGGAAGAAATGTCCACCGCGTCATAGCCCCCGATAACGCAGTAAGGGCGGCCTCTGCCTCTACCTACTTGCTGAGGTGCCCAGGTATCAGCAAGACTCCGTTAAAATACAGTTGGTTACCCCTAACTGCAAACCAACCGATGAGCACGGGTCGTGTAACACTCCGGTTTAGGGGGAGTGACCTTTGGTCGCGCACCTTTAAAGCCTCCTGCCACAGGACAAACCCTGGAGGCCAGATTCTGTCCTGCGACTGGAAACCACAGTGCACTTAAGCCCTCACATCCCGTCAAGATTGTCACTCTTTGGTGAAGGATTTGATACCCAATTTGCCTATAGTTTAATAACTTATATAGGAAATATATTTAAAAAAAAGCATCAGATTGAGTCGTTTTTGACCCCACTTTTTAACTCCTAAACTTGAGATGGTACACCTAAAAAAAAGTACGTGTCTAATATTTGGTTTTGCTTTACAACATATTCCAATTTCATTCAAATCTGACAATTCACCACTGTGTAGTTTTCTTGTCCGTTATTAAATAATTTTTGATGTCAAAAAAACTTTGAAAGTAACAAAAGTGTAAAAATACTGAATAATTATAAAGTTTCGAATGTATTCTTAATTTTATAAATACTAGTATATATTTTTTTTAAAATTTCAGATATATTTTTTTTTAATTTTGATTCGCTACAAAAATTTAACAAAGTAGTAAAAGGGAACAAATTGTGAAACAAATATCGTATGGGGAACTTCAAAAATTTACGCCTTTTTTTGTATTTTATGAATAAACTTTCCGTTCCCATTAATCATTTATCTTCAACGGTCGAAAAATTATGGCGGGTTTGTCATACACTCAGGGAACTTCTGCTTTAAAAATATGTAGTTGTTTGGGTTGTAATACAGTTTCTTTATTTTTAATGTAAATGTCAGTCATTTGTAGAACAAATTAAATTGTTTACTAACCTTGCAGTTTATTTAAAAAACAAACCACATCAAATTACTGTTTTATGATTTTACATTCATTTTTTACAGTAGTTTTTTGTTATTTAAAAACATAAAAAAATACATGTTTGTTTACTAACATGTGGTTCATTTTTACTACAATTGTTAGTAATGTTTTGAACATTAAAAAACAATATCAGTTGAGTTTACTGAAATGTAAGTCGTCCTTTCTTTAAGTGAAATTTCATTCGTTTTTAACTACATTTGCAGAGTCTTTACCTACATAATATTCTAAGTGTATGTAATAGGACTCAAAAAGAAAACCGCTATTATTTTGTAAAATACGAATCTTTTTCCGGTTTAATGATATTTAGTTGGTTTTAGGGCTACTAATTTGCAGGAAATTATATTAAATACTTTTAAACTCACAAAATTAAATTTTATATAATGATGCTTTTTGAGTTTATAAAAATTATGTATGCTCCATAAAATTTGAAGTCCTTATAATTTGCTGTTGCCTTTTCGATTTCAGTAACAAAATCTTTTATTTGATGTACGTTTTGGCGGAATTGATGAAGCTCTTTATATGCCACAAAGCAAAATGTGTTTGGAAAAACTGCTTCTGTGGCCACTACAAGCACCGAAGTTTTTGCCAACCGAATTTTTGTAGTTCCTCGTACTATCACAATTATCGTATTTTAATACTATTGTAGCAACCGACATTTATTTACAAATTTCGAATTTTTATTTTAACAATTGAATATTCTATAAATAGATTCACATGTGTTCTACAAAATTTATATTATTAATAAAAAAAATGATATGCCCCGAACTGGAATTGAACCGGCGATCTTCCGTTTGTCAGGCAATTAGTTTAACTCTAGCCTAAACCAATTTAAATATGTTTTTTTTTAAATTTCAACCTTGACTATTTTCTAGTTTTAAATTTAAACATTTGTCTTAAAATAGATTTGTATATTAGATTTCAATATTTTATTAAAGTTACCAAAACTATAAAAAAATTTATATTATATTAAAATTATTTTATTAATAAAAAATTGTTCTCAGCGAACTGGGCTCGAACCGACGACCTTCTGCTTGTCAGGCATTTACTTTATTTACCTCTAGCCTAAACTCAATTTGAATTTCTATTTTCAAATTTCTACCTTGAATATTTTTTTTCTTTCAAGTTTAAAAATAATGTCTAAAAATAGATTTGTATGTACAACAGAAATTGTGTTGATATTCTTAATATTTTATTAGAGTTGCCAAAACTTTATATTATTTTAAAATTGGCAACGAAAATTTATATTTTAGATAGAGTGATTGTTTTTTTGTAGGAGAAACTAAAATTCGATTTTAACTGCAAATATTTTATTTAAGGGATAAAATCTCCGAAAAGTGGTTGGTTGTTGGTATTAAAGGTAATGTAGAAGATTATATTTTTTCAATATTGATAAGGAAAACCAATAGTTTGAGTGATGTGACTGTGTTTTGGTTAATTTTATATATTTTCTGTTTACAATATAGTTTATTTATTCTGACGATGAATTTTAAGTACTTACAATTAAAATTATTGAATAATGATTAAACTTTATTGGTTACAATGGAATTCCAGCCAATATATTCTCTGTGTATGAATGAAAAAAAAGAATTTACTTTTTTGCACTTTATCAATTAAGGATTCACTCTAAACACATAACTATGTTGAGAGTGAAAAATATGGGAAACAATATTATAAAATTTCGCTAAACTGTTAAAAAGTTCATTACAATTTTTAAAATATCTTTTTGACTAGGTGGTGCTGTTCACAAAGTAACTCAGTTCACGCAATACGCCAGCTAATTTCAAATACAATTGTGAATGTCACACGCAAAGAATATACACTTAAAAGAAAATTACTCCAATTCCGTATAAGTTTTCGATGTTAGTATCCCGTTATTGGTGCACAGACATCAACTTTGTATACCTCAAACTATATAAAATACACCAGTTTTTCAAATACTGTTCTCAAAACTAATTCTATTAAGCGGCGAAAATCTCTATGAAAAAAACTGCGAAAATTTAATAATCGGAACATTTTTTTTCCTCTTGTAAACCACCATACAACTTTGCACCAAGCAGCGATATGGAAATTAACTTTTCACTGAATGTATCTGCCAAGTCTAGTGAGTATATTTTGTATTGGTTTGGATCTACAAGTTAAAAATCGTGAGCAAAAAAATTAAATTAATTTAAAAAAAACTTGTAAGTTTCAAGCCATTTTTTTAATTAATTCTTTTGGTAAAGGCGTTTTAACGTGAAACTTTGCACGTAATAGCTTATAAGTATATTCAACCTAGCCCTGTACATCGTTCCCTTCAATTCATAAAACCATGAGATGTAAGAGGCATCTAAATTATTTCGTTTAATTTAGTTTAATTAACGTCCAGATCGTTATGAACAGAGAAAGAGATATGAATTTTCAGGGAATAAAGGATAAACTTTCAATAAATGCAAAAATGTGGCGTTGCACTTTGTTCAATGGTAAATAATAAAACAGACCAAAACGCTTTATAATCCTGAGACAAGAATATACTTTTCGAAAGAATTGAATCCAAATCTGACCTTAGAATTTCTTAAGCTAAAGTTTGAATAAACCCTGTTTTTCACTATATTGAGATTTATTACAAAAACTTTTTATTTCATCTGAAAGTCCTACCTGTGGCTTTTCAAATACATGTTTAATCTTTCCAATATCGTATTCCTTTCCAATATCGTATTGCTTTTCGGAAATATTGTCCATTGATATTCAGTGGTATGTTATTTTCACTATTGATGCGATACACCATATTAATATTACACATAATAAATTTCAACGAACAATATCTAATGCAATAAATGAGATATCTGTATAATTTAAATGGAGCAAAATTGATTATTAATAGGTTTTTTGTTAAAGTTCTGCCTATTATATAGGCTCTAGCTTTTCTAAAACTTCGGGTTCTGATGAGATCTTTAGCCAGATCGAAATACTAGTATCAACCTAGCTAATATGTTTGATTTGCTTTATTTTTGTAAATATACGGAGGTTGAAAGCTCGTTATAAATTAAAAATAACATAAAAATAATCTCGATGTATATAAAAACAAAAAACTAATATAACTGTAAAAAATATTACTTGAGAGAGAGTACACACTAAAATTTTTTTATATAAATAGAACATTTTTGGTCTTCAAAGTTTAGTAACGTCATGATGCTTGTTAGGAAAAGACCTAACCACGTGGTTGATTACTAAGAAGACAAGAATGGAGCAAAATTGATTATTAATAGGTTTTTTGTTAAAGTTCTGCCTATTATATAGGCTCTAGCTTTTCTAAAACTTCGGGTTCTGATGAGATCTTTAGCCAGATCGAAATACTAGTATCAACCTAGCTAATATGTTTGATTTGCTTTATTTTTGTAAATATACGGAGGTTGAAAGCTCGTTATAAATTAAAAATAACATAAAAATAATCTCGATGTATATAAAAACAAAAAACTAATATAACTGTAAAAAATATTACTTGAGCCAGAGTACACACTAAAATTTTTTTATATAAATAGAACATTTTTGGTCTTCAAAGTTTAGTAACGTCATGATGCTTGTTAGGAAAAGACCTAACCACGTGGTTGATTACTAAGAAGACAAGAATGGAGCAAAATTGATTATTAATAGGTTTTTTGTTAAAGTTCTGCCTATTATATAGGCTCTAGCTTTTCTAAAACTTCGGGTTCTGATGAGATCTTTAGCCAGATCGAAATACTAGTATCAACCTAGCTAATATGTTTGATTTGCTTTATTTTTGTAAATATACGGAGGTTGAAAGCTCGTTATAAATTAAAAATAACATAAAAATAATCTCGATGTACATATATAAAACAAAAAACTAATATAACTGTAAAAAATATTACTTGAGCCAGAGTACACACTAAAATTTTTTTATATAAATAGAACATTTTTGGTCTTCAAAGTTTAGTAACGTCATGATGCTTGTTAGGAAAAGACCTAACCACGTGGTTGATTACTAAGAAGACAAGAATGGAGCAAAATTGATTATTAATAGGTTTTTTGTTAAAGTTCTGCCTATTATATAGGCTCTAGCTTTTCTAAAACTTCGGGTTCTGATGAGATCTTTAGCCAGATCGAAATACTAGTATCAACCTAGCTAATATGTTTGATTTGCTTTATTTTTGTAAATATACGGAGGTTGAAAGCTCGTTATAAATTAAAAATAACATAAAAATAATCTCGATGTATATAAAAACAAAAAACTAATATAACTGTAAAAAATATTACTTGAGCCAGAGTACACACTAAAATTTTTTTATATAAATAGAACATTTTTGGGCTTCAAAGTTTAGTAACGTCATGATGCTTGTTAGGAAAAGACCTAACCACGTGGTTGATTACTAAGAAGACAAGAATGGAGCAAAATTGATTATTAATAGGTTTTTTGTTAAAGTTCTGCCTATTATATAGGCTCTAGCTTTTCTAAAACTTCGGGTTCTGATGAGATCTTTAGCCAGATCGAAATACTAGTATCAACCTAGCTAATATGTTTGATTTGCTTTATTTTTTGTAAATATACGGAGGTTGAAAGCTCGTTATAAATTAAAAATAACATAAAAATAATCTCGATGTATATAAAAACAAAAAACTAATATAACTGTATTAAAAAGCTTTTTGATGAAAAAAGTTATATTATCAAATGCTAACACATTTTTCCATGCTACATACTTTAAGTGTGGCGAAAAATCACGTTTTTTCATACATAGCGAAAATATCCATTTTATTCCTTTATACGAGTTTGTGACGTATATGTAACGAAACGTTCGTTATCCGTCAACAAAATCCTTAAAATTAAATTATATGAAAACGCTGAAATATGTACAATTTTTTTTCTGTCTAAGACAACATATAATTTTTTTTTTTAAATCCCGAGTTTCATACAGTGAAAGGTTAATGAAACTTGGATAGGGGAGACAAAATTAAAATATATTTCGTAAGAAATATAAATGTCCAATTTCATTTTTAGGTGGTAGTAATAGATTTTGAAATTGTTCGAAACTTTCTTGTTTCAGAACATTTGTAGTATGGAATTAATACCTTTAGTTGGATACTCAATTCATTTGTAATTCCTTTATCATAAACATAAAAAAAAACTCCTAATAAATGGATAATTTTGAACTCCACTTTTCAATCCTTAAACTTGGGATTGCTTACCTAAAAAACCCAAAGTTTATATCAAAGAGTTTTGTCCGCTACCGCATATCCAAGATTCATTTAGATCCGTGCAGAACGACCTTCCTTGTAAGTAACTACAACTACCTTTCCATGTCTATGAAAAGAATCAAAATAAAAAAAAACAAAAACTAAAACTCCGTTATAACAATTATTTATTTGCGTATCAGTGATCCGTATAATGAGTTCATTGAAACTCAAATTGTCACGTTTCGTAAACCTATCATTTGATTGCGAACGCAAAAACGTTAAATGTATACACAGAGAAAAAACTTATATTGGGACAACTAAAATTTTTGCCAACCAAATGCATTGTTTGCAGCAAGCGAATTATTTGGTTAGTGCAATCAAATGTACATCATTAAAATCTTATATTGTTACTTCATTACTATTGGTACACTCTATTGAAACGGTGGCTACAACGAAACCATTAATTTTTAAAAAGCTTAATTCGTTTAATAAATTTATTTTTCTATGTGTTGTTCACAACAGATTGTCAATTCATATAACATACCCAGTAAACATGGCAATACGATTACGATTCGCCGAAATAAAATTTCTATTTCGGCAACAGTGGTATTTGTATTGCTGAAGATATCCGGTCCCAAATGCAATACTTTACAGCAATACAAAGCAATGTCTCTGGAAGATAAATCGGCGATATTGCTTTATTATCATCTAGAAGATATAAAAAAGTGTTAAAAATATCGCCAATATATCATCTGCAAGCTTTAAAGACGATTTCGCTAGAAAACCACCCAGATGATAAAAATATGTTTTCAAATATTTGATATACAGTGGAGTTCGGTTATAAAGAACTTTTTTTTGTAACGCACGATTTGTCTGATCCCAACGCATTTACTACCATATTTCATAGCAAATAATACGGTTAGAACGAACATCGTTTATTACGAACTTTGTATAGATAACGAACTAATTTTTTGGACCCTTTTAAGAGTTTTCATACAATTTAAAAAAATTATAAAATTCTGCTGCAAATCTTAAACATTTTAGCTTTAAAGTTACAAATTTACTAAAACGAATTCAAAACTGTATGAAACGTAATTTAATGGAAGAATTATTTCAGAATTACAAACAAAAATTTTAAAATGAGGAAAATTAAAGAAAAATCCTTAAATTTTAATAACTTTTGAAAAATGATTACCTTGCTTATAGCGAATTTCGCCTATAACCGTACTCCATCATACTTTACTTTTTATTATTCAAAATAAATAAATTAACAATTACATATATTACATGACATCTATTAGCACATATTTGAAATAAATGACGCCTTCAACCAGTCCTCCGTGGAATTGAATTTATTTTCGTTATTTTCAGAAAAGAAAAAAAATCAGAAATCTAGTTTTTACTTGCAATATATAATTAAATAAATTTAATGCAATTTAGCTTATCTTTTTAGCATTTTGTATGCAAAAATTATTCAAAAGTTTGCTGTTTTTTGATATTTTTTCCATTGAATTTTTTATAATGTATGCTTTCAAATTTATTATTTGACCACTTTCATGAATGTTTTGATAGATCTATTTTGGGAATTTTCTAGGTTCCCATCATCAGAACACGTTTTGAAAGAAGTGACAATCCCATGCAAAACATCAAACATTCATATAGCTTAGTTTTCTCACTAAATGAGAACTTATATATGATCTCGAAGTTAAAGATTATCACCATTAATCAAAAATAAATTGAAAACTTGTTCGTTATGTGCCAGCTCTACCTTTGCTATATATACAATACATGCCTTTTGTTTTTAGTCTCCTTTTTATTTCACACTTGTCTTGTTTTGTTTAAAAACAAGATGTAAGCGGTGAGTAAACAAGACCGTACTTTGTCTTTTATACAAGTTTGATATAATTTTTATTAAAATAAAAATTATGTTTTTTTTTGACCTAATTTTTAATTTTTTAATAAAAATTATATTAAACTTGTAAAAAAGACAAAGTAAGGTCTTGTTTACTCCCCCCATACATCATGTTTTTAAACAAAAAACTAAACAAGTGTAAAAATATAAATTAGAATAAAAACAAAAAGCGTGTATTGTATATCTACCAAAGGTAGAGCTTGCACATAAAGAACTAGTTTTCAATTTATTTTTGATCAATGCTGATAATCTTTAACTTCGAGCTCATAAATTAGTTCTCATTTAATGGGAACACTTGGGATTGTCACATTCCTGAAAGTGGTCAATTAGTAAATTTGAAAACAAAAACTCTATAGATTATTTGTAAGGAAAATATCATAATAAAGAAATAAAGAGTATGTCCTCGAACTTGAATAATTTTCATTTTCATTACACAATTAAAGGTCGAAAAAACATAATATTTATTTTTAATAAAAATTATATCAAACATGTATGTTTTTAATAAAACAAAAACATATTTTTTAAAATTTTTTATTTATTTTTTTTTTGTTATCGCCGATATAAATACCTATTGATAAAAAGAAGATATGTTAAATATACTACTCGTACTTTGATTGTCTTCAAAATGATAAATGAATGATATGGCCGTAATATCTTCTCGGTTGTTGGCATATCTTCCAATTGTTTATTGGGATACACATGTTTTAATGTAAAATTTGAATAAAACAAAAATTGTCCCACTAATTTTAGAAGGGGCCAAACAGTTGTCGTTTGGTGTTTTCAACCCACAACCCATTGTGCATAAATGATTAAACATTATTTATTCATTATTATTTTTTGGTTAAATATAAAGGAAAACGCGAAAAAACATAATTGTTAATAATATCACGTTGTAGCAATTGATGATAAACAATTTTTTTTAAAGATTTTTGCGTTTTTTTTTTTTTATTGCTAGACTTACAAATAAATGAATGTTGTTGGTTGCTGTTGAGGAGGTGGTAAATAGAGGTGTGTCTGAGTGTATTGCACAACAATGGCAACAAAAAAAAAATAAATAAGGGAGTTTAAACTTGTGAACTTTTGGTGAACATGGAGAAACTTTTTTTTTATAGATACCGGTAGTCAGTTTAACATCATCATAATCATTGTAATTTAACTTTTTCTTTGTTTGCAGTTTTACATCTTACAAATATGATGGCGATGATCGTCATAAGTTTCGAACGTAAAGGGTTTGTGTATGAAAAAATATAATAATGATATTCGATATTTCTTTAATTGCTTTGTTGTTGTCTCAGTTACTTCAGCATTTCAATTATTTCAATGTCTGCAAAAATATAAGATCACTGACCTTACCAATATTAAATATATCCCGAGTAAAAAAAATTATATATATTCTTATGTTTTTTCATCTTAAAATATATTATAATATGTGATTATATATGGCGTCATTCGTGGCCACATCTTAGTATATGATTTTTATGAGGAAACATATATAACGATATATTATTATATATTGACTATTATAAAATCAGATATTAAGCATATATTCCATACATAATTAGATATGGTAACTCTATTGTTATATATATTAATACATTCTCATATATAACACAATAGGTAATCATATATGGTGACATATACAATTATTTTTGTGTGTGATATAAGATATGCTTAATTATGATGCCATATGTATAATGCAATTAAAGATAAAATTATATATGACATTAAATGATGTAAGATATAATTATGTAAGAATCCATATATGACACTAGGTTAATAATTTAGTTTGAGATATGATTATAATTGGTCCAACATCTAAGTTATTTTTCTTTAAACATTTTTTAAGTTTTTTAAAAATAATATTGGGTATACAGGTTATTAAAGTCGATTTTTTTGCTTAAAAAATGCATTTATTATAATGACAAAATGAATTGATTCATTATTAAAAGTATTGTCCATCGTTAGCCACTACTTTTTCCCATCTTTCTGGTAGCATATGGATTCTGCGTTAAAAGAACAGCTCCGGGTTTGAGGTAAAGATTGAATCAAGCCAATTTTAGATACCCTGTTCTGAAGTGAAGCATATTCCAGTAAGGGCGTTCTGTATCGATCGAAACAAATGGTAGTCAGAAGAAGCAAGGTCTGGGCTATAAGGCGGATGAGCCAAAACTTCCCATCCACTGTTTTCCAAATAGTATTTGAACGGCTTGCAACATGTGGCCGAGCGTTGTCATGATGGATGATTATGGCCTCGTGTCTGGTCGAATATTCTTTTCGTTGATTGCTCTCTTCAAACGAAGTGATCATCTGACCGGATTTCAACAGCCCATAATACAAAACACGCTTCTGATCCCAACAAATACAGAGCATTACTTTGGCGCCATGGATATTCGGCTTCGGCGTTGATTTGGCTGGTTGGCCGGGCTTTATATATGCCTTTTTGCGCTTGGGGTTATCGTAATGTATCCATTTTTAATCACCAGTAGCAAGACGATGCAAAACTGATGCGTTCAAGCAGCATTTCCGACATGCAAAATCGCATTTCAACGTCTCACGGCTTCAATTCATATGGGATCCAATTTCCTTGCTTTTGAATGAATCCCAATACTTTTAAACGTAGGGAAATGACTTGTTGCGTGACTCCAAATGATAATGCAAGTTCTTCTTATGTTTAACAACAATCTTCGTGGAGTAATGCTTCCAATTCCTCATCTTCAAACTTTTTCGGCTGACCAGGCCTCTCCTTGTCTTCTGTGTCGAAATCACCACTTTTGAATCTCGCAAACCATCGTTCACAAGTTTTTTGAGTTGGTGCATGTTGACCGTAAGCTTCTACCAACAATCGATAACTTTCAGCAGCCGTTTTCTTTAAATGAAAACAGGTTATCAGACTTCCCAGCAAAACATCTTTTTTAGGCACATAATTCGATATTATTATGCGATTAAAAAAAAATGTGTGTACACTTTGGCGTCCATTTGTTATTATTGACACAAAACATATGTGATATTTATGCCCAATAGAACAATATTCTAACTAAATACATGAAAATATATATACAAAGTCCGAAAAAACTATTTTTGTATTTTAGTACAAAAATTTAAAAATTTTTGAAGTTTTTTTAGATTTGTTTTAATGCGAATAAAAATCTGCCCTTCTGAAATCAGCAATCTTCAATTTATTAGCTAAAATTATCTGTTGAATTTAGCAAAATATACTGTCATTTGTATTCCACTAAACATTTCTGTTGATATTACAGTTTTTGTTTGCTGATTTTAGTTCACAAATATTTAGTAAATGTTTTTACTAATTTAAGCATAGTAAATTGCTATTTTCAGCTAACTAAAATTCAACACGAATATAACTAATAGTTTGTAAAGAAAATAGTTTTATTGTTGCTGTTCTTATTTTATTAATATTTAGCAAAAAAAAAAATCGTCTAGTTTTAGCAGTTTTTTTTTGCAACGTCATTTTAACTAATTTTTTATAGCTTTGCTATTTTTCCAGGTCTGTTTCTATGAGTGCATGAAATGTCACTGAATCTCGTCCATTAAAACTTTTCATTAGATTAATGCAGTTTTTCATAAAATTTTATAAAAATTTTCATTTTAATTATTAAAAATATCATACGACTAATGAAAAAGTTTCATTAAAATTGTTTCATAAATTATATGAAGCTTTTTCATAAAGTTTGATCAATTTTTCATTTACAATGCAAGGTAAACTTCATCAGTTTAGTGAAAAAATTTCATTTGTATTCGCCCAAGAAATTCTCTCTGTGCAGTATAAATTATTAAAAACTTTATTGATTTAACCTATTTCATGAAATTTCTACGGATTTGGTCCAACCAAAAGAACTTTATAAACATTAAGAATTGATCAATAAGTTTTTGGCCCAACTTTACTCTGTGGGGGGAGAATTTAAGATATGCTATTTTTAAAAAATAATTATTGTAATTGTTACAAATTTTATTGCAGTTCTTGCATTTATCTATATAAAGCAAATGATATAAAATACTAAAATCTACAACAGTTCAGTAAAAACTCAAATGAAACCACATCTTATTGTGGACCAATTAAAAACGCGTTTGATTAATAAAAATTAACCCTATGACTTTTAAATACGTATTTGCAATTACATTTGTATATACAATAGCGGTATTCAGAATTCTTGAGGTAAAATAATACTCGTTATGGTATTGACCGATACGTGGACAAAAACTTCACAAAAAAGTAATTAAACCACAAAAAAAATTTCTCAACCTAAAATATCTAATTAAAGATTTGATTTGAATTAAATTTGTTTGTAAACAAATATTTAATTAAATCAATGGAAATTAGATTACATATGATTTTCTAACAATTGTGAATTGTTGTGGTGTTTGTCTTAGCTATCTTCGGCAATTACAATTAAATGTTAAATCGACCCCGTGCAATTGAAACTGGTTTTAAGCCACAGCAAAAATCGACCTGACTTTAGATCAAGCGGTTAAAGCGCCTGTCTGCATGTGGCAAAGAAAGCAGGTTTAAGCCACGGTCAGGATTGCATTTAATAAAAAAACATTTCATATAGATGCAATCAAACAATAAAAACCATAACAAATAATTACAATATTGTCAAAAGGATTACTGATGAAGGTTGTGTTACCAGAAACTGCGCAGGAAAAAAATCAATTAAAATATTAATTGATTTAATAAAATTTTTAATTGAAATCCGTTTTTATTTTTTTCTGTGAGCCCGAACGACAACAAACTTTTATCATAATAGCAAAAATTAAAATTTTGTAAAAATTCGGAAGTGCAAATTAATAAGCCATTTTTTTCGTAAATAAGCTTTATCGAATTAAACTAAAAATATATTTTTATGTGAAAAAATATTTACGAGAATTTTAAAATTATTTTAATATTATTAGTTGGCACGACATTTTCAGTCCAAGTACACTTTTACTAGGAGTAAAGTGAATGCTGCTAATATTTACACAATCTACCCACAAAAGAATAAACTGGCTGCTATGTGAGAAGTCGAGTCAGAATAATAAAGAAATGGAATCATTATGGATGTCCCTTTTTATTATTGTCTTAACTATTAATTTGCAATTTAAAATTATTATAATTCTAAAATCATAAAAACGTTTTCAATATTATTGCCCAATTTGTACTTGCAGCAATAGAACAACGAACAGAAATTTGCGCAATAATACAAAAAGTGTTTTATTTGTTTCTGTATGAAATGAAGGACTTAAAAAAATTACAATTACTTGTAATTGTCATATAAAAAATTCAATTACAATTACACATACAATGGTCCAACAAATAAAGTGCTAGCAAAGCACGAATTTACAACGCTCTGCCAACGTTAGAAAAAGTGCTTTGCCAGTACTTAATTAACAAAATTTACAACAGTAAAAATAATGAAAGCACTGGTACAGCCCTGGGTTAGAATGATCTGCCAACGTTCGTAAAAAGTCCTTTGCCAGTACTTGATTTACAAAATTTACAACCGTAAAAATGAAAAAAGAACTGGCACAGTACTGGCTTAGAACGCTTTCCCAACATTGGCAAAAAGTGCATTGCCAGTACTTACTTACAAAATTTTTAACCGTTAACATAATAAAAAACCACTGTTTTTATTATGTTAACAGCTCGTGTCCACTTTTATGACTTTGCTGAACTTACAAATTTTTTTTGCTGATATTAGCAATTTTTCTGCATGGATCCTTCCAGCAAAAATGTTGCTGACTTTACTGATTTTTTTTTAGTGTACCAAAGCATTTATATTCAATTTTCGAAATATTTTCCGTTTTTTTTTTTTTTAATTCGAATTTCACTTAAAATAATACGGTTCGTGCACTCATAAAAATTAACTTGTAAAAATAGCAGAAAAGGCTACTAAGTCCTGGCTCACACACGGCAATTTTAATTGCGCAATTTTTCTTCAATTCTCCTTTGAAATTGCTTTTGTGTTCACACAGGAAAAGTTTGTTTCAGCAATTTTCGTATATCAACCTGCAGTGTTGAAAATTGCGGTTGACAAAACAAAACGGAATTGGAGTACGGGCAAGTCGGTACACCCTTCCATTCTCTTTTCCTCCCTCATCTATAAACTGAAGAACTGTGTGTGAACCGGGACTAAAAATATTTTCATAATGACATTGTATAAAAAACTGCTACAATTAACAGATTTTTTTTGCTAAATATTAATAAATCAAAGACAGCAAAAATAGAACTGTTAACTTTACAAAATTTTAGTAATATTCGAGCAGAACTTTGATAATTTAAAAGAGCAATTTACTTTGCTAAAATTAGCAAAAACTTTTACTAAATATTTGTAGACTAAAAACAGCAAACAAAAACTGTAATATCAAAAAAATTTTTGCTATATTTAGCTTACATTTAGTAGAAGTTTCTAGATTTTGTAGATTCCTGATTTTTAGAAGGGCAGGTTTTTATTGAAAATAAAAAAAAAATCTAAAAACAAACTTAAAATTTTACATTTTCAGTGATTTTTTTGTTTACTTTTTCTGATTTTAGCAAATAAATTTTGTAGTTCCAATTAATTAAAATTTAGCTCAAATATAACTTAATATATGTAGTTTCAACAGATTTATTTTTGCTATTCTTCTATTACTAATATTTAGTCAAAAAAATTACAGTTTTTTTTTTCAACGTCACTTTTAACAAATTTTTTGTAGTTTAAGCAAAAAATTTTACTTATTTTTTTCTAGCAGTATAGGAACAAACTCTGATCCAAAAGCTGCGGTCAGCCAAAATGTGTGTGGAGGGTGTTCGCACTTTTGGGCTTAAGCTTGTTCCAAAGAACAGTGTTGCTTCAAGTAAAATTCAAATTTACAAAAACATTAAATATACGGAGGTTGAATGAGAGCTCGTTATAAATTGAAAATGACATAAAAATAATCTCGATGCATATAAAAACCAAAAACTACTAAAACTGTAAAGGTCAGAACATCAAAGTACTTTAAAAAGGGTTAAGTAGAAGATCGCTGTTAGTACTACAATTAACATTATAATTACTGTTATTATTGGTTTTATTGTGATTATTGTTAATATTGCTATTATTGTTATTTACGTTATCGTCATCAGGCTTGTTTTTTTCATATACATGTTAAGAAATTCCATACAAAATTTGACATTTGGCATGTTAAGTGTTAACTCTTTTACTTTTATGTACACTTAAATAAAAGAGTTAGTAAAGTCAGCAAAATTTTAGTCAGGAGTGTGCTTGCAAAAAAATTGCTAATGTCAGCAAAATCTTTTGCTGAAAATCAATGAGCTGATTTTTAGCAACACAATTAGTAGATTCAGCAAAAGTTTTGCTAAAACTTAGTGGATTAG